>CM076579.1:398139016-398672166 GCA_034641835.2 Pinus albicaulis | reverse complement strand
AGTTTATACGTAACCCTCATTTTACTCAATATTCCTTGTGGATCATAGTTCCAGGAAAAACTCTCTTCAAATTTATACTCTAATAACTGTTTGGCTACTTCTATCTCTGCATATCTATGATTACAAATGAGTGGTACCACTTGATTCTTCAACTAAAACTGTGTTTTCTTATTTGCTTCTAGGAAGTTGATCGAATCAGAATTCAAGATTTGCCTAATATATTCCAAGGCAAAAACCCTCATTGATACAAATTTGGGTAGTTTGTAGGGTAGAAGATTAGAGCCAAAAACTCTGATTTCTGTGTGTTTCTCATACAAATAATAATCTTCAGTCCTTGTCTGCTCAGATAGCTATAGGATTTTCTTCATTTCATCGTTAATCCTTGGTTGTTCAGTGTTGGTCAACATATTGATCAATGGATGGACAAAATTATCTGTGAACTCTGCAAAAGTGAATTCTGGGGACTCTTTTCTAATCAATGAAGTCCAGAAGATGATTGAAAGTGGTTTTTCTTCCATATCAAGTTTGTGTAGAGTTATAGGAAACTTGTCTGCTTGAAAATACAAGAACGTGTGGAAGAGAAAAAGATGTGTATATAAACACTCCTTCAATTGGTAACTTGATCAGTTGTTCATGGATATCATCAGCAATATACTCAGCATAGTTGAAAATTACAAAGGGAGGTTGTCCTGGTGTAAAAGTGGACATGAAACCTAGGATGGATTCATCTGTATGTTCGACTATGAAGTATCCTAGGATAAAAGATAACATAGAAATTACATGCCTTGAACATTCTGGCAATTTTGAAGTGGAATATGGAGGATTGATTTGAGGAATTTCCACATGTAAGGGCATACATATTTGGAAGATCTGGAATATTTTGGGAAAATCAAGGCCAATGTACAACTTGGTAAGTGCTTCTATGGACAAAGGAACTAATTGAGGATCAGGTTTGAGCTATAACATTTAATTTATAGACTTAGCAGTAATTGTAAAAATTACTTCTTTCTTTGCATTTATTATGGCTCTTTTTTCAGGCACTTAATAATTCTGACACAATCTGATAATCTATGGGCATGAATGAGTAACTGGAATAACAAGTTTTATTCCCAAATTTTAACTTCTTCCACCTTATCTAAAGACTTTTCAAAGCTCCAGTTATGAATTTCTAACAGATTAAATTCTACAATGGGGTCTGCTATCTTGTAGTCAACATCTGCTAATGGGGTGTGCTCATTTTCTACAATAGGAGGATGTAGAGGGTTCACAATGATGGCAGTCTTGGAAGATGTAGCTGGAGTAGATTTAGGCATTTTTTAGGCTTTTAGGACTATAAAAACTTAGTTTTTAAGCTTTCTGGTTACTTCTGTAAGATTAAACAGTTTATAGAAATAATTTTTGACTTTGATAGGGGTTCTTGGATTAAAACAGGCAGAATATGGTTCTTTTCTTGGATTTTTCCTTCAATTTTTTACTTTCATATGTTTTTCAGACTCTCACTGGTTAGAAAACAAGAAACAAGGGTTTCTTAGGCTTTTTCAATGGATAATTGGACTAAAAACCATTTGAAATCAAGCACAGATGTTCAGGCTACCTTCAGAGGATTTATGAGCTTTAATTATAGTTTTAAATAGTCTATAAAAACTATATAAACTCAATATTTAGTATGTAAAAATGTGCACAGTTTAAAACAAGGTTTTGTAAAAGAATTGACAGGGTTTGGCTTGTTTTTGGACCTTTTTTGATAGGCTTTCTTGGAAAAATTTGAGTTCAAACTGTATTTATTTTTCTATCAAGGTTCTTTCAAACTGATGACAGGCTTGATTTCTCGAAAAATACTTGTTTTACGTAGGTATAGGTATTTGAAATTGACTCTGAGGCATTTGATAGGCTTTTGATATCCTTTTCTAGTCTTTGTAAGTAATTCAGGGCTTCTTAGCAATATTCAATTGTAATAGGTGGGATTTTCACTGATTTTGGGCATGAAAACAGTATAAAATACTTCATTCTCTGAGTCCGGAAGACAAATACAGTCAATAAGTGAAAATGAAGGGAATAGTAGTCTATTTCAGGGTTTATTAGGTGTTTTAGGGTTAAATTAGCCTGCAATAAATGGCAATCAAGTCAAGCCATGGGCAGTTTTCGGGCTTCATAGGATATAAACCATGAGTGGTTATCATGCTCGTCTAAGGTGGTAAGTGGTTTTGAATGAATCAAATGCGATCCAATCAGCGTAAGCCACCAGGAGGAGGGTGGAAAAGGCTAAACAACCTATTTTGCGTAGAAATGAAATAGTTAAGGTCAAGCTACTTTATTTGTGATATTGGATTTCGATCGTTGGATTGTGAAGGACTCATGCGAACAGTGAAGATTTGCTTTGGAAGTTACTCGGGATTTGGAGTGGGTCCGGGGTTAGAAATGTAGCGGGATGGGTTTATAACATTATAAATATACATTTATAAAGTTAAAACTTTGGGTTATATGATTTTTGTGGAGGGATAAGGTTATATTAAATTAAAACATTTAATCGGATTTTTTAACCAATAGTGCTGGCAGGGGTATTAATATATAGTATTTTAAACCTTTCAACAAATTTTTAAAAACCATAGGGGGGCGGGGTATATTTTTGTATTTCAATATGTTTAAACCTATGGGATAATGGGCGGGGATTATTTCATCACGTGGAATATTTAGCATATGTTTAAACTTTAAAATAGTGGGTTTTTGGGGTTATTTATATATAAAGGATTTATTTAATATACGGGAAGGGTATAGAATAAGGTGTTAATAAATATAAGTTAGAAATCAATATGAAATGAAGGTGTAATATAGGAAATGAATTTAAAATACAAAATTGAAAACTAAGTAAAGTGTAAAGATAGAACCCCGGATGTGGGTGATCAATGAAAATGGGCATACGACGAGCCCATGGCGTGACACATGGCTCAGCTACATGGTCACACATGGGCTCAAGCTGCAGGCATTAATATATGCCAACTACACCCAACAGAGCTCCATTAATACGCCCGTATGTCGATGCACCACCCATTCTTTCAAAATGTCTCCAAGTAGAACTCTTCCTCCATCGCCCACAAGCTGCATCTGCCCCTCTGTGGTCTCTGAGCCGAGCTCTAGAATTCCCATAGGGAGGCGACGCAACATCTATTGTTGTATTAGCCTTGCTCCCAACCATCACGTCTTCCACAGCCTCCATTACAACCTCAATTTCTACTTTGAGCCTTCAGCTCCTTCGTTCTCTGCGCCTTCACCTACTCAGACTTCTGTTCATTCGACCTTGCCTTCTCAGCCCAACAAAAATGCCTCCACCAACTCCACTATGCCTAGGCACCAACGGATGCGCTGCAACCATGGAAATGGGTGCAGACAGGCGTCTAGGCCTCCGCTCTCCAACTGCTCTGAATCTTCATCTCCTTCCCTTGAGGACTCTTATGGTTGCTACCTTGCAACTCGCAGTGGTAAAGGAAGGTATTTTGCCTCGAGGCAGTCTTTCTCTTTAACTCCTGTTCGCACAGTGGGGTTGGGCCCCCCCACCAGTCCTTCCTCCCCGCCGCTGCCAAATATGGAGACGTTTCCCTCTCCGTCCACTGCACACTCTACCTAATTCCATTAAAATTGCACCATGGACCGTCCTCACATCATCGCCACCATTTCAATTAGCTTCAAGGAAGAAGCCTCCAATGCTGAGAGTCTTCGCCCCAAGAAAATTCACAAAAATTATACCACAGATTCGATGCCTCAGCTGCCTTCGAGAAAATTTGAAGCTCTCCCCGTCGTCCATGGTGCTCCCTCTTGCAGAAAAAAAATCAAGGGTGGCATTGGTAGTGGAAGCAGTTGTAGCAACAACAGCAGCAAGGACTGGTTGGGTGTTGAGGATGGCAAAGGCAATACATGCACCGAAATCCTTCCTGCACATGTCGCGCCTAGAGATAAGAATGATGATGACTCCGAGCAGTACAGATGCCTAATTGTGGAGGAGCCACCACCCCCGCACAATGGCATCTAGCTTCTAGAGGTTTCTTCTAGTTCAGGTCTCTTTTTTCTCATTTACTATGTCACTCCCAGCTACTTTCATTATGTTTTACTTTTTGTATGAAGCTAGTTTCCCCGTTGTGGGTAGCTGCAATAAAACTGGTTTGATTGGTTTCCCCTTATGGGGCAATCACTTTTTTGATCTTTTGATTTACAATGCCTCTGGAATTGGCTAGTCCAGTAATTCCAGAGGCCAAAAAATCCATGTACTATATGTTTTATAAATAGAAATTAGACTTACTTAGAAAAAAAAAAAGTGTAAAGATAGAAAAATAAGAATAGTTTGTCCCATTATTTTTTTTCACACTTGAACTTAGGATAAATGTATTTTGTGGGTATTTTGAGTGTGTTTTGAATGGATACGTAATTAATTATGTAGGGTTTTACTTTTAATAAGAAAAAGAAGTGTTTTTACTTAGGAAAAGGGATTTATGACTTTGGAAAAGGGTAAATATGCTGATGAAATGGGTTTTATGTAGGAAATCCAATATCTTTAAGCAATCAATTATTGAGTCTTGGGTCCGGTCCCAACAGAAGTCAGAGAAATTCTCTAAGCCTCTTTAACTAAAGGTTTTGAATACTAGATCGTTGTGGGGGAGGAGAAATTAGTAATTTTTCCTACTGATGCTTTATTAGATGCCTTTCACAACTGCTTTCTACCTACCCATTATTATTTCTAACATTTTTTACTTCATTTTCATGGGTGCATTTAGGCTTTCAATCCTAAATTAAATTTTCTTTCAAGCATAAAAACTATCTAAGTCTAACCTTATTTCATCCGAGGGCTAGGATTAAACTGTTGGGCTCCTCATTTATCCTCTAACTATCTACTGATATGTCAAGTTTAAACTGTTTGACATATCTTTATTCTCTATCTAAAACATGAAACTTAAAGCATGAAAAGTTAAGATTAAACTGTTTAACTGATCATGGATTATTGCATTTATTGACAATCTGCACATAATCATTATTTTTGCAGTAAAAATAAATAGTAGTGGCATTTTGACTTGCTCGCTTTCATGACTTATTTTTCTCTTTTTTCTTTTGGGGTCTATGCTTTTTCTAAGTCTTTGATATTTCTTTTAGGACTTTTACCCCCTTTTCATTTTTTATTTTTTTTTCAAATATGGGAAAACAACTTGCAGAAAGCAAGGTATCTACATATTTACAAGACTATCAAAGTCAATTAAAAAATTATGAACCCTATTATTATAGGAACCTAACATGTTGCACAATATCCACCTTCGCTCTAGCCCTATATTGATTGCAAAACTATAGAAATGCCTTAACCCTAATGTCAGGAAGAGTAGATAATAAATTACCATTAATATCGTGAATTTCCCATATGGATTTCTCCCTGCGGTGTTTCGTTGCATAATTATGAAATAATTACATATTCTTGTCTCCTCCCGATACTCAGAGAGCATGAATTTTCAGTCTCCACTCCTATAATTGGAAAATATCATTTTTCCTCTTTTCTAAATCCATAGCTAGTAATTTATGCACCACCGAGAAATAATATGCATGTGAAGGATCAACCAATATACCAATTTATTTATCAATAGCCAAAATTTCATCAATGTGCTTCCTCTTTTTAGTCTGAATCCAGTTACTGATAGGATTTTTAAGAGCCCTCAACTTAATCACAATAATTTCCAAAGAAAATATGATCAAGGGGTATGATCCTAGTGCCAAAAAAGTATGCACTAATGAATCAAATTCAAGAAATTTTTAGTGGTGGTTAAATTTGAACTGGAGACCGCCCTAATACCCATCTACCTACCATAGGAGTATGATAGGGTAATGGTCAGAAATTTGGGATGGAATAACCCAACATTTCACAAACCCTAAGCACTCTATTGAATTTTCATGAAGCATGACACAATCAAGTCCCTTAGTGATGCCTATGGACCCATCCCAACCATTTCTCCATGTTGGAATAATGGGAGCCAAAAAAATATCCACCAAGTGGTTCCTGCCAAAAATATCGTTGAAGTGCCACTACAATGGGTCCACTATGCAATGATCCCCCCAACCCTCATTATCTTCAATGGTGAGGTTCAAATCCCTCTCCAAAATAAGGGACCCCATATTTAACAGGCCACAGGCTTCTAATTTATCCTGGAAGTATCTTCTGGAAGAATATGGCATATATGTATTAAGAATATTAAATATGTCCTTCAAGCCCCTGATGAAACCAGGTAGAAGGATACTTGCAAAGGATTTATAAACAAGAAAATTCATGATCTTAGGATCCCAAAAAATTGCAAGACCATTTTATAAACCCAAAGCATCCACAACACATACCCGTCACTCGGGACAGATAAGGAGAATGGGAAAATTTTTATCTCCAATCATCATCATCTCTTGTAAAAGGATAACAAAGGGGTGATTAAACCCAATCAAATTCCAAAGCACAAGTATTTTTTGGTCACTCCCCAAGCCCCTAATGTTTAGGGAAATGATTATCATGGTAAGCCCTCATAATTGGGAAAATAATCTCTAAGGGCTCGAATAGGAGAGAAAGTATAAACAAAAGGTGATGTACCAAAAGATGATGGACAAGGATCCAATGTTGCAGAAATATTGTGAAGATCAGTATCAACCCCATTCAAATGATTCGAAGGTTTCGAACATAATTCCTTCCAAATGGTCACATTATGATGAGAATTGGGAATGATAGAGATATTAGGAGAGGAGGGTGAATGAATTAGCAGGGTCTCCAGATGGATATCAGGGTGAAGGTGGAGAAACTCAATATCACTCCCCACTAAATTAGTAGGAGAAAGCTCTCCAAAAAACTTCCCAAATTGAATGAGAGTAGGGTCAAGGCTAACTGCTAATGAGTCATCAATAGTGGAGGTTGTCCCATTGGCATAAAAATATAGAGTGCAGGTAGATTCCAAATTTTCCGAATAGGGAGAAATTTTCGATACAAATAAAATGAATAATTTTCAACACAATCAGAATGTGCCAACTAAATATGTGGAGAAACAATATGTAAAGTATGGAAAGTAGAATTACTAAGAGAAACAACACTCGATACCAAATCATTACGAATATGTTGCTTAGGACATGCCATAGGTGGTGTGATTTTAAGCTTACCTAAGAGAGAGTGTTGAACAATCTCCTAAGCCCCCGAAGAGTGTGTAGATGTCAATGGACGACCTCCACCGCAAAGAGTCTTTGATATTCCATGTCGTCGATTTCTAGATATATGGGGGTAATCAACAATGAAATTTCCAACATTATGAAAACCGAGGCAGTGAAAAGGACTTGCCCAATATTCAACTCACTTCCTAGTAGGGAAGTCACCCTAATTGAGCTCCACCTATGTGCGAAGGCCAACAATGAAGTCCACCTCCACCAAAATCCATGTGATATGTCTATCTCTCTATAAGAGGTTTTCCTCCTCTGAGAAAATGAATTTACAAATGGAATTGTTGTTCATCATTAGTGATTCAGAAGACTAGAATATGAGGGGTGAACTAAGGACTTTAGCTCGAAAAAAATCTATTTCGTGGAAATTATAGGTATGGATCAAATCCTGCATGTCAATGATGTAAAGAGAGGATACCATGACCATGAACCCAATATGATCCCAAAATATTTACAACATCGTCATCATTAATAAAGTGGAAGTAGAACCACATATTGTATAAAATTTTGAAAAGAGGACAGTACTTAAGAATAGGGTACCAGTGTTCTTTAACCAAGGACACCATCTAAAATCCATCCATTTGCAGATAAATCCACTTACCCATCAAAGCCCATTGTTGTAATCCTACCACCTGGTCTCAAAAAACATCAGAACCAAAAACAAGTTTCTGATAATCTGGATCAACCTTAACTTCCTTATTTTTACGCGAATTATGGAAAAACATTTTCCATGGATTACCACATTCGGGTTCAATAATCGATTGGGATACTAAAAATTTCGAATCCACGTGTATAGTTGCATGTACAAGAGATTCCCCAAAGGGTTAAACTCCTGACTTAGGGTAGCCACAACTCTTCAAATCAATAGTTGCATGTACAAACATATTGAGTAATGGCACATCACCGCACCAGTTTCCTTCAATATCAAGTGACAACCTATCGATAGATGTAAAGGCCAATTGTACAACAGACACCGCAGAAACTCTACAATCCCACCTATATGTGCACCAAAGTAGAGAGCATTACTAAAAAATACATTATGTAGTAGTGTCTGAAAAAACCTTGATAAAATATTTATACAAGGTAAATTAATGTCACTTATCGATTATTGACCCCACTCGATATAGGTTTTCGTCACTAGCTCAATCCATCAGGACACTCCTTTAAATACAATAGACTAGACAATCGTCATCAAATAATGTCCTTCAAAAAATATTATCATGCACGCAATCGACAAATATCTTCAATGATGGCGCAAACCATTAATTCATTGTCTCTCATATAATCAATGGCCAACTTGAAGAATAAATATCCTCACAGACCAATTATTGACCCCAAGATACTCCTTCGTGATCGAATTCAAAATTAAAATATATTACCAACTCCACCAACAAAAATGAATGCACTTACGTAGTAGTAAAGATCCTCGTAAATCCTCTTATCGACCAATCCCAAATCAAAGAGGAGAAGGAATATCCATAGGAGCAAAGGTTCATAAGAAACACCACGTAAAACAAACAACTTGTGTGTCTCATATAGACTACAAAGACGTCCAACATGTAGCAGTTAAGATCCTCGTAAATGCCCTGATCGACCAATTCCAAACCAGAGAAGGAGAAGGAAGATCCACAGGACAAAATGTTTAGAAGAAAGACCACGAAAACAACCAACTAGTGCATATCAGATAGACCACAAAGTAGACCAATAACTCTAGTAGAAAATAATTTGTTATTAGTGTACCTTGAAACAAAATAACCAGTAGAGATCCCTGATATCATCTAGAATTAGTATAAAAATTGAATCTAGCTCAGATAATTATGCTTAGATGCATTTCAGCCAACAACACCAGAAATTGCCCCGACAAAGGCTACATTTAAGCCATCTACCTCCACACTTGCAACCAAAATTACTGCCCTTGTGAAGTTTGTGACTAATGCTTCCATAATCCTATCTTTTATCCTCGGCCTCTACTTCTCGCAAAAGTTGTTGTAGAGATTTTGCAGTAGGCATATTGTCTACCAACGAAGATTCTGTAATTTTCCTCCACCATCTTTCAGGTGAATCTAATCCATGTTCCTGATGACAGTCTGAAGTTTTAACACAACAATGTACTGATAACAACAACCAACAAATAGAAGTAGCGTTCAAAATAAATGAAATAGTCAAAAAACGCAGATTAAAACACAATCGATGGAGAGCTTGAAAAGTACTCAAACTATGTTAATGCCTATCCATGTTCAACGAAACTACCTCCATCGCTCCTCTCACCAAGAACCTTTGTTTTCGGCCTTCATCGCTCTACTTCTTGAAGAACCCATCAACAACATAAAGGCAGACCCCTAATCCTTTACTTTTACTTTTTTTACTAGCGCCTTGTATCGAAAATTTTAAGATGAAATTAAATTTTAAGATAAAATATTTATTTTGTCTTAAAAAAATGTGTTAAAAGCCCCCTCTGTGTAGTAGTGTCAAATGCAACGACAAAAAAATTGTCTCTAATCGTCTCAATAGATATTGAAGAGACAGAAGAGGAATTGATGTCCAAGAAATCTTGCCAGGAAAAGTTGTCGCGTTCTTCAGAGTCGGCGATCCCACCAAAACGAAGAACCCAACAAATCGTTGTCTTTATATAAGATAACGTGACTGGTAAGTGAAAAAACACCTCAGTATAGGCGTGAGATAGTAGTAGCCTACAAGCTAGCAGACTTAGAGTGCATTATGTAGGTGTTAGATAATATTGTCTTAAATTGATATGGTTTTGTCTTAATTGTTAATAGTCTTAAATGAGTTTTGTCTAAATTGCCATTGTCTTAAGTGGCCATTGTCTTAAATATAAAGTTTTGAATTAAAATATTTTTGTCTCAAATTTTTTTTGTCTTAAATATAAAGTTTTGTTTTAAATTGTTTTTGTCTCAAATTATTTTTTTCTTAAATATAAAGTTTGTTTTTAAACATTTTTGTTTTAAACCTTTTTTGTCTCAAAATATTTCTATCTAAAATTGTTTTTGTCTTACATATAAAGTTTTGTTTTAAAATATTTTTGTTTCAATTTTTTTTTGGTCTTAAATATTGTATTTAAGATTGATATTAAATTTTAAAGTAAAATAACTAAAATAAAAAACAATGTTTTAGACAATATTTCTATTGTATTAAAAAAAATGTCTAAAAAATATCATTTATGTAGTAGCGATGGTTGTTACACTTTAATATGTAGTAGTGATGGTTGTTATACTTCTATCTATACGGTCTTTGATATCATTCATTTTGGTGGAAAACTGCATTCTTGTATTTAATCCAACTTGTGAAGTTTTATGCTGATCTTTTGAAAAAAGGGTAGGCCTTTGAGGTTGTGTTTCTCTTGGGTAATGACTTCGAGGAAGAATTTGAAGAATATTATGCAAGGATGCCATGGCTGGCTTTGCCATTCGAAGACAAAACTTACTGGAAGTTGTATCGCAACTTCCAAGTGCGGCCTATTTCAGTTTTGATTATTTTAGGTCCAGATGGGAAAATATTACATACTAATGCGGATGACTTTATATGATAATGGGGGTTCGTTAAATATGATACATTCCACGCTTTTCAATTTCGGGTCTGAATTTTTTTTATGATCGCTGGAAAGTAGTTGAACTTTGAGCGTCAAAAATTAAATTGAATGTTGTTGTTGAAAATATTAAAGTCACCTGTCGTGCCTTGGGCAGGAAGAACAAAGAACAAAGTACAGCAGCAGCAACAACGCAAAGTTTTGAGTGCACAGCACTCTATATTAAAGAAGAATGAATTAAATTTTGATGGGCCGCAGCCAAGTAAGACAGCAGAGGAATTAAGTTTGTTATGGGCGAGAAGTTACTTCAGTAGAAGAAATGAAGATTTTTTCTACGGAGGAGCAGAATTCATTAAGACAGTCAAGTCGGGTGTTAAAGCCCTCAACAACCAATTGAAGAAAAATTGATTATAACAGGCGGAAGTCACTTATGAAGCGGAAGGACAAGTGGTCCCTACCACTTGAGCGCAAGATTGTAAGATCGCACCTTTTGAAGTTTTAAAATGTCTTGTAGATGTGAAACCTGCGATGTGCGATGTGTGATCATCGCAACATCGCAACAACGCAAATATCCCAATATCGCATTTTCATTATATGTGTTACCGCCCATAACATGTGTCATCGCAAAATTTGAAATTGCGATGTGCGATCGTCACGCCATCGCACAATCGCAAAATCACATTTCCATTGTTCGTTTCGCAAAATGTTATCGCAAGTTTGATTGTTCTACCGTTTGCGCCATCGCAAATCGCATTTTGGCTGACTGCGATGTGGACCCCACTCGTACGTCGCGCCATGTTTAAATTTTTATGTTTTGTAAGGTTTTCCTTTATATTTCGTTATTTCTTCGGTTTATATTTTATATGTATTTTGTTCCGCCGCGCCATATAAAAATGGAAAATGCCCGAGAGCCAATGTAATGCATTGTAATGTTATTTTATCGCTGTGTGTGAGCCCGCAGGCGAAGAAAAGCACATTAAGAGAACAAAGCACTGCATGTGCGTCCTTGAGAGACAGAGAGAGAGAGAAGATTTGTTTAGAGCACTGCGTCTGTAGCATTCTTGACTCATATTTTGTGAATCCCTTTGTACTGAGGAAGAAATTTGTAATAGCTTTTAGTTCTATTTAATGAAATAGAAATCATATTTTCATGCCATCTCTGTCCAGAAGCGAATTTTGTTTTAAAATTATCTGTGTTTAGAGGAGAACGTCATTCTCTCTTGTTTGCTTGGAATTTCCAATAATTCCAACATGGTATCGGAGCTAGTTCAGGCTCTTTGAATGTTTCAAAGAAGCTGAAGAAGAAGAAGACTTGTTGCAGTGTTTTCTCCAGCAGCGTGAAAGCTCGACAGAAGTCACAGTCAGGTATTTCTCAAAGATAATAGAGTTGTTATTTTGTTTAAAAGAGTTGTTCTTTCAGAAAATGAAAGACAATTTGTTTAAATTTAAGCTTAGAGTTCAGTTTTGAAGCAATGGTTGGACCAAGCACTGGTATGAGTCTTGGAAATGTTCAACTTCCACAGTTTAATGGAAAGAACTATGATTATTGGGCCATTAACATGAGAGCCATGTTTGTATCACAAGACTTATGGGAATTAGTAGAAGATGGTTTTACAGAACCAGCTGATGAGCAGGCTTTTAATGCCTTAACTCAAGCAGAGAAGGATTTATTGAAGAAAAATAGAAAGAAGGACTCTAAAGCCCTCTTCTATTTGTATCAAGCAGTAAATGAGAGTGTGTTTCCAAGGATAACGGCAGCTAAGAAATCCAAGGAGGCATGGGAAACTCTGAAAGTAACCTATCAAGGTATGGAGAAAGTTAAGACAGCAAAACTTCAGTTGCTGAGAAGATATTTCGAAACTCTTTGCATGAAAGAGTCAGACAGTGTAGACACATTTTTTACACATGTGATTGGGATTGTAAATCAGATAAGATCCCATGGAGAAACTCTTGAAGAAAGAAGGATTGTGGAGAAAATTTTGAGATGCTTACCCTCAAAGTTTGATGTTATTGTTACCACTATAGAAGAGACCAAAGATCTCTCACAGTTCACAGTTGATGAACTTCATGCCTCGTTGATAACTCATGTACAGAGATTGAGCAGAGATGAACACTCATCTCTTGAGCACGCCTTCAAGACCCAGATGCCTTCAGGAAGAGGAAGAGGTCAAGGTAAAGGAAGAGGAAGAGGCAGAAGCCAGAACAGAGGTGGAAGGAACAGCCCTTCACATTCACAAGGAAGGGGCAACAGTCAAAGTCAGAGCCATGGCCAAAGCAACAGCCAGCAAGGTGGACATCAACACCAACATGCTCATGGACAAAGGTATGACAAATCCAATGTCCAATGTCATTATTGCAAGAAATATGGGCACTATGCCAATGAATGTAGAAAGAAGCAAAATGACATGAAAAATAAGTAGAATGCTAATGTAGCAAAAGAAGAAAAGAACCCAAGTAATGTGCTATTAGCTTGTAATGTAGCACAAGATAGAGATGATAATGTTTGGTTCTTAGATTCTGGATGTAGTAATCATATGACTGGCAACAAAGCAATGTTTGCCAATCTAGATGAAGAGATTAAATATGAAGTGACCACAGGAACTAATACTAAGATCTCTGTCAAAGGAAAAGGCAGAGTTAGTATTCGAGCAAGAAATGGGGAGCAGAAATTTGTCCCTGATGTGTATTATGTTCTAGGTCTGAAATGTAATCTTTTGAGTGTTGGGTAGCTCATAAACAAAGGTTACAATGTAATTTTTAAATATGATGTGTGCACAATTAAAGATATACCTCCAAGTAAGAAAATTATTGCTGAAATTCAAATGACCAGCAATAGAATGTTTCCGCTCAAGCTCAACATTGACTTGAAGCAAAAAGGAAAGAATGTAGCAGCTGTAACACAAGAAGCCTTCCAGAAGGAAGAGAAAGATGTAAATTGGTTATGGCACCTGAGATTTGGACATCTCAATTTCGGAGGATTAAATTTGTTGCACAGAAAAGGAATGGTAAGAGGTTTACCATTGATTGAAAAACCTGACAGCCTATGTGAAGGCTGCATCTTGGGAAAACAACAGAGAGAAAATTTTCCTTCAGGTAAAAGCATAAGGGCGAAAGCACCTTTGGAGATAATCCACTCAGATTTATGTGGGCCGATGCAAACAACATCTGTTTCAGGCAGCAATTACATGCTGACCTTCATAGATGATTTCACAAGAAAAGTGTGGGTTTATTTTATGAAATATAAGAGTGAAGTTTTTCAGAAATTTTGCCACTTTAAAGCTCTTGTAGAGAAACAAAGTGGGCAGTACATTAAAGTCCTCAGAACTGACAAAGGAGGAGAATATATCTCAAAGGAGTTTTTGCGTTTTTGCAGAGAGAACGGCATACATAAGCAATTTACCATGAGGTACACACCGCAACATAATGGAGTTGCTGAAAGAAAGAATCGAACCATAATGGAAACGGTTAGAAGTATGCTAAAGGCAAAGCACTTGCCGAATGAGTATTGGGCAGAAGCAGCAAATTGTGCTGTGTATATTTTGAATAGATGCCCTACAAAAGCTGTGATGAACAAAGTTCCAGAAGAAGCGTGGAGTGGCAGAAAACAGGGAGTCACCCACATGAGAGTTTTTGGATGTGTGGCATATGTACACATTCCTGACAAGTTAAGAAAGAAGTTGGATAGTAAGGGGGAGAAGTGCATTTTCCTTGGATACTGTGAATATTCCAAAGGATACAGATTGTATAACCCATCCACAAAGAATTTTGTGATAAGCAGAGATGTGCAATTTATTGAAGAGGAAGCATGGGATGGAAGCATTGAGAGAACAATCAATGTTATAAACTTTTTATCTCATGATGAAAATGAGGAAGATGTGGTTGAAATTAACAACACATCTGCAGCACAACCTCCACCACCACAATGACAGCAAGGGACACCTCAAGCAGCACCGAGAATGTTAGGTCCCTATATCACTAGTATAGTCCCTTATTATTGTTAGTGTAACCCCCTTATTGTTATTATTGTACCCTTGTAACCCCCATTTTGTTATTATTGTGCCCTTAAATTATTATTGTTAGGTCGGCTAGGATTACATTGTGGCCACTAGGATTACATTATGGCCCCATGGACTCCTATATATAGAAAGGAGGTTTTGTAAATTGTATCATCCAAGAATTGTTCATTTATGTAATGTATTGGAGGTTTCCCCCTCGAAGTGGCTCATTTATAAGGCATTTATATCTCTTTTCTTCTCTTTTTGGAGCTGGTTACACAACATTTGGTATCAGAGCTTGGGATTCTAGGGTTTCGCTGCTCCAAACAGGTCATCGTGGAATTTTCGCTATCACTTTTTTTCTACAAATTTTCAGAAGCTGAAATTTTTAGGGTGCGAAGCTGAAATCCTGAGGAAGATTCTCTAAAAATTTCAGAGCTTGATTCGTAATATTTTCGGATATATCATCTGTGGAAGTTAGGTTTTTTTTCAAGCTCCTAAACAAGTCATCGTGGAATTTTTGCTATAAGTTTTTTTCTACGAAGTTTCAGAATCTGAAATTTGTATGGTGCGAAGCTGAAATCCTGAGGAAATTCTTCAAAAAATTTCAGAGCTTGGTTCGCAATATTTTTGGAGATATGATCTGTGGAAGGTAGTGCTTTTTCAGGCTCCTGAATTTCATTTCAAAGAGGTGATCGTGGGAAAAGTTCAATAACTCTCTCTCTGGGCATTGGATTTGAGTGCCGTAAAAATTGGTTGCAAGTACACGGACTATAGTTTCTTTACTATCAATTTAAGAGACAAAAGATGAAACAGTGACACGTGGAAAGTCCTACAAGTTCGCTCTACTAAACCAGTCCAAAATTAGATCATTGTGGGAGATTGGACACAACCTTGTCTTGGAGAATCAAAATTAGATCAGACCTATGGCATTTGAAAGAAGCTTCAGAGGGATACTACAGGGCTGAGTTTCAGATATTGAATATTTTCAATTACAGAGATAATTCAATTTCAATATCGAGCTCCTCAAAGCAAGTAAAAGGTGTGTATTTTTTTTCTGAATTGCATAAGTCGTGTTTGAAGAATCAAGTTGAATTGATTACAAGGGCATATTGTAGAATAGGTATCAATATTGGATTCTAAAATGGTCCCTAAAAAGAATTCAACACCCATTAAGCCTTCAGAAGGCTCTACCATGACTCATGAAGATGAAGAATTGCAACATGATCTATCAAAATTACAAGAGCAAGTGCAACAAATTTCACTCTCGCAAAAAGAAACAAAAAATGAAATGGAAGTTTTGAAGAAAGGCGTGGAAGTGAAGATGGAAGATTTGAAGAAAGGCATGGAAGCTAAGATGGATGGCGTGGAAGTGAAGATGGACGGTTTGAAGAAAGGCGTGGAAGCTAAGATGGATGGCGTGGAAGCTAAGATGGATGGCATGGAAGCTGGCATGGAAGCTAAGATGGATGACATGAAATACAACATGGAGAACATGAAGAATGATCTAAAAACAGACATCGAAGGTTTGACAAAGTTGATACAAGAAATGTTTCCTAATGGTGAAAAGATAGTAGAAGAACCTCATGATGAGAACAAAATCAATGTTAATGGTGATTTCATAAACTCTAATGTTGGCGGGAAGAACCACCATATTCCAAAAATGGATATGAGGAAATTTGATGGAAAGGATCTTGTAACATGGATACTACAGATGGAGCAATATTTTGATCTCCATAACGTGCAAAACACACAAAAGGTACGCATTGCAACTTTACATTTAGAACAAAATACATTTGTATGGTATCGATGGCTTTGCTTCCGTAAAAAAATTGTCACTTGGTCAATTTTTACGGAAGAAATGATAGCACATTATGAGGATACAAAGAGCAACACCTTCTTTAGCCAATTGATAAATCTCAAACAAAAGGGTTTAGTGGGGCAGCACATTGAGGAATTCCAAAAATTGAATATAGGGGTAACTGATATTCCAGAGGAACACAGGATCGATCTCTTCATAGGCACTTTAAAGGATAATATCCAACATGAAGTTCGCGTTTTGGAACCAGATTCATTGGAGAAGGCATTCGGGTTGGCAAGAAAAGTTGAATGTAAAATAATGGCGACAAGGAAGCCTACCACTCAATTCTATAAAGAAGGAAGTGTTGCTACGCCTAGATTTCCACAACCTACAAGGTTGACACCACAACAATTGGAAGAAAAAAGAGCAAAAGGGCTTTGCTACGGTTGTGATAGAAAATACACTAAAGGTCATAAGTGTGCTGAGAAGAAATTATTTTACATAGATTGTGAAGAGGAAGAAGAAAATGAACAAGAAGAGGATATACACTAGGAACCAGCCCTAGAAGAGGAAGAAATGAATCAGACCATATCGTGTAATGCACTGGCAGGAATTACCACTCCTCAAACTCTCAAGATAGCAGGACAAATCAAGAAGAAAAAGGTAATAGTGTTGATTGATTCAGGTAGCACCCATAATTTTATTCATTGTAAGGTAGCCAAGGAATTAAATTGTTTCCTATACCCAGCACGAGAATGTCAAGTGATGGTTGCAAATGGAGGAACTATAAATTGCTCTAGAAAATGCCATAATATTAAGCTAACCATGGGGGAATATGTATTGAATAGTCCAATGCTTTCCATTCCTATGGGAGGTCCTGATGTTGTACTAGGAGTACAATGGTTACAATCTTTGGGGACGGTAGCTTTTAATTTTCAAGAACTTTTCTTGAAATTTTTTTCAGAAGGAAAGGAAGTCGAATTACGGGGTATTGAAGGGAAGCCGGGAAGGATAATAAACTCTAATGTCATGACAAAGCTTCTAAAGAAAGAACAACGAGGCGTAATTGCACAATTATGCTCACTAGAAGTTTCGACATCAAAATCATCTATTTCTGCAGATCTCCAACAAGTCTTGGACAATCATTCCAAGGTGTTTGAAACTCCCAAAGGACTCCCACCTATTCCTGATCATGATCATGCTATTCATTTGATTCCAGGAAGTGTTCCTCCAAACATCAGGCCTTATAGATATCCTTACTTCCAAAAGAACGAAATTGAATGTATGATTGCAGAAATGTTAGAGGCGGGTATAATTCAACCTAGTCAAAGTTCTTTCTCTGCTCCTGTAGTATTGGTACACAAGAAGGATGGATCATGGCGAATGTATCCAGATTATAGGGAGCTCAATAAGCTCACCATTAAAGATAAATTTCCCATTCCTGTGATTGATGAATTATTGGATGAATTACATGGAGCAATTTATTTTACCAAGTTGGATCTTCATTCGGGATATCATCAAATTAGAATGAAGACTGAAGATATTCCGAAAACAACATTTCGAACTCATGAGGGTCATTATGAATTTTTGGTCATGCCTTTTGGCCTTACCATTGCACCTTCTACATTTCAAGGGTTGATGAATTCCATTTTCAAACCCTTCCTTAGAAAATTTGTGCTAGTATTTTTTGATGATATACTAATCTACAGCAGGTCTTGGAAGGATCATGTTGAACATGTTGACAAGGTGCTCAAACTATTGCGGGAGAAACAATTATATGCAAAAAAATCCAAATGTTTCTTTGGAGTACAAGAGGTGGAATATTTGGGTCATATTGTATCTCACGAGGGTGTGAAAGTAGACCCTAACAAAATTAAAGCCATTAAGGAATGGAAAGTCCCCACAACCATAAAGAAGTTGCGAGGATTTCTTGGGTTAACAGGGTATTATCGCAAGTTTGTTAAGAATTATGGGAGAATAGCAGCACCTCTAACAACATTATTGAAGAAAGATGCATTTTCATGGACTCTTGAAGCAACTAAGGCCTTTGAATGTCTTAAGGAGGCAATGTGCCTAGCACCGGTCTTAGCTACGCCAGACTTCACAAAAACCTTTATTGTGGAATGTGATGCCTCAGGAAATGGAATTGGTGCAGTTTTAATGCAGGAAGGAAGAGCCATTGCTTTTGAAAGTCGTCCAATCAAAGGAAAGTATTTACAGAAACCTATTTATGAGAAGGAAATGTTAGCAATACTACATGCACTAAAGAAATGGCGAACTTACCTGATGGGAAGACACTTCAAGGTAAAAACTGATCATGATAGTCTTAAACACTTTTTGGAACAAAGACTATCATCAGAAGAGCAGCAAAAATGGGTCACAAATATGTTGGGTTATGACTTTGAAATAATCTACAAAAAAGGAAAGCTTAATTTTGTTGCAGATGCACTCTCAAGAAAGAATGAAGAAGTGGAAGCATTTCTTTGTGCCATTTCTATTATCCAACCAGATTGGATAACTGAAGCAAGAGATGAATGGAAGAAGGACAAATATGTATGGACACTCATTCAAAAGTTGCAGCAAGATCCTAGTACATCTGATACATTTAGTTGGAAAAATGATTCCTTATGGTACAAAGATTGCTTATATCTTTGTACGAATTCCCAACTAAAACAAAAGATTCTTCTGGAATTGCACACTTCTCCATTAGGAGGACACTCGGGATTTTTAAAAACTTACCACGGGGTGAAGAAAGAATTTTTTTGGGATGGCCTTAAATCTGATATTCAAAAATTTGTGGTGGAATGTTTGGTTTTCCAACAGAATAAAGTTGAAACAATTAAGACCTCGGGACTTCTACAACCTTTATCCATTCCAAGTCAACGTTGGGAAGAGATTTCAATGGATTTTATCACAGGTTTACCTAAGTCCGAAGGAAAGAGTGCCATCATGGTGGTAGTTGATAGACTTACCAAGTATGCACACTTTTGTGCATTATCTCATCCATTTAAAGCAAGTACAGTTGCTACTACATTTATGGACAGAATTTAAAAGCTACATGGAAGCCCAAAGGTTATTGTGAGCGACAGAGATCCCATTTTTACTGGAAATTTTTGGACGGAGTTATTTTCTTGTTTGGGTACTCAATTAGCTCATAGCTCATCTTATCATCCTCAATCCAATGGTGAAACTGAGATAGTAAATAAATGTTTGGAAGGATATCTTCCTTGTTTTGTATCTGATAAACAAACACAATGGGTCAAGTGGTTACCTCTCGTTGAATAGTGGTATAACACTTCCTTCCATACTACAGCAAAAATGACCCCATTTATGGCACTTTATGGATATCATCCACCATCCATCACATCATCTTTAAAAGAAAATTCGAAGGTTCAAGCAGTGGAAGATCACATCGAGCATCAACAAGAAGTTCTCCAACTCTTAAAGGATAACCTGAATTTGGCACAAAATCGAATGAAACAATAGGCGGATCAACATCGTAGTGAAAGAAGTTTTGATGTAGGAGACTGGGTATTTTTACGGCTACAACCATACAAACAAATGTCCCTCAAGCAAGCTAAGAAGGATAATAAATTATCGCCAAAGTACCATGGTCCTTACAAGGTGTTGCAAAAGATTGGTACTATGGCATACAAATTGGAGCTTCCTGCTTCTTCGCGAGTACATCCAGTTTTCCATGTTTCATGCTTAAAGAAAGTTATAGGTGAAAATCTTCCAGTTCAAACAATATTGCCAGAACTTGATGAGGAAGGAAAAATCATATTGGAACCTGAAGCGGTCATGGAAACAAGAACTCGACAGCTACGGAATCGATTAATTTCAGAGTATCTCATCAAGTGGAAGAACTTACCCACTGAAGATTCTACATGGGAGGATGAGAATTTTATACAGAAGCACCCGGAGCTACTCAAGCGTTGAGGACAACACTTTTTTGAAGGAGAGGGGCATGTTAGGTCCCTATATTACTAGTATAGTCCCTTATTTTTGTTAGTGTAACCCCCTTATTGTTATTTTTGTACCCTTGTAACCCCCATATTGTTATTATTGTGCCCTTAAATTATTATTGTTAGATCGGCTAGGATTACATTGTGGCCTACTAGGATTACATTATGGCTCCATGGACTCCTATATATAGAAAGGAGGTTTTGTAAATTGTATCATCCAATAATTGTTCATTTATGTAATGTATTGGAGGTTGCCCCCTCGAAGTGGCTCATTTCTAAGGCGTTTATATCTCTTTTCTTCTCTTTTTGGAGCTGGTTACACAACAGAGAACACCCTTGAGAAGAAGCGGGAGTGAATCTCCAAGCACACCACATGGAGAAGAAATGAGTGCTTCATCAAGCACAACTACACCAAGTGAAAGAGGAACAAGGTTCAGAAGCCTTAGAGAAATTTATGAGCAAGGAGAAGCAGATGAAGGTATGAATTCCCTATTTGCTTTGTATTGTCAAGTTGATGATCCTATTCATTTTGAAGATGCTATTAAAGATAGAAAATGGATAGAAGCTATGGATGATGAAATTAATGCCATAGAGAAGAACAAAACATGGGAGTTAGTTGATCTACCAGAAGGTAAAGAAGTCATTGGTGTAAAATGGGTCTATAAGACCAAGAGCAATGCTGAAGGAAAGATAGAGAGACACAAGGCCAGACTTGTTGTCAAATGATATAAGCAGAAGCATGGCATTGATTATGAAGAAACCTTTGCACCAGTTGCAAGAATGGAGACAGTAAGAGCAGTGTTGTCCATAGCAGCACAAAACAAATGGAAAGTATACCAAATGGATGTAAAATCTGCATTTTTAAATGGAGTTTTAATGGAAGAGGTATATGTGGAACAACCTCTTGGATATGAGAAGAAAGGCCAAGAGCATAAGGTCTGCAAATTGAAGAAAGCTCTTTATGGGCTGAAGCAAGCTCCAAGAGCATGGTACAATAGAATAGATTCCTATCTATTGGAGAATGGATTTGAGAAGTGTGAGGGAGAACCCACCCTCTACATCAAAGAAAAGGATGGTAAGCTGTTGATTGTTGTTTTATATGTTGATGATTTAATTTTTACAAGTAATGATGATTACCTTGTTGAGAATTTTAAAACAATCATGAAAGATGAATTTGAAATGAATGACATGGGTTTGTTGAGATACTTCTTGGGAATAGAAGTAGAGCAAGGTGAGAAAGGGATTTTTATATCTCAAGCAAAGTATGTGAATCAAGTTTTAGAAAGATTTAATATGCAGGAGTGCAAAGCTGCAATTACTCCCACAGTAATGGGATTGAAGTTGAGAAAAGATGACAGCAGCAAGTATTTTGATCCAAGTCTATATAAAAGCATAGTTGGCAGCCTCATGTATTTGACTGCAACTAGGCCGGATATTATGCATGTTGTTAGTTTAATTTCCAGATTTATGGAGAAGCCAAAAGAAGCACATTGGCAAGCAGGAAAGAGAATTCTGAGGTATGTGAAAGGAACTAAGAGATTTGGTATTTGTATACAGCTTCAGAAAATTCAGAATTAGTTGGATACACTGACAGTGATTGGGTTGGAAGTGTAGATGATCGGAAGAGCACTTCTGGTTATGTTTTTCATATGGGTTCAAGAGCCATTTCATGGGCTTCTAAGAAACAGCCTATTGTAGCATTATCTACAGCAGAGGCAGAATATGTGGCAGCTACAGCAGCAGCGTGTCAAGCAATTTGGATGAGAAGAATGTTGAGAAGTCTATGTCAAGAACAGGTAAAAGGGACAGTGATTTATTGTGACAATAGCTCAGCTATTGCATTATCAAAGAATTATGTGTTTCATAATAGAACAAAGCACATAGACACAAAATATCATTATATCAGAGAATTGGTGAATAATGGAAAAATTGTTTTACAGCATTGTAAAACAGAGGAGCAATATGCAGATATTTTGACAAAGCCATTGGCACAGAAAGCATTTGAATTTTTAAGAAAATTCCTGGGTATGATGGATAACCCAGCAGCTGACTTTAAGGGGGAGTGTTGAAAATATTAAAGTCACCTGTCGTGCCTTGGGTAGGAAGAACAAAGAACAAAGTACAGCAGTAGCAGCAGCGCAAAGTTTTGAGTGCGCAGCACTCTGTATTAAAGAAGAATGAATTAAATTTTGATGGGCCGCAGCCAAGTATGACAGCAAAGGAATTAAGTTTGTTATGGGCGAGAAGTTACTTCAGCAGAAGCAATGAAGATTTTTTCTACGAAGGAGCAGAATTCATTAAGACAGTCAAGTCGGGCGTTAAATCCCTCAACAACCAATTGAATAAAAATTGATTATAACAGGCGGAAGTCACTTATGAAGCGGAAGGACAAGTGGTCCCTACCACTTGAGCGCAAAAGCGCAAGATCGCAAGATCGCAGCTTTTGAAGTTTTAAAATGTCTTGTAGATGTGAAACCTGCGATGTGCGATGTGCGATCATCGCAAATATCGCAATATCGCATTTTCATTATATGTGTTACTGCCCATAACATGTGTCATCGCAAAAGTTGAAATTGCGATGTGCGATCATCGCGCCATCGCGCGATCGCAAAATCACATTTCCATTGTTCGTTTCGCAAAATGTTATCACAAGTTTGATTGTTCTGCCGTTTGTGCCATCGCAAATCGCATTTTGGTTGACTGCATTGTGGACCCCACTCGTACGTCGCGCCATGTTTAAAGTTTTATGTTTTGTAAGGTTTTCCTTTGTATTTCGTTTATTTCTTCGATTTATATTTTATATGTATTTTGTTCCGCCGCGCCATATAAAAAGGGAAAAGGCCCGAGAGCCAATGTAATGCATTGTAATGTTATTGTATCGTTGTGTGTGAGCCCGCAGGCGAAGAAAAGCACAATAAGAGAACAAAGCACTGCGTGTGCGTTCTTGAGAGACAGAGAGAGAGAAGATTTGTTTAGAGCACTGCGTCTGTATCAGTCTCGACTCATATTTTGTGAATCCCTCTGTACTGAGGAAGAAATTTGTAATAGCTTTTAGTTCTGTTTAATGAAATAGAAAGCATATTTTCATGCCATCTCTGTCCAGAAGCGAATTTTGTTTTAAACTTCTCTGTGTTTAGAGGAGAGCGTCATTCTCTCCTGTTTGCTTGGAATTTCCAATAATTCCAACAGTTGTAGAGTTCATTATGCGTTCGCGTAGACTTTGGAGAGCACTTAGCTGCGGAGTTTGCTTCCAAAGGTGGATTTCTTTTTTAAATAGTTTCCTTTTGTCCAGTTTTCATACTACAGTGTTGACCGTCATGTTATTTCATATTTATGAGTGCATTTACTGTTCCTATTCATATACTTGTCTTAGAGATTAAAGATTAAGCCCTGCATGTTAAATATGTATGTATGAAATGCTAGGAGCAAACTTCTTGCTTGAATCGAGAGGAAATGGATGCAATAGAACAAGAAGATAGAGTGGATCAATCTTAGTTTTATGTTTTTGTTTCATCTAAAAAGACAAGCAATCCCCGCCCTCATCCACCTATTCTCTCAACAATAATTATATTGTTTGTTTTAATGTTTTTTGTTTCTAAGAAGTAAGTGTAGACTATTTTGTGCTAGATTCTCCCAACAATTAATTATGTTGTTTTCTTTAATGTTTTTGTTTCTAAGAAGCAAGTGTAGGCTAAATTATGTTGTGAATAATTTCTACTATGTTTTATTTATCCAATCTCCCAACAATAATTATGTTGTTTGTTTTAATGTTTTTGTTTCTAAGAAGCAAGTGTAGGCTATATTATCCTCGATTCTCCCAACAATTAATTATGTTCTTTGTTTTAATGTTTTTGTTTCTAAGAAGCAAGTGTACGCTAAATTATGTTGTGAATAATTTCTACTATATTTTATTTACCAATTCTATAAAGTTTAAAACTCCATTACTTATATAAGTATTATAAGACACTTCAACTCCTTTTTATAATCTCAAACTTATTTATATATTTTCTCAAATATTTTAAGTAACAAACCATATAAATAAATATGTAATGACTTACCAATTTGTAATTCAAAATTAATTTAATTAATAAAAAAACATATAAATAAAGTTTTAAAAATAAAAATAAAATATAAAAATTATTAAAAAAAAAAAAAAAAATCTAAAATAATTTATATTTTAAACATACTAGAAGGATATCCTTAAAGAATCTCTCAAGTATTTTTTCCTTCAATGTGGAAAAAATCCCGGCCAGATTCTCATAGCTAGAAATGATTTTACAACAGCTTATATATAACTTATTATTAAATTTGAAAAAAAAAAACCGAAATCCCAATACTTACGTCAATGCGTAAGAAACCCTAACCGTAGAGTATTATTTCACTGTAACGCCAGCAATTCGTTGATGATTGCAGCATAAAAATTATTCATTCCAGAGTCCTTGAAATTCAAATCAAAGAGACCTGCCTTAATAGTCAAATATAATCATTACGAAAAACAGAATTCCAGCCATAAGAGGGAATGATAGCCGGGTAGAAAAGCATATTTCTAAGTGAAAGTTTTGATAAAGCTTTTATGTTTTAAATTTTATGTATTGCAATGAAATTTCAAAGATTTTAATCCAATTTCAATCTACCGTATTCATTTAATTACTTTGTGAGGCTCTTCTCATGGCGGTCGTCGATAGATTAAATTGAAAAGGAAGATTTCATGTCATCATTAATATGAGTAAAATTGTCTGTTCAAGTCTTGAAACTCATATAATCCTAATTATTTTTTAACTAAAGTTGAGAATCTGTAGAGAAAGGGTAATTTGCTAAAGGTTTATGGCCGTTATTACACTTAACATAATTGTTTCATTAATATTATAAACAAAATATTACAAATCATCAAGTTATAAGTTACATTGTAGACTAATATTTAATAAAAGAAATTGGGAAAATGAATTATTCACTAATTCATTTTAGCTAAAATTCTTAAAAAACCCTTATAATTAATGAAATCCCATGTAAAGCTCTGTGTTTTTTTTCTTTTTCTTTTGTATATTCTCAATAAATTTACAGAAGAAAACAAGGAAAGTGGATAGGAAGTTCAATAAAGAAAAATCTGAAATGAAAAAAAAAGAAAGCGTGTTGTTGTTATAGGATTCAACTGGAATGCAGCGTTCTTGTACTGCCCATAGACTTGGAGCTATCCCCATAATATTGTTGTTGGGGGATTCAACTCGAATGTCGTTTTCTTGTACTGCCCATCTGCATGTAGATATCCCCATAATTCCAGATAGAAAATAACTGCAGGGAATAATATTACCCACCACATGATTGCGAGACGTGTTTTAAACCTGCGCCCGCGGCCCCGCCCAATGACCGACTTATTCACCCCACACAAATCTTTGTTCCTGCAGGCCGTTTGTAATTTTGCGGCGCAGGCTTATTCGGAATAGGAATCCCATCCCCATGCCTGGCTTCTTCGTGATTGCAACTTAGCTCCTTTCGCTCAGACCCGTTGGCTTTTGAAAATTATACTGTAGAAAATCCATCATGGCCTAGTTTGGTATGAATTGTGATTGCAGCGATTATCATCTGTACAACAAAGTCAGTTATAGAGCATAGATATTGAACAAGATATTGATTTTTCTTTATAATGATTGGAAGGTTGTATGCAATTTTTGTTCTAACTGTTAATGTTGGTTAATTGTTTTTCTAACTACTAAATCTTTAATCATCGAATATTCAATCTTACGTTACAGAAATATACACATGATAGCTGAGTTGTTATTTTCAAAGAAAAACAAAAACCTTACAGCATGAATATGTTTTTAGATATTACTGATTTATATTATTAGTTTTAATATTATATAATTTTATATTTAAATTTAATTAATAAATATATAAAAATATAATATTTATAATTAATAAAATTAATATTATTTTGTTGAGAAATAGATCCTAATTTTTTCTATGCATAACTTTAAATTAATATGCGTCTTTTTTTTAAATAAAAATAAAATATATAAAGAGACAATGTTTATTATAATAAAAACAAAAGTTTACGTTTTGTTAGTTTTAAAAAATAATGTATAAAATATTAATAATTTCACTTTTGGTTTGTAATTCATATTGTAATTAAATATTAAGAATATGCAGTAAATTTTTTTTTTTCATTTTTAACCATAAATAAAATATTTCACTTTCTTTAATAATATAATTTTAATTTAATTTTAAAACAATAAAGTAATTAAAAGTAAAAAAAATTATATTTCAATTTTTAAAAAAATTGTATTTCAATTTTAATTATAAAAAAGATGTATAATTTTATATTTTTTAAAAATGTTTTACTACAAAATCAAAATAAATTATATATATATATATATATATATATATATATATATATATATATATATATATATATATATATATATATATATAAATATAGGTAATAAAATATTTTAATGCCAAAAAAAATGAAAGTAAAAAAAATACATTCTAATAAATTTGTAACTCATTTAATAATAATAATAAAATGTATGTTATAAATAAAATATTTCAAGAAACAAGATTAAGTAATATTTATGTTTATCTAAAAATAATTAAAAAAAAAAAAGAAGATAACATGGTTTACAAACAAAATATTATATTGTCCATGTTAAGGAAAATATTTCAATGTAACAATGTATATATTATACAGTTTAAAAAATATATGTGTATAGTTAAAACATTTTAATTTATTTCACTATTTTACATTTTGACCCTAAGGTATATTTTTCAATCAATTTTGTAAAGATTTGCTACAAAATGGATCTAAAATTTTCTTTGACTTGTAATATTTTCAGTTTAGTTTTTAATGTGATATGTACCAGTATAAATTCATTTTAATCATGGGAAAGGGGTTGGATGAGGAGACTTTATATTGAACATGAACATATCCTTCCTACTACAAAGATGATGAATTACACATTTCTCTCATAATGCAATGTAGCACATCAAAAAAGCTCTTGTTTTAACCTAGCTTATATCTCTCTTAATTATGGATCTATCAAGTATCTAGACACTTTTTTCCCTTGTCTTATGTTAGCTTATATATTTCTTAATTATGGATCTATCAGTTGTCCATAAATCCCCTAGAAGTGCAATTCTTTTTACTTAAATTTGATTTCTAAGTATTTATTTTTACTTAAATTTGATTTCCAAGTATCATATATAAGATAGAGAGTACTATCAAGAAGAGCACTTCAAAAAGTGACATGAAGATAAAAGTGTATAGTAATAAAGTAACATCTCAATTTATGTTCTTCAATTGGTGATATTGCATTGTAGGTCATATCTCATTTCTCTTAATTTTCAATATATATAGTTTCTTTTTCCAACTTCATATGTTTCTTATAATTTTAAGTGCATTTTAATGCATGTGGTTGGTTTTATTCTATTTTATATATAAATACATAAAATATGGTTATTAGTTTTTTATATACTTTTATTTTATAATTGTTTTAATGTGCAAATATTATAAAAAGAATCACCCCCAACCAAACATAGTGGTGGACTTTAACATATTTCTTTCACTACATTATAATATGCATTTTGAAATGGATTTGCATTGTATTATTGATAAATCTATTTCATGAAATAATTTGCACTATCCTTAGTGTTTAAATGTGTTTTATTTAACCCCTCATTAGGGTGAGAGGACGTTGTGATCCACCTAGGGATCATGGAAATGATCAATCGCAAGGAAGGTAGAGCAAGTGGGCGGGCTTCCTGGCGCCACCACACGCTTGGAGTTAAGCAGGAGAGGAGAAGGGGACAGTGGGTGTCATAGGGAAGGCTAGGTGTGGTTAACTTTTCTCTCCAGGTGGCATATAATCCATTCTGCATGTAGGTCCCAATTGAGTGGAATGTGGTTCATTGCGCCCTATGGGAGATTGCAGGTACATCACGTTGGTTCAGAAATTTGAAGAGCCAGAGGATCCAAGCAGGAGACAGTATCACATTCTAGTATGTATCCTTGGCTTACTGGGAAAAGGGAATGGAGGATCCACCTGATTTAATGAGGCAAGATTGGAAGGGCAGGATGAGAATTATGCTCTGGTTGTGTAGATTGTCTGTTTATTTTTATTTACCTATCTTCGTCATGAAATTGTCTATTTTATACGGTACACTATCATTAAAAATGGGAATGTACAATTTTCAATGGTATGTGTTTGAAGTTGGTCAGTTGCGTGACTTACTCCATCTTTGGGTGCCACCATGGCAAACCAGAGAGAGCGCACGACAAAGGAGTCTTCAGAAACAATGGGAATTCGACTTCGTTGAGGGATTGTTGGTTCATTCTTCCGTAAATCCTATGACTCGGCTTATAAATAGAGAAAAGCGGGGGTTAATGCACCCGAAAAAAATAGGGTCTGAGTGTCAAGAGAAAGGGAAAATAGTACCCAGATCCGCATTACATACCATGCTGAGAATAATTACTAAACAGTGGCTTTGTTGGCCTCAATACAAGTCTGCCTAACCTATGTGCATTGGCTCCTGCACAGAGGGTCTCTTCTTTGGTGTGGGCGTGCACGATCCTAAAGGTGAAGTGTGGTCGGTTGAAAGTGGGTATGGGGAAGGTTCTAGGTAATGGAAAGAGGGGGTGAGATGGTTGTGGTGGCACCCAGCAAGAGGCAACAGAGAAAGGGAAGGGGGCTTCTACCAATAGACCTCGAAAGAAAGGTAGACGGTCTGATGCAGAGAACATGCAGACCATACTGCATGCATTCAGTATCAGGACTCTGGTGCAAGTCAAAACTATAATATCATCGTGGGAAGCGAAATTGAAACCAAAGGAAGTAGCAGAGCCATCTCCCGAGGATTGGGAGAATTTTATTACAGACCTAGGGAACACCCCGGGGGTGGCTTACCATGTTCAAACAGATAGTATAGCTATATTGGATGATGAAATGCATCATGGAGAAATCCATCACTGAAATTTAGGTAGGAGAATGGCATCCGCAAGAAGACATGAACCCCAAGGAAATCTAGAAAGAGATGCAAACTATTCAACTCCAAATGCACCATCAATATGTCTAGTTGGGCAGAATTGAGAGACAGTTACATAACACGCACCAATTCGAAATATCAGGTTCGAGCGCTAAAGATCCGGCGTCGGTAGATTCATCTTAAGGCTAGCTACCAGCAAGATGTGTTCACCCTTCTTTTTGTTATGATGATGTTGACGGATAGCTTTTATTTTAGTAGTGTAATAGACTTACATGCATACTTGGCCTGGATGGACAGACTCAGAATTTTCATGTTTTGGATGGGCTATAAAGCAGTTCGGTGGCCAACAGACCTAGTTTCCTCTAGGCAGGTTGAGGCCATCGAAAAATATATATTTGTAACTTCCTTTTATGATTAATAGAAAAGAAAGGATCTGTCACACTTACAAAAAACAAAAAACAAATATTTAACTCTATTAGTGTCATTTTTCTAGTTAATGCATTAAATCATTTAATCAATACACCATATTGTTTTATGTAGCATCATTGTTGAAATATATGCAATTATTTGATTTTTATGTTTTATATCATTATGGAAATCAATACAACAAGTAAAACCATATAAATTAAATGGAACATTTATCTCATGATACATCTCACATTGTTAATTAAAAAAAAAATCATAAAAAAAAGTATTACATTATTTTAAATTATTATTATTGTTATTATTATTATTAATTTAAAAATAATTAATAGATGAGTTAAACATATATACATTTACAAAAAGCATGTAACAAAATTCATATAGATAGGGTTTGTTACAATATGATGGACCAATACCATGGTTTATTAATACAACATTCTTAATGAATATAACTCATGTTTCTATGATACATAACCTTATTACATTTTTTTAATTAATTAATTTAATTTTTTTTTAAATGAAAAAATAAATAAAAATATAAAAACATAACTACTTCTAAAATAAGTTTCAACTTTTGATATGTGACTATTACTAAGAATATTCTAGAATATTACATGGAAGTTATATCTATATCATCCACCAAATAATTATTGACAATTTAATTAAATTAGAGAATGGACATTTCCACAGTCATAAACATAAAGTTGAGAGCTTATGGAGAACTGTGTATTTTTCTCATTGAGCCAGACCTTTCTAGTGAACACTTCACCCATCTTCCGGGCATGAAACCAAAGCATAAGATGAGAAGAGTGTTGGGCCAGGTAAGAGAAATTAGTCCTTAGAAGAATGGGGTTGAAAGAGTCTATGAATATTAATTGAGTCAAAGTATTGAAATAGAATTAGAAATAGAAATTATAAATTTAATATCAAATTACACTATTAAAAATATAAATTATAAATTAATAAATGATAATCTACCGTTAGGGAAATCAATTATTGATTTATTAATTTAATTAAAATTAGAATTAAATTAAATCTAAAATTTAAATTAAAATAAAATTAAAAATTTTAGATTAAAAATAAAATTTAAATTATTTGGTGGATAAGATAGGATAATATCTTATTATTAGAAATATAACTTAATAAATAAATAAAGAATAAGTATTAGGGTGTTAAATTGATAAATTAATATAGAATAAAGGTTAGGGTATTAAATTAATAATAAAGTAAATGAAAAGGAAAAAAAAAAGATTTTTGAATATCTAATTTTATTATTTAATGTAATTTAATACATAAATTTATTTAATTAAAGAGATGAGAGCGAAGATGGGACTAAAAAGGAGAATTAATTTAACTAAAGGTGGAAGGAAGAGTTGATCAATGATTAAATTAAATGAAGAGTTACATTATTGGATAAGCCAATAAATTAAAGGGGGGGGGAAATAAAAAAAGTAAAAATAATAAAATTGAGGAGAAAAGACCAATAAGGTAATATCAAAAAGAGCTCTAAACATGAATGAATTGAATTAATATAAACGATAGAAAATTGAAAAGACACGAAAGGGGATATGAAAGAGATGAAAAGACACGACAATAAAGGGGGGGTTACTAAGAAGAAAAAGTGGGAGGGGAAGGTGGGGGGGAAGGTTAGGATAGGTTAGAATTAGAGATAGGGAATTTACAGGACATAAAGTGGATGGTCGGCTTCCATGATTGGCTTAAATAATATCCATCATCACGATTAAAGTTATTGGGATGCTTCTCAATTTCAAGAGCTTTGCTAATGAGCCGGTTGGAATGGAAAGGGGCGGGAGCAAGGATTTTTTATTTATCAAAGAAAATAAGATGGCTAGTAGAGTGATAATGCATAGCAATGGCCGAATTGGCAACACAGTTATGGTAGGTGTCCACCATCTATTCTTTCAATCGGGTTTTAAAGGATCTGTTGGTTTTTCCTATGTGGAACTTACCACAGGAGAAGGGGATCTCATATACACCAGGACCTAACAAGGGGTCATTTTTATCTTTGGCAAAACTGAAGAGCTGGCTGAGGATTCGATGGGGCTTAAATAAGGTTTTGATGTTCACTTTAAAGAGATTTCTAGAAAGGTGATCATCAACACCATAAATGTAAGGAAGTGTTACCTTGGTTAAGGGAAGGGTGCAAAGTTGGGTTTTGGGGCGGGGGTGGAGGCTAGAACAAAAGGTCTTGTTGATTTAGGAAGAGGTGTAACTTTTAATTATATTTTAATTTAATTTAAATTTAATTTAATTCTAATTTTACTTAAATTTTTAAATCAATAATTGATTTCCCTAACAGTCAATTATCATTTATTAATTTATAATTTTGATTTTTAATAGTATAATTTGATATTAAATTTATAATTTCTATTTCTAATTTGGTTTCAATACTTTGACTCAATTAATGCTCATAGACCCTCTCAACCCATTTCTTCTAAGGACTAATTTCTCTTACCCTATAAATTCTTGGTCCAACACTTTTATCATCTTATTCTTTGGCTTCTTGTCCCTCAAAATGGGTGAAGCGTTCACTCGAAACGTCCAACTCAACGAACAAAATACACAATTATCCAAAATCTCTCAACATTAATTAAATTAAAATTCAAAATGTCCTATTCCAAAATTAAAATAGTTACTTAATTTTTCTATAATATTTTTCATTATAACATCATTAAAATTAATACATCTTATGGTTTTACATTATATAATAATTTATATTTATATAACTACTTAATTCCTATCCATTATATCATTACATAATTTCATTTGACCATCACTTTGTATATCATATTGTGACTAAAATCAATATAACTTAATTTTAATATAACTTTAAGGACAAACATGTGTACATTACATCTTAGAAACGAAAGCTTTGTATCGATGGGTTCTTTCCTCTGTGTGAAATCATGATTATTCTAAACATGACTTTCACTCATACATTTTTAAATTTTATTTTGTTGAAGTATCCATATTTCTTGAACTTTATTTTTTTCCGATTATTAATATTCTAAGATAATATCTCAAAATTAAATTTCCCTTTAGCATTGTTATTGTATAAATGATTTTTACATAAATTTTACAATTTTTAGATGGAGAATGTTATATGTACATTATAATATGGAATATGGTGTACTACCATGCAATATCTATGTAGTTCATTTTATTTATCCAAGTTGGCCATATAATTTGTGTGCGCTTAATGTAATTCAATGATAGGAATGTGAATTAACTGAATTAAGTTCCACTCTAATTAGTTAAAATGCATCAATCCATTGTTCAATAGGCTAAGTTCAGATTGGGCATGTTTGTGTTGAACCCATATTTTTTAAGTGGATGGTGCCGTGGAACTTTAGTTTTGAAGATATAATCCCAGCATCATTGATTTGCCCTCTAAGTGAGGAAATTATCATATTTATTGTAGTATTTCCAAGTCAGTGGTGAAATTAACTCTAAGTGAGTTTGCTATATTCCATGCATTAATTCCATGCCATCATTACCTATTTGTAAAATTCAATCTAATCTAAGGTGGGGAGTCATAGGTGGTGATTTTATTCAAATTGGGTTGTTGACAGTTCCATTTCATGATTTGGTTGGGGAGACGTATACAATTTTGGGAGACTTGTAATTCTTAGCAAAGTCAACTACTAATAAGATTGTCCCTCATCAAAATATTTCATGAGAATGCTTAAGTCTAGAAACTTGTTACTGGATCTATGCAAGTTACACTGATAAATTTGTCTCAGGTCAAAATATTTTGTGAGAATGCTTAAATCTAGAAACCTGTCACTAGACCTACGCAAGTTTTTGACATATTTATAAATATGATTCTAAAATTTCCCTATAAATTTTAAAATAGGAAACTCATCCTCAATATAGTTGATCCTCCTAAGTTCTACAGGAAGAAGATGATTAATTTACCATGACATACTCATATTGTTATAGTTGATCCTCCTAAGTGCTATAGGAAGAAGATGATTAATTTACCATGACATACTCATATTGTTTCCATGTGACCATGACATCTGACATCCCAGACTAGGTTCCTAATGGAACAATTTAAAATACCACATTCAATGCATCTTCTTCCACCTATACATATTTTCTTATCAAAAAAATATATTGGATCCCTTTTACACAATATTGATGAAACAAAATCGCACATTATGGGAGGAGGAAGGTAAAAGGTGCTAGTTCTTGTAAAATTTCTAGAATGTGTTGTAATAAAGTTGGAATTCAACGTGATATCATAAAAAACACATATAATGGATTATATTAAGCCTAATAAACCATGGTTTTAATTTTTGAAACATACTTAGGGATACCTTGACATGGTGATTGTTTCCTAAAATTCCTCAAATGATACAACTTTTGTTTTTTCTACAACATGCTTAGCAAGATATCCATACTCACATTTAGATAGGTGATGTCGCACAACATGTTTTCTATCTAACAATGCAACTTTTGCCATTTCTACAACATGCTTAGTGTGATATCCATACTCACATTTACATAGGTGATGTCGCACAACATGCTTTCTATCCATCTGATATCGCACGAGAATGGTTCTCGTAAGACTCTACCACAAGTGTTTTGATTCCTATTGTAAGCCTGTCTCTATAGGGTTTCCTAGTGATAAGATCCAAACAAGCATCTTCAACATTTTCATATACTCGAACTTTGAATTTGGAATGCTTGTGCAATATTTTTCTCGAGACAAGGACAATTTAAAAATTGTTGTCAACATTTTTTGTCTTGATGTACTTGGTGCAACAATAGCAAATGTAATTTCCCTATGAGAAATTTGAACATCAAGTTTTCTTGATTTTTTGAAATTGGAGAATGTCTTTGATATATTTTTAGTGAAATTCACACGTGATTTCCTACTTTTAGCATATTGGATACCCAAAAGATTTTTGGAAAGCTTGACTTTATTGTGTTTGATTAGCCCATTTAGTATCTGAGGTTGTGTAATAACTGAATGTTTCTCAAAACACTTTGAAATGATGTTATTGACATGCTCTCTAATAGTGCTATCAAGAATAGGTTTCCCAAGGGCCTCTCTTGTGCTTGCATCAAAATGTTTTGCAAACCTTCCACCCCTTTCAAAACAACTACAACTCCCTATTATCCTATTAACTTGAGAGGTCATAACCCATTCTTCAAGTGGTTGATCAGCTTGATAGGGAACATTTTTTTCCTCTAGTGGTTGACCATATTGATAAGGCATATCTTGTTCCTCATGCGGTTGATCAAATTCCATCCTTGCATATTAGAATACAAAATATAAAAGTGAGTGAGATTTTTTTCCAAAAATACAATAATTGTTGCAACTATATTGTAGTTATTGTTACAATGTTGAACACATATGTGTCTTCTATATGCTGGTGTCTATTGGTTCAGTAAATTGTGCCCATAATCAAACTCTTTATTGAAGACTACTGATCTATACTGAAGGACGCATGAGTTTATTGATGAGTTGAAAGACTACATTGTTCTTTGTGTAGTTGTGGAACAAAAACTTAGGAAATTGAGTTGGAGTGTGAAGCAAGGTTGTATGTGTGTGAGAGGTAATTTTTCCTATGAGAGAGAGTGTGTTTGCACAAAAGGGAAGAGTAGAGAGACCAGCAAATATGAAAGTTTTCATTGTGGGGGGGAACGTAGTGTGTGCTAGTGTGTGAAGCCATGTTTGCTTGTGATTTTAAGGTGTATGTAGAATTATGTAGAGTTGTATGGAGAGATTTGTGTGTGTAAAATCATTGTCATGAAAGGCTAAGGGAGCCCGAGGAGAATAATGGTTGAGAGTTGTTGAGTGGTAACAATATGAGAGCCAAGAGCAGAAAAGAGAGTGTTGTTATAAAGTGGACAAAGAGTGAGGATAAGGGTGAGTGTATGTTGCTAAGAACTTAGGGTAAAGTTGATGAATGCAGAAATAAAACCGAGCAGAGTGAGTACTAAGAATAGTGAGTAAAGACTTCCTTATTGTGTGTGGGTCGGATCCTACAAAACAAGGAATTGGAGCTTCCATGGAGTTGGCACTTCATGGTAAGCTAATCATGTGTCTATGAAGAAGGGAACAGGTCCTTCCTACTAGTGGGTGCTAGCAAACAATATAAGGGAGTTGGTGCTTCCTATGAGTGGTGGCTCACAAAGACATATGATGTAAATAGAGTAGGAGCTTTTATTTGCATCATAATAACTAAATATAGATGTTTTTTTCCTTTTGGGTTTCCACGTTAAATCTTTGTGTTCATATGAGTATTTTGTTCAGGTGTTGTGGTCTGTTCAGGTTTTGTTTTATATTGTTGCTACATAATATGTTGTTAATGGTCACATGAATGATTGCCAAGCCTGAAATAAAAATATAAATTGGCATAAAAGTAAAAATTAGCCTTAAGACTAATTCACCCCTCCCCTCTCTAAGTATTAACATTGTTTCCAACAAAATCAGTGGTTGGCATAGATGATCACGGATAGAGTTGATGTACGAATAATGCTATACATGATACGATTTATGGTCAGATATTTGCTTCTTATATCAATGATGATCATCCATAAGTTTTTAATTGATAATAATACCATGCACTAAGGTATTGATTGACTTAATGTATGGTGGATAATGTTTGTCATTAAAAATATGAAAAATCATGATTAAATAACATCCCATAATACTGAGAATGGAGTAAATCATTATTAATAACATCCTTACCCACCAAAAAATTCCATAGTCTACTAGGAAACACAGGGCACATTGCTTGATTTAATTACACACATAGCCCCTTTCATTTAATTAATGTAGGCATCATAAATGGGAATTTAGGGCTCAATGGAATAACTAATGTGAATGGGTGTCTCCTTTGGCTTGAAAGAAGCAGAAAATTCCTGCATAAATTTTTGAAAATATGGTTACAGTTGTCAAACTTTAGGATTTTGGGTGCCCCAAAGGTTTTTGACGGTGCTGAATCTATTTCCACCATAAAAAAAATCATTCAAACATTCTAACTAATTGATTTTTTGAAAAAAAAATTACCTAATTCCGACAAAATTTTGTTGAATGGGTAGACAACACCAACATTCATTCTCAATTGTAATTGAATCTATGGGAAGTTTCCCTTGGCGTCATTATGGGATGATGGCGTGGATAGATATGATTATTCTAGATGGACTTATAGAGCATAGGCTCAATCTTATGGGGAGAGCTTTGGCTCCTCGAATTGGTTAGGATGCATGGTCTTTTTTCTACTCTTGAGCACTGGTAAGCCAACATATTTATCCTTCTCAATCATAAGCTGAGTGCTTTAGGTGGTTAGTTGGTGTACTAAGTTGAGTGCTCGTCTTTAGCAGGTTTGTATTTCAAATTTTTTAATGTTTCTGGAATTTGGTGATGTTATTTTTCCTTCTTGAGTGTTCTCAAACCCTTCTGTTTCTCCCTTTAGAGCATCTTCATTAATTTATCTGGGGAAGGGGTTTCTCTTTCCCCTTATTACTAGCAGTATACAGGGCATCTTCATTGATTTCTCTGGGGAATTTGTTTCTCTTTCCCCTTATTACTAGCAGTATCCTCAGCATGGTTCTTGGAGTCTTAGTTCAGAGCTTCCTCCAACCGAATCCTTAGGTCTTAGAAATATTTGCAGCAATGTAGACTGGCGTTATTGGAGTTCCAAATTCACATCTAGTGTTGCACAACATTCGTCATAGATGGATTATATAGAATTGCAAGTAATCAGGAGGGCATGGAGAAATGACGAGGAGGCCATCCAAGGAAATTGAAATTGTATTACAGTAACTATAGGTAGAATTCAGTGTTGGTAAGGCAGAGGATTCAATGACACAAATAACGCAAATATTTCACATATGAACAATGAGTTGCGGCTCTTCAATTAATCTAAACCACTCTAAATCATAAAACTCTCTTAATACAATGAACCCGTGAAGGGTATTTAATCTAATTGACATGCACGCACTCTCACACATAACTAAACTTGATCAACTCGCTTAACTCACTCTCTAACTCACTCACCAAATCTAACTGTAACTCAACTCAACTAATTCACCTAACTATTTGTCTAACTTCTTCATGCGGGAAGTAATTATATATTTTAACACTCCCCCTTAATTAAGACCGCTAAACTAAAACATAACTCATGACAACTCAAACATGCCTGCTAGTCTATGTCTCAACTAGGCTTACAACACCCAAGTTTCTTTTGTGAAACTCAAACAAATCTACTGCTAATGGCTTTGTAAAGATATCAGCCAATTGATCACTCGTTCTACAAGGCTTCAAGTGAACTTCTCCATTGCTCACAAGTTCTCGAATAAAGTGATATCTAGTATCAATATGCTTGCTCTTTTGATGAAACACACTATTCTTGGATAGTGAAATTGCTGATGTTTTGTCATAGTATATCATTGTTGATCCTTGTTTCTGCTTGAGTCCATCCAATACTCTTCTTAACCATACTTCTTGACATGTTGTTGAAATTGCTGCTACATATTCTGCTTCTGCTGATGATAGTGTAACAATAGGCTGCTTCTTAGATGCCCATGCTATTACTCCTGAACCGAGATGGAAAACATAACCAGATGTGCTCTTCCGATCATCCAAACTTCCTGCAAAATCACTATCTGTATATCCAATCAATTATTTCTTTTCTGTACTTGCATACATTATGCCATAATCTCTGGTTCCTGCTATGTATCTCAGAATTCTTTTTCCAACACTCCAATGTGTGTATTTTGGAGTCTCCATGAATCTGGAAATCAGACTCACTCCCTGCATAATATTTGGTCTTGTAGCTATGAGATACATGAGGCTGCCAACCAATATTTTGAATAGATTTGGATTGACATCTGCCCCTTCATCATCCTTACTTAACTTTGTACTCGTTGCAACTAGTGTAGGTACAAGTTTGGAATGATCCATCCTGAATCTTTTCAGCAAATCTGTTGCATACTTATTTTGGCAAATAAAAATGCCTTTTTCAGATTGCTCAACTTCAATGCCAAGAAAATATTTCATGAGACCTAGATCTGTCATCTCAAATTCTTTCATCATGGCTGCTTTAAATTCATCTATCTCAAGATCACCTATAAAAATAATATCATCAACATATAAGCAAACTATCAAAATCTGTCCATGCTCATTTACCTTTGTGTATAAGGTAGGTTCAATGCTGGTTTTGCAAAATCCATTCTTGATCATATAACTGTTGATTCTGCTATACTATGCTCTAGGTGTTTGCTTCAGTCCATAGAGTGCTTTCTTCAATCTGTAAACTTTATCCTCTTTTCCTTCAACTTCATAACTTGGAGGCTGTTGCACATAAATTTCTTCTTCTAAAATTCCATTCAAGAAGGCTGATTTGACATCCATCTGATATACTTTCCATTTGTTCTGAGCTGCTATCGCTAGAACTGCTCTTACAGTATCCAATCTGGCGACCAGAGAAAATGTTTCCCCAAAGTCTATTCCTGGTTGCTACGAGAATCCTTTGGCTACAAGTTTTGCTTTAAATATGTAAATCTCACCTTTCTCATTCACTTTGGTCTTGTATACCCACTTCACACCAATGAGATTTTTATCGTTTGGTAAATCAACCAAATCCCATGTATCATTCTTTTCAATTGAATTCATCTCTTCATCCATGGCTTGCACCCAATTGTCATCTTTGATTGCTTCTTCAAACGAAAAAAGTTGGAATGCCAACAATGCAAAATTTGAACTAACATCCAAATCATCACAAATATCTTTCAGACTTCACATCTTTTTCTTACCATTGCTTGATTCATTACCTGATTCACTGCTTGGAGAATTCTGGTCTGTGGATCTGCTTGAAGATCCATGCTGCTTTGAAAATCTTGAAGTCCTTGCTGGTGTGACTCTATTTGGTGTCTGCTCTGTTTGGAGTCCTTCTTGCTGCTCCTCTTTTTTTACATCATCATCCTCCATCAATGGTGTTTGAGCATCGGTTAGTGTGTCTATAGTCCCATTCCATGACTCTTGTTCTTTGAACACAACATCTCTGCTAATTATTGTCTTCTTTGTGACAGGGTTATACAATTTGTAAGCTTTTGACTGCTCACTATAACCAGTAAATATACATTTTTCACTTTGATCATCTAATTTGCCTCTTATTTGCTTAGACACATGTGCATAGGCTACACATCCAAAAACTCTGAAATGAGATACACTACATGACATACCTGACCATGCTTCTTCTGGAACTCTGTTCATCACGCTCTTTGTAGGAGATCTGTTTATCACATAAATAGCACATGCAACTGCTTCTGCCCAATACTCATTAGACAAGTGTCTTGCTTTCAACATGCTCCTTGTCATGTTCATGATTGTTCAGTTCTTCCTCTCTACTACACTATTTTGCTGTGATGTGTATCTGGTTGTAAACTATCTTTTGATTCCATGTTGTTTGCATTACTCATGGAATGCCTTCGAATCGTATTCTCCACCATGATCCGATCTCAATACCTTGATTTGTTGATCACTTTGGTTCTCCACCAAAGCCTTGAACTCTTTGAACTTTGCAAAAGTTTCAGACTTCTGCTTCAAAAAGTAAACCCAAGTCTTCCTACTATAATCATCAATAAAGGTGAGGAAGTAATAGCTTCCACCAATCAACTGTATCCTCATAGGTCCACACAGGTCGGTATGCACCAACTCAAGTGGTTTCTTTGCTCTGCAAGAAACACTTTTTGGAAAACTTTCACGGTGTTGCTTTTCCAAGATGCAACACTCACAAGTGCTAGCAGGTTCTTTGATGGGAGGTAAACCTCTAACCATCTGTTTCTGCTGCAACAATCTTAAACCGGAAAAATACAAGTGTCCAAACCGAAAGTGCCATAACCAGTAATCATCAGAACATGAAGTTGTAAAAGAACTAACCTGATCATTGTAGTTCATAATGAGAGGAAAGAGTCTATTCCTCGTCATCTGCACCTTTGCAATCAGCTGCTTGCTCGGGGATTTGTTGTAAATAACAAACTGTTGCTCCTGAAAGATAACTTTGTATCCTTTTTGCATCAATTGACCAACACTAATCAAATTGTGTTTGATTCCAGGGGCATAGTATATTCTCTAATCTGGTCTTTGGCTCCCCTTGCTTGGTCACAATGTTGACCACTCCTTTTCCATCTACAACCACAGTCTTGTCAGTCCCCAACTCTGCACTGAGACATCCAAATTAGCAACCAAATTCTTGTTGCCTGTCATGTGGTTACTGCAACCACTGTCTAATAGCCAGACCTTATCAGACGGTGCATGCATGGTGTTGCATGTTAGAAACATAGAGTCAGTATTTTTTGTACTAACATTAGCTCTCTAATTGCCTTGATCTGCAATATTCTTCCTACAATCACGAGCATAATGACCAAATCTATTGCACCAATAGCACTTTACCTTTGATTTGTCAGACTTTTGATTTTTATGAAATTTTCTGCTGCTACTACTTCCACGTTGATGCTCATGATTATCTCGGCCATCTCTGTGATCGCCATAGCTGCCTCGTCCTCTGCCTCTCGATCGACCTCTTGAAATATAGACTTGACTTTGGAAGGCAGTTTCCAAAGTGGAATCCTTATTTTTGTCTATCCTTGCTTCATGCAATAGAAGGGATCCCTTCAACTCATCAACTGTTAGTTTTTCCAAATCCTTCGCTTTTTCTATGGCTGCTACCACAACATCAAACTTGGTAGACAAAGATCGAAGAACCTTCTCGATCATTATTCGATCTTTAATATCTTCGCCATAGATTTTTAACTGAATGATGACAGACATGACCCTATTCATGAAGGAATCAATGTCCTTTGTCTCCTTCATCTGCAGAATTTTGAAATCTCTCCTAGTATTCTGCAGTTTAACAATGTTAACTTTGGCCATACCTTGATAGCTTGTCGCCAAAGTGTCCCATGCCTCCTTTGCTGACGAGGTTATCATGATCTTCTGGAACACAGCTCGATCTACTCCTTGCTGGATCAAAATCAATGCTTGTGCATTCTTTCGCTTGTCTTTCTTCCATTGTTCCCTCTCTGCATTATTGAGGGCTCATTCTTCTACATCATCTTGAGGTTCTACAAACCCATACTTGACATGATCCCAGACATCATGTGCTTTTAGCATGGTCTCCATCTTAATGGCCCACACATCATAATCCTTCCCTGTGAAAGAAAGAATTTGTGGCAAGTAGCTATTTGCAGCCATTTTTCTTCAAACAAGAATTCACTTCTAAAACCCTAAAAAAAAAATTTGATATGCTTTGCAAAACTTCAAAAAAAAATTTCTTATAATAAAATCCTGGATTTTATTATTATTATTTTTTTTTATTTATATAAAAATTACTTTATAAAAAAATCTTTATATAAAAAAAATCCTTTAAAAAACACTTATAAAAACTTATTATAAAAGCTCCACCTCTTAAAGCCTTTTTATAATATGCTTATGAAAAGCCCCTTTTAAAAAACTCTTTTTCAAAACAAAACTCCTCACGTGCTTTTATGAGACTCGTATAAAATTAAAAGGACCCCTTTTTGAAATACTTCAAACGTGAACATGTTTGAAACCATGGAAATTTTATTGACTTTTCAAAGTTTTGTATTGGACTTTCGTGCCTTTCATAAGTGCTAACGCATCGCTCGATCTATGGTGCTGCACTGAAAGTTCGAAATTTTTTCGTTTTTTAACACGGTTCTCTATAGTATGAACCAGAGTTATAATGCTTTGTCTATAATTAACAGCTGCGTTAGTGATTGTTAATCCATTTTTCTTCCGTATTATGTGACCTCGCTCTGATACCAATCTGTTGGTAAGGCAGAGGATTCAATCACACAAATAACACAAATATTTCACGCATAAACAATGAGTGACGGCTCTTCAATTAATCTAAACCACTCTGAAGTATAAAACTCTCTAAATACAATGAACCCGTTAAGGGTATTTAATCTAATTGACATGCACACACTCTCACACATAACTGAACTTGATCAACTCGCTTAACTCACTCTCTAACTCACTCACCAAATCTAACTGTAACTCAACTCAACTAATTCACCTAACTATTTGTTTAACTTTTGCATGCATAAAGTAATTATATATTTTAACATTCAAGAATAAGATAAAGAAGTAACCTTACAAATTGCAGCACTAATGGGTACTGAATCAGTTCAGGTGTTTGATCTTTGTGTTGGAAGCAGACTGCAACATAATCTGTACTATGGCTATAGACTTGTTTCAATCTATCAATTCTAATTATGAGCTCGGCGCTTTGAAGGAAGAAGACAGTTTTCACACATGCAAAAATTGTCAAAGTTGTTTCAGACTCAACCAAAGCAGCTCGAGATGAAGCTGCTAGCTAATGTGCTTTTTGTATGTTTTTAAAATAATTAGTTTTTTACAATTTGTTGTTAATTTATAATTTTATACCCTCAAATAGCTAGTGGCCTTATTTGGTTGTAGCCATAGGATAGCAGTTTGTTCTCTTTTAAAATAGTCTTTTTGAAAGCAGAAATTAATTTGCTGTGATTCTAGCTTTAGCATTTTGCTTAATATAAATATCTTTCGATTATTGTTAAAATAAAATAAAAAAATTAGTACTGAAGATAATTGAATTCTCTACTATATTATTTGATGGCAATGGAATTCATGGAAAGGGACAGAAAAATGAGGAGATGACTGTTCATGAAAATGGCAATGGAACTCATGGAAAAGGCAGAAAGTTGAGTAGATGGCTATTCATGAAGAAGAAACTCGAGAAAAGAACACTTTCAGCTCTATTTATAAGAAGCCTGCAGAAAAAGCTTTTACTGGTAATGAATATGTCGAAAATTCGGAAGGACTAATGAATTCGAAACATAAAACCTTTTGTTGCCAGAATCCATCCTGCACAGTGTCAAATCATGAAATCTGAACAATACACTCACCAAGTTTTCTCATGGAGGTGAAGATTTGGATTTACCTTAGATTTGCTAAGCCTAGAACATTGCAAGAATGCGTAAATTTTATTTTCCTTCGATGATCAAAACTTTTCCTTCTGCAAGATACATTGAAATAGCTTCAAGAAAATGGATAGGATGAAAAATTTCAACAATCAGCAATTTCGGGCAAATTGGATGGAAAGAAACACCAGAACATGGAAAACAAACTAATTTTTTCAACTTACGCAGGTTGAGTGGTAGCAGCAAGTGCTGTCTTATGAAGAGACCAAAGTAGTTGTTCCTGCAAACAAAACGGATGAACCAATGAAGAAGTTCCGAGAAATGCATTTTGGATGCAAGAAATTTTGGATGCAAGAAAGTTTTCTCAGATTGTTGTAGATGAATCATGAAATGGAGATTTCGAAATCGCTAGATATAGAACATGGTTTTCAATGCCCACAGGAACACACGCCCCCCTAAGCAGGGATTGCAAAATTAAGATGGCAGAGCATTAAGGAAACAAATTTGACACCTTATGCATCCCTCTGGTCTCTTTTGCAAAATAAACAGATTCAGAATTTGGAAAATGTAGTGTTAAGGGTATATGTCAAACATGCATCCCTGTGGTGTCTTTTGCAAAATAAGAAGATTCAGAATTTGGGAGTGTGTTAAGAGTATATGTCAAACATACTGTGGTCTCTTTTGCAAAATAAACAGATTCAGAATTCGGAAAATGTATTGTTAAGGGTATATGTCAAACATGCATCCCTGTGGTGTCTTTTGCAAAATAAGAAGATTCAGAATTTGGTAGTGTGTTAAGGGTATATGTCAAACATACTGTGGTCTCTTTTGCAAAATAAACAGATTCAGAATTTGGAAAATGTAGTGTTAAGGGTATATGTCAAACATGCATTCCTGTGGTGTCTTTTGCAAAATAAGAAGATTCAGAATTTGGAATATGTAGTGTTAAGGGTATATGTCAAACATGCATCCCTGTGGTGTCTTTTGCAAAATAAGAAGATTCAGAATTTGGTAGTGTGTTAAGGGTATATGTCAAACATACTGTGGTCTCTTTTGCAAAATAAACAGATTCAGAATTTGGAAAATGTAGTGTTAAGGGTATATGTCAAACATGCATCCCTGTGGTGTCTTTTGCAAAATAAAAAGATTCAAAATTTGGTAGTGTGTTAAGGGTATATGTCAAACATACTGTGGTCTCTTTTGCAAAATAAACAGATTCAGAATTTGGAAAATGTAGTGTTAAGGGTATATATCAAACATGCATCCCTGTGGTCTCTTTTGCAAAATAAAGAGACAGAATTTGGTAGTGTGTTAAGTGTATATGTCAAATATACTGTGGAAACATGGGGCAAGCAATGGAAGGCCCTGGCATGAGACCTACACTCTAACAAAGCAATGGCGATGCCATCTCGGACATAAACCGGAGACCTTCACTTTGGTCAAGCAATGGTGCCTTCAAATGAAAGGCAACTTGACGCCGCCCGTACTTGAACCGGAGACCTTCAGTGTGTTAGAATAACCAACTACACCACGGCACCAATTGTTTCATAAGTGCCACCATTTGATTTCAATTGGATACTTTAAGGTACTGGAAAAATGTGATCACGGCAACGATTGCACAAGAAATCTTGTAACAAAAAAAGAAAATCCTGACGTGACGCGATAAAGTAGTACATACATCATCTACATGTTATCATTCGTCTCTTACATCCTTCATTGACAAGAGTATCTTCTCAAAAAAGAACTAACAAAAATATTGCTATAAAACTATTGCATCCTAGATTTTATCGAAGTACTTTGTCTTCCCAGTCCCTGTATTACATAATGCTTTTATAAACTATAAGCACATTCGTTTTGCAGAAAACATTAATATCTTGTAGGTTGTCAGTTTGTTTCATATATGATCATATCTTCAAAACTGTAAATGGAACCCACACAAAAAACTGTTTGATTGTTTCTTTTCCAGCAAAGCCTTCAGCCTTAAAATGTTATCCTCTGACCTCATGCCATTTTTGTTCACCCTTTCCATCAAGCATAATTGATAGAACCTGTATTGAACAAAACCCCATGGTCAAACAATGAAAAAAAAAAAAAAAAAAACTTACCTGTCTTTTTGTTGATTTCTCCCTTAAAAACCATATTAAGTTGTCCAATTTTGTTTTTTGTATAAGTGATCAAAATTAACACTTTGAAAGTGTCTTACCAAGATTTTAATGTGAGCCATCCAATTTTTCAAAATAGGGGATTGAAATCATTGTTTCCCTTTACCCAGTCAATAATCCCTTTGACGTCTCCAAAAATTTGTATATGATCAATTCCAAACCATTTTTGCTCCATCGAAGAACACCACTGGAAATGATTTCCATACCTCCATCGCTCTGAATGTTTTGTATCCTTTGTTTGGTGGAGCCCACCCAATTTCATTGAAAAAAGCCACACCCTTAATAATGTCTTCATGTGCCTGTATGTCACGCTGCTCAAAGATCATGGCATTATGTCTCCTCCAAATGGTCCATAAAATTTAAATAAAAAGTGTCTTAAATTTTAATATATGCATACATATGCATACAACTTGGGCACTGATTCATTTTCTGCAATATTATAATGACCCATCACACCTCCCATATAGCATTTGCATAAAGGCATGACAAGAATATATGGTTAATCTCATCTTCCCCCTTTTTGCAAAGGATGCACATGCACGGTCCAATAAATCCCCTTAAGGAATTTTTGTCATGTCAAGTTGTGATTATGTATGGCTAACCATCCAAAACATTTTATTTTATGTGGCATCTTCCACTTCCAAATCCTCTTAAAATTTTGAGAAATGGGAATGTCCCTTCCCTCTATAGGCAATTGGCAATGAATCATATATATATTTTACAATTGGATAGCCTTTCCTAAGGGATCCAACCCAGCACATATGATCCTTGATGTGATTGAGGGAGATTCATGCATGTCGAAGGCCTGAGACATACTCCATCCACTCCACGTCTCGTACACCATGTAAATCCAACTCCTCCCAAGACAACCATTCTTGGCCATTCAAATTCTGTAATCCTTTGCGAAAAAATTGTTTTATGTGAACAATCTGCATACTGTGTAGTTGGTTGAGGATATGCACTGATAATGTGTGATTACGATGCATACCCACCATTGCATCAAGTCCAATCTAAATTTTGGACCCGTCACCAATAGTGCATCGAACGTGTACCATTAATAATGCTAAAACCGAGTACATACTCCTCCATATGTATGAAATCCATATTTTTTTTGCACCGCCACAAATCCATGAAGTGAAAGAATGTTTGAACATATAGTTATGATTTATAATGCTTTACCGCATATCAAAACCCACCGTAGCCTTTCACAATTTTTTTATTAAGAGTGCCTCACTAGTTTTTTTTATATAGCTTGAGTGGGCCTAATGGCTAAGAGCACCTGTTTCTTCCTAAGAAGTCACAGGTTCAAAACCAAATGGGGGTAGAGTATGTATGCCTTTATAGTCTTAGCAGTCAAATCGCTATCTATACACTCAAGAGTCTAGTTTATTGCTGAACTTATCTATTAGCCATTCTTAATCACATATCCTATAACCAGAAAGTTTGAAAGTAAAACCCAAGTGAAGTTTGAACCCATCATATTAGCCATTCCCAATCACATATCCTATAACCAGAAAGTTTGAAAGTAAAACCCAAGTAAGTAAACCCATCATACATATAAATTTTGATGAAGAAAATATAGGCCACGCTGGAATTCGAAATTACCAAACTCGTTTTTGCTGGAATGTTGGGAGTCTATAGCCGACAGTGTGTGATGATAACGAACAACAGTAGGGCTTGAAGCTACTAGAAGCCATCCGCAACCAACTATCATCATCAAGGGAACACTGCAATTACCAATCTATTAAAATTGTGGTATCTGGTTTATTTAAAATTTTATTTTTATTGAAACTTAGTGAGATAAAAAATTTACAATAAGATGTAGTTTTAGGGTATACTCGGCTGTTTTTGGAATTTTTGAAGGTTTTTTTTTCCAATTAACATATTTAAGTGCACGATAAAATATTTTCTAAAAATTTTGATTTATAAAATTTTATTGGAAAATAGATAAATTTGGATAACTTGTATTTTACATTATTCAAATAAAGGTTTATTTATATTAATAATTCAGACCAATTGAAAATAATACTAGTGACTTATTGACATATTTATAAATATGATTTTAAAATTTCTCTATAAATTTTAAAATAGGAAACTCATCTTCAATATAGTTGATCCTCCTAAGTGCTATAGGAAGAAAATGATTAATTTACCATGACATACTCATATTGTTTCCATGTGATCATGACATCTGACATCTCAGACTAGTTGGTTCCTAATGGAATAATTTAAAATACCACATTCAATGCATCTTCTCCCACCTATACATATTTCTTATGAAACAAATATTTTGGCTTCCTTTTACACAATATTGATGAAACAAAATCGCACATTGTGGGAGGAGGAGGGTAAAAAGGTGCTAGTTCTTGTAAAATTTCTAGAATGTGTTGTAATAAAGTTGGAATTCAACATGATATCATAAAAAACACATGTAATGGATTATATTAAACCTAATAAACCATGGTTTTAATTTTTGGAACATACTTAGGGATACTTTGACATGGTGATTGTTTTCCTAAAATTCCTCAAACGATACAACTTTTGTGTTTTCTACAACATGCTTAGCGTGATATCCATACTCACATTTAGATAGGTGATGTCGCACAACATGTTTTCTATCCAACAATGCAACTTTTGCCATTTCTACAGCATGCTTAGTGTGATATCCATACTCACATTTAGATAGGCGATGTCGCACAACATGCTTTCTATCCATCTGATATCGCACGAGAATGGCTCTCGTAAGACTCTACCACAAGTGTTTTGATTCCTATTGTAACCCTGTCTCTATAGGGTTTCCTAGTGATAAGATCCAAACAAACATCTTCAACATTTTCATTTACTCGAACTTTGAATTTGGAATGCTTGTGCAATATTTTTCTCGAGACAAGGAACAATTTAAAAATTGTTGTCAACATTTTTTGTTTTGATGTACTTGGTGCAACAATAGAAAATGTAATTTCCCTATGAGCAATTCGAACATCAAGTTTTCTTGATTTTCCAAAATTGGAGAATGTCTTTGATATATTTTTAGTGAAATTCACACATGATTTCCTACTTTTAGCATCTTGGATACCCAAAAGATTTTTGGAAAGCTTTACTTTATTATGTTTGATTAGCCCATTTAGTATCTGAGGTTGTGTAATAACTGAATGTTTCTCAAAACACTTTGAAATGATGTTATTGACATGCTCTCTAATAGTGCAATCAAGAATATGTTTCCCAAGGTCCTCTCGTGTGCTTGCATCAACATTTTTTGCAAACCTTCCACCCCTTTCGAAACAACTACAACTATCTATTATCCTATTAACTTGAGAGGTCACAACCCGTTCTTCAAGTGGTTGATCAGCTTGATAGGGAACATTTTTTTCCTCTAGTGGTTGACCATATTGATAAGGCATATCTTGTTCCTCATGCGGTTGATCAAATTCCATTCTTGCATATTGGAATACAAAATATAAATGTGAGTGAGATTTTTTTCCAAAAATACAATAATTGTTGCAACTAGATTGTAGTTATTGTTACAATGTTGAACACATATGTGTCTTCTATATGCTGGTGTCTATTGGTTGAGTAAATTATGCCCATAATCAAGCTCTTTATTGAAGACTAGTGATCTATACTGAAGGACACATGAGTTTATTGATGAGTTGAAAGACTACATTGTTCTTTGTGTAGTTGTGGAACAAAAACTTACGAAATTGAGTTGGAGTGTGAAGCAAGGTTGTATGTGTGTGAGAGGTAATTTTTCCTATGAGAGAGAGTGTGTTTGCACAAAAGGGAAGAGTAGAGAGACCAGCAAATATGAAAGTGTTCATTGTGGGGGGGAACGTAGTGTGTGCTAGTGTGTGAAGCCATGATTGCTTGTGATTTTAAGGTGTATGTAGCATTGTGTAGAGTTGTATGGAGAGATTTGTGTGTGTAAAATCATTGACATGAAAGACTAAGAGAGCCTGAGGAGAATAATGGTTGATATTTGTTGAGTGGTAACAATATGAGAGCCAAGAGCAGAAAAGAGAGTGTTGCTATAAAGTGGACAAAGAGTGAGGATAAGGGTGAGTGTATGTTGGTAAGAACTTAGGGTCAAGTTGATGAATGCAGAAATAAAACCGGACAGAGTGAGTACTAAGAATAGTGAGTAAAGACTTCCTTATTGTGTGTGGGTTGGATCCTACAAAACAAGGAATCGGAGCTTCCATGGAGTTGGCACTTCATGGTAAGCTAATCATGTGTCTATGAAGAAGGGAACATGTGCTTCCTGCTAGTGGGTGCTAGCAAACAATCTAAGGGAGTTGGTGCTTCCTATGAGTGGTGGCTCACAAAGACATATGATGTAAATAGGGTAGGAGCTTTTATTTGCATCATAATAACTAAATGTAGATGTTTTTATCCTTTTTGGTTTCCACGTTAAATCTTTGTGTTCATATGAGTATGTTGTTCATGGTGTTGTGGTCTGTTCAGGTGTTGTTTTATATTGTTGCTACATAATATGTTGTTAATGGTCACATGAATGATTGCCAAGCCTGAAATAAAAATATAAATTGGCATAAAAGTAAAAATTAGCCTTAAGACTAATTCACCCCTCCCCTCTCTAAGTATTAACATTGTTTCCAACAACATCAGTGGTTGGCATAGATGATCACGGATAGAGTTGATGTACGAAGAATGATATACATGATATGATTATGGTCAGATATTTGCTTCTTATATCAATGATGATCATCCATAAGTTTTTAATTGATAATAATACCATGCACTAAGGTAATGATTGACTTAATGTATGGTGGATAATGTTTGTCATTAAAAATATGAAAAATCATGATTAAATAACATCCCATAATACTGAGAATGGAGTAAATCATTATTAATAACATCTTTACCCACCAAACAATTCCATAGTCTATTAGGAAACACAGGGCACATTGCTTGATTTAATTACACACATAGCCCCTTTCATTTAATTAATGTAGGCATCATAAATGGGAATGTTAGAGCTCAATGGAATAACTAATGTGAATGAGTTTCTCCTTTGGCTTAAAAGAAGTAGAAAATTTCTGCAGAAATTTTTGAAAATATGGTTACAGTTGTCAAACTTCAGGATTTTGGGTGCCCCAAAGGTTTTTGACGGTGCTGAATCTATTTCCACTAAAAACAAAAAAACCTAACTAAATGATTTTTTGAAAAAAAAAATTACCTATTTGGAAAATTTTGTTGAATTTTGTTGAATGGGTAGACAACACCAACATTCATTCTCAATTGTAATTGAATCCATCGGAAGTTTCCCTTGGCGTCATTATGGGATGATGGCGTGGATAGATATGATTATTCTAGCTGGAGTTACGGAGCATATGTTCAATCTTATGGGGAGAGCTTGGGCTCCTGGAATTGTTTATGATGCATGTTCTTTTTTCTGCCCTTGAGCACTGATAAGCCAACATATTTATCCTTCTCAATCATAAGCTGAGTGCTTCGGGTGGTTAGTTGGTGTACTAAGCTGAGTGCTCGTCTTTAGCAGGTTTGTATTTCGACTTTTTTAATGTTTCTGGAATTTTGTGATGCTATTTTTCCTTCTTGAGTGTTCTCTGTTGAGATTTTCTGTTTTGAATAAAATAGGCAAAATCTCAGTAGATGACAACAATAGGAATTTGTTGCTAGATTAGCTCCAGGTTGTTGGGAGAGAGTTAATGCATCCTAAATTTGATGTGAGAGGATTTATGAGGCAGTTAGATTCTCCTTGCTATAAAACAGGTACTCATACGGATGGTTTTGAGGGAGAGTGTGTGAGAGTTTGTGATCTCCTGTTTGATTAATAAGATTTCCTATGCCTATGTTGTGTGGACGTAGCCTAGAATGGTTGGGTGAACCACGTAAATTGCTGTGTCTTTATGTGCGTGATTGATTTGCTGAGTATTTTGTTTTATGATTGCTGTGCGTCTGATCTCCAACAAGTGGTATCAGAGCAAGTTGGAGGCGTGGCGCAGCAGTGAAGTTGCTTGGTGCTGCGTTTACCAATTTACCTGCGCGCTGAATGGACCAGCCATGGCGGTGGTTTGGTCTGGCGATTGCTGCGTGGGAAGCTTAAGTGACAGCGTTAGGATGAATGCAGCGCTGGAATAATCATTGAACCACGAGCGCTGGAAAGAGAAGCTGGTGTGCGTTTTCAGAACTCACAGAAAACTGCTGCGTGGAGGTGGAGCGTGGCTGTTGGCGCGTTCTTTTTCAGGAACAGTCGCACCAATGTTAGCAGTCATGTTTTAATGCTGGAATAGGCGTGACGATTGGCGCGGATCAGAAAATAGTTTGGTAAAACTGCGATTTTGTCATTCGTTTCTTATTTTCTAACTTGCAGTTTATACAGCAAAGCAGATTTTGGAGAAGGCTGTTTTCTGGCTGCGTTAAAGCAGCATTGAAACGTGACTTCTGAACGCGTAAGGGTGCTGAGTTTTGCGTGCTGGTGGTGCATATGGTGCACTGCTGCGTGGAGGTTTGAAGAAGCCGCGTGGTGGAGCGTATATCCACTGTCTGTCTGCGTATTTGTTTAATCTGTTGTGCGTTGAAGGCATTGCACGTTCCACAGCATAAAAGCTGCCCCCACATCTAGGCCGGAACATTCCAGTTCGCACCCATATGGATACAAATAATCGGTAAATCCCTTCGACGTTTTATCCAAAGGTGAGCCTAAAGCTATGGTTCTGAGATCAACAAATGGGTTCGATTTTATAAATCTGACAGTCTGACAGTCGTATGCCATTTTTTGAACCATGTGCGTTGAATTTGACATTTTGAACAGCGTCAAATCGATTTTTATTGAATGGTTTTAAAAAAAAAAAACAAAACCCAAATCGTTTATATTATATTGGTATGAAGTGCCATATATATATATGAAGTGCAATCGATTTGCATTAAAGGTTTTTAACATCGTTTTTTTTTATAAATCGATTTGAGGGGGTGGCACTTTATTTATATTGAAAAGAAGGGTGGCCCATTATAAAGTAATTTGTAATTTGAATATTAAATTACCATTTGCATATGGTAAAAGAGTAAAGTTTTTTATGAAGTCCTTTAATAAGGAGGCATTTCATTAAAAGGGTATATTGTTTTTTAAAAGGCATTTTTTATTAAAAAAGGCATTCTTTATTTAAAAGTTGGAACTGGAGATTACTGTGTTTTTGCTGATACAAGATGGCGAAAACACAAAGTGCCCGTTTTGTTGACGATGTGGTTGGAGCCTTGTTGTCCGAGGAGACGAGGAAGAGGTCGAATGCAGACACCTCTACATCAGAGGTAATGATGGCCAGAGGTCGCTCGAGAGAGAGACACTCCGGGGGTAAGCATAGCAACTCTCGTTCAAAGTCTAAAGGAAAGAAGACAAAGGTGAAGTGCTGGCATTGTGGGAAAGCTGGACACCTGAAGAAGGACTGCTGGAAGCGACAACAGCAAACTTCTAAAGCAGATTCTTCGACAGAGAAGAAGGAGGCAAATGCGACGGATACAGGTTCGACATCTGGTTCAGGTATGAGCGACGAAGTATTGTCTGTTTATATGTCAAAACATGATCAACATTGGTTGTTAGATTCCGGTGCATCAAACCACATGTGTATTCATAGAGAATGGTTTAAGACGTATAGATCTGTTGATGATGGCGTCGTGTACATGGGTAATGATGTTACTTGCAATATTGTTGGGATAGGAAGTATACAACTGCAAATGTTTGATGGCACAACTAAATTGTTAACAGATGTGAGACATGTTCCAGACTTAAGAAAAAATCTCATTTCTTTAGGAGCATTGGATACGAATGGATATAAAACTGTAATTCAAGGTGGAGTTATGAAAATCTATAAAGGTATCTTACTAGTAATGAGGGCTAAGAAAGTAGGAAATCTGTTTCAATTAGAAGGAAGAATAGGGTCAGTTCATGTGTCTACGGTGTCTGAACATGACAGTAGTTCCATTCGCCTATGGCATCAAAGGTTGGGCCATATGAGCGAAAGAGGGTTAAAGATTTTGGCTGATCGCAAATTACTTCCTAATCTAAGGTCTGGAAAGTTAGATTTTTGTAAACATTGTATGTTTGGCAAACAAAGTAAGCAAAAGTTTAAAACAGGCAAACATACTAGTAAAGGCATACTTGATTATATTCATTCAGATGTTTGGGGACCAGCCCCTACAGCGTCATATGGTGGCTCGTCATATTTTGTGTCGTTCATTGATGACTTTTCTAGGAAAGTGTGGGTCTACATGATGAAAAAGAAGTCTGATGTTTTTACAATTTTCAAACAGTTTAGAGCATTGGTAGAAAACATCACTGGTAGAACTATAAAGTGTTTAAGAACTGACAATGGTGGTGAGTTTACTTCCAAGGAGTTTGACAGTTATTGCAAGGATGCAGGGATCGAGAGACATAAGACTACGGTTTATACTCCTCAGCAAAATGGAGTTGCTGAACGCATGAACATGACTCTTCTAGAGAGAGCAAGGAGTATGCTGAGTAACGCTGGGTTGCAAAAGGAGTTGTGGACGGAAGCGGTGGAAACAGCTTGTTATGTGATAAACCGATCTCCATCGACGGCGATAGACTGCAAGATTCCGCAAGAGGTATGGAAAGGACATCCTTGTGACTATTCTAAACTCAGAGTGTTTGGTTGTGATGCATATGCTCTAGTGCCTAAACATCAGCGAACTAAATTAGATCCAAAGTCTAAAAGGTATATCTTTGTTGGGTATGGTGTTGGAATAAAGGGATATAGATTGTGGGATCCTACTACCCGCAAAATCATCATCAACAGAGATGTAAAGTTTGATGAATCCTCTCTTGTACAGTTAGATGTAGATAGTAAATTGGAACAGGATGATGTATTTGATTTTCAGCACATTCAGTTTGACACTTCTATTATTAGTGATGACCATAGTTCGGATACTAGTCATAGATACTAGTCATGAGCAGGTTTGAGAATCGAGAACATGAACGGGGGTTCGAGTTTAGATCATGAACGAGGTCTCGGACAACGTCGGCAGAGGTTCCTACGGATAGTGAGTCGACGGGTGTGGAAGCACGGGAAACATCCCTTGGGGGTCGACAAGAATCAACTGACCCATAGAAAGGTATGATGGTCATGTTACTTCGGTTGCATTTCTTCATGTGTGATGAACCTCTGTGCTGTCGAGCCAGTAGAAGGTTCGAAGAAGTGACAAAGTGGAAAGCAGCCATGAAGGACGAAATGATGGCCTTAAGTAGAACGGCACATGGGATGGTTGGAAACCGAAGAGATAGGAAAAGCGTAAGGGTAGGTGTAAATGGGTTTTCAGGCAAACGAGTGTGAATGATACGGACGTTGATTGGTTGCAAAAGGGTTTTCTCAGAAAGCCGGTATTGACTTTCATGAGATTTTTTCACCAGTGGTTAAAATTGTTTCAATTAGAATTGTGTTAGCACTAGTGGCTTTGCTTGATTTAGAGTTGCAGCAATTAGATGTTAAGACTGCATTTCTACTTGGAGACTTAGATGAGGAAATATACATGGAACAACCGGAAGGGTTTGTTCAGCATCGTAATAGGAAATTTGTCTGCAGGCTCAAGAAGTCATTGTATGGTCTGAAGCAGTCGCCTCGACAGTGGTACAAGAAATTTGATTCTTTCATGTTGAGTCAAAAATATATAAGAAGTGAATATGATCATTGTGTTTACTTTAAGCAGTTAAGTAATGGCATGTTCATTATCTTAGTGTTGTATGTTGACGATATGCTTTTAGCAAGCAAAGGCATTGAAGAAATCAACAGGTTGAAGACTCAGATGGCAAGGACGTTTGATATGAAAGATCTAGGAGCAGCAAGACAGATTTTGGGCATGGAGATTTTCAGAGACAGGAGCAGTGGTAAGCTGTGGCTATCACAACAGAAGTATATTGAGAAAATACTTGTGAGGTTTGGTATGAACAATGTGAAGCCTGTATCAGTCCCTTTAGCTTCCCACTTTAAGATTTCTTCGAGTTTATGTCCTAATACAAATGAAGAAAAGGATTATATGTCTCGAATTCCATATGCCAATGTAGTAGGATGTTTGATGTATGCGATGGTTTGTACTCGACCAGATATTTCACATGCAGTTGGGGTTGTCAGCGGGTACATGGAAAATCCGGGTAAAGAACACTGGTCAGCAGTGAAATGGGTGCTTCGGTATTTGAGAGGCACAAGTAGTTATTGTATCACTTACAATAAGAGCAGTGAATATGTTTGTGGATATGTTGATTCTGATTTTGCAGGTGATTTGGATAAGAGAAGGTCAACTTCAGGGTACGTCTTTACTCTTGCAGGTGGAGCTATTAGTTGGATGTCAAAGCTACAAAACATTGTCGCTTTATCCACTACTGAAGCAGAATACATTGCTGCTTCGCATGCCTGCAAAGAGGCGGTTTGGTTGAAAGGTTTGCTTGGTGAGTTTGGTAGGTTACAGGACAACATCGGGTTACTTTGTGACAGTCAAAGTGCAATACATTTGGCTAAGAATCCGGCCTATCATAGTAAATCAAATCATATTCCAATTAAGTACCATTTTGTAAGATAGGTTATTACTGAAAGGGGAGTCTCTCTTGAAAAGGTGCATACAAAGGAAAACTGTGCAGACATGTTCACGAAACCAGTTTTGTTGGAGAAGATGCGTTGGTGTTTGGCTTCTCTTGGCTTGCAGAAAAGATAAAATAATAATAACAGGGCATCAGGCTAATTGTTGTCAAGGTGGAGATTGTTGAGATTTTCTGTTTTGAATAAAATAGGCAAAATCTCAGTAGATGACAACAATAGGAATTTGTTGCTAGATTAGCTCCAGGTTGTTGGGAGAGAGTTAATGCATCCTAAATTTGATGTGAGAGGATTTATGAGGCAGTTAGATTCTCCTTGCTATAAAACAGGTACTCATACGGATGGTTTTGAGGGAGAGTGTGTGAGAGTTTGTAATCTCTTGTTTGATTAATAAGATTGCCTATGCCTATGTTGTGTGGACGTAGCCCAGAATGGTTGGGTGAACCACGTAAATTGTTGTGTCTTTATGTGCGTGATTGATTTGCTGAGTATTTTGTTTTATGATTGCTGTGCGTCTGATCTCCAACATTCTCGAACCCTTCTGTTTCTCCCTTTAGAGCATCTTCATTAATTTATCTGGGGAAGGGATTTCTCTTTCCCCTTATTACTAGCAGTATACAGGGCATCTTCATTGATTTCTCTGGGGAATGTGTTTCTCTTTCCCCTTATTACCAGCAGTATCCTCAGCATGGTTCTTGGAGTCTTAGTTCAGAGCTTTCTCCAACCGAATCCTTAGGTCTTCGAAATATTTGCAGCAAAGTAGACCGGCGTTATTGGAGTTCCAAATTCACATCTGGTATTGCACACCATTCGTCATAGATGGATTATATAGAATTGCAAGAAATCAGGAGGGCATGGAGAAATGACGAGGAGGCCATCCAAGGAAATTGAAATTCTATTACGGTAACTATAGGTAGAATTCAGGAATAGGATAAAGAGGTAACCTTACAAATTGCAGCACTAATGGGTACTGAATCAGTTCAGGTGTTAGATCTTTGTGTTGGAAGCAGACTGCAACATAATCTGTACTATGGTTATAGACTTGTTTCAATCTATCAATTCTAATTATGGGCTCGGCGCTTTGAAGGAAGAAGACAGTTTTCACACATGCAAAAATTGTCAAAGTTGTTTCAGACTAAACCAAAGCAGCTCGAGATGAAGCTGCTAGCTAATGTGCTTTTTGTATGCTTTTAAAAAAATTAGTTTTTTACAATTTGTTGTTAATTTATAAAGTTATACCATCAAATTCTATTGGAATCAATAGTTAGTGGCCTTATTTGGTTGTAGCCATAGGATAGCAGTTTGTTCTCTTTTAAAATAGACTTTTTGAAAGCAGAGTTTAATTTGCTGTGATTCTAGCTGTAGCATTTTGCTTAATATAAATATCTTTCGATTATTGTTAAAATAAAATAAAAAAAATTAGTACTCAAGATAGTTGAATTCTCTACTATATTATTTGATGGCAATGGAATTCATGGAAAGGGACAGAAAAATGAGGAGATGACAGTTTATGAAAATGGCAATGGAACTCAGGGAAAAGGCAGAAAGTTGAGTAGATGGCTATTCATGAAGAAGAAACTGGAGAAAAGAACACATTCAGCTCTACTTATAAGAAGCCTGCAGAAAAAGCTTTTACTGGTAATGAATATGTCGAAAATTCGGAAGGACTAATGAATTCGAAACATAAAACATTTTGTTGCCAGAATCCATCCTGCACAGTGTCAAATCATAAAATCTGAGCAATACACTCACCAAGTTTTCTCGTGGAGGTGAAGATTTGGATTTACCTTAGATTTGCTAAGCCTAGAACATTGCAAGAATGTGTAAATTTTATTTTCCTTCGATGACCAAAACTTTTCCATCTGCAAGATACATTGAAATAGCTTCAAGAAAATGGATAGGATGAAAAATTTCAACAATCAGCAATTTCGGGCAAATTGGATGGAAAGAAACACCAGAACATGGAAAACAAACTAATTTTTTCAACTTACGTAGGTTGAGTGGTAGCAGCAAGTGCTGTCTTATGAAGAGACCAAAGTAGTTGTTCCTGCAAACAAAACGGATGAACCAATGAAGAAGTTCCGAGAATTGCATTTTGGATGCAAGAAAGTTTTCTCAGATTGTTGTAGATGAATCATGAAATGGAGATTTCGAAATCGCTAGATATAGAACATGGTTTTCAATGCGCACAGGAACACACGCCCCCCTAAGCAGGGATTGCAAAATTAAGATGGCAGAGCATTAAGGAAACAAATTTGACACCTTATGCATCCCTCTGGTCTCTTTTGCAAAATAAACAGATTCAGAATTTGGAAAATGTAGTGTTAAGGGTATATGTCAAACATGCATCCCTGTGGTGTCTTTTGCAAAATAAGAAGATTCAGAATTTGGTAGTGTGTTAAGGGTATATGTCAAACATACTGTCGTCTCTTTTGCAAAATAAACAGATTCAGAATTTGGAAAATGTAGTGTTAAGGGTATATGTCAAACATGCATTCCTGTGGTGTCTTTTGCAAAATAAGAAGATTCAGAATTTGGAATATGTAGTGTTAAGGGTATATGTCAAACATGCATCCCTGTGGTGTCTTTTGCAAAATAAGAAGATTCAGAATTTGGTAGTGTGTTAAGGGTATATGTCAAACATACTGTGGTCTCTTTTGCAAAATAAACAGATTCAGAATTTGGAAAATGTAGTGTTAAGGGTATATGTCAAACATGCATCCCTGTGGTGTCTTTTGCAAAATAAAAAGATTCAGAATTTGGTAGTGTGTTAAGGGTATATGTCAAACATACTGTGGTCTCTTTTGCAAAATAATGAGACAGAATTTGGTAGTGTGTTAAGGGTATATGTCAAACATACTGTGGAAACATGGGGCAAGCAATGGAAGGCCCTGGCATGAGACCTACACTCTAACAAAGCAATGGCGATGCCATCCCGGACATAAACCGGAGACCTTCACTTTGGTTAAGCAATGGTGCCTTCAACTGAAAGGCAACTTGACGCCGCCCGGCCTTGAACCGGAGACCTTCAGTGTGTTAAAATAACCAACTACACCACGGCACCAATTGTTTCATAAGTGCCACCATTTGATTTCAATTGGATACTTTAAGGTACTGGAAAAATGTGATCACGGCAACGATTGCACAAGAAATCTTGTAACAAAAAAAGAAAATCCTGACGTGACGCGATAATGTAGTACATACATCATCTACATGTTATCATTCGTCTCTTACATCCTTCATTGACAAGAGTATCTTCTCAAAAAAGAACTAACAAAAATATTGCTATAAAACTATTGCATCCTAGATTTTATCGAAGTACTTTGTCTTCCCAGTCCCTGTATTACATAATGCTTTTATAAACTATAAGCACATTCGTTTTGCAGAAAACATTAATATCTTGTAGGTTGTCAGTTTGTTTCATATATGATCATATCTTCAAAACTGTAAATGGAAACCACACAAAAAACTGTTTAATTGTTTCTTTTCCATCAAAGCCTTCAGCCTTAAAATGTTATCCTCTGACCTCATGCCATTTTTGTTCCCCCTTTCCATCCATCATAATTGATAGAACCTGCATTCAACAAAACCCCATAGTCAAACAATGCAAAAAAAAAAAAAAAAAAAAAAACTTACCTGTCTTTTTGTTGATTTCTCTCTTAAAAAGCATATTAAGTTGTCCAATTTTGTTTTTTGTATAAGTGATCAAAATTAACACTTTGAAAGTGTCTTACCAAGATTTTAATGTGAGTCATCCAATTTTTCAAAATAGGGGATTGAAATCATTGTTTCCCTTTACCCAGTCAATAATCCCTTTGACGTCTCCAAAAATTTGTATATGATCAATTCCAAACCATTTTTGCCCCATCGAAGAACACCACTGGAAATGATTTCCATACCTCCATCGCTCTGAATGTTCTGTATCCTTTGTTTGGTGGAGCCCACCCGATTTCATTGAAAAAAGCCACACCCTTAATAATGTCTTCATGTGCTTGTATGTCACGCTGCTCAAAGATCATGGCATTATGTCTCCTCCAAATGGTCCATAAAATTTAAATAAAAAGTGTCCTAAATTTTAATATATGCATACAACGTGGGCACTGATTCATTTTCTGCAATATTATAATGACCCATCACACCTGCCATATAGCATTTGCATAAGGGCATGACAAGAATATATGGTTAATCTCATCTTCCCCCTTTCTGCAAAGGATGCACATGCATGGTCCAATAAATCCCCTTAAGGAATTTTTGTCATGTCAAGATGTGATTATGTATGGCTAACCATCCAAAACATTTTATTTTATGTGGCATCTTCCACTTTCAAATCCTCTTAAAATTTTGAGAAATGGGAATGTCCCTTCCCTCTATAGGCAATTGGCAATGAATCATATATATATTTTACAATTGGATAGCCTTTCCAAAGGGATCCAACCCAGCACATATGATCCTTGATGTGATTGAGGGAGATCCATGCATGTCGAAGGCCTGAGACATACTCCATCCACTCCACGTCTCATACACCATGTAAACCCAACTCCTCCCAAGACAACCATTCCTGGCCATTCAAATTCTGTAATCCTTTGCGAAAAAACTGTTTTATGTGAACAATCTGCATACTGTGTAGTTGGTTGAGGATATGCACTAATAATGTGTGATTACGATGCATACCCACCATTGCATCAAGTCCAATCTAAATTTTGGACCCATCATCAATAGTGCATCGAACGTGTACCATTAATAATGCTAAAACCGAGTACATGCTCCTCCATATGTATGAAATCCATCTTTTTTTTGCGCCGCCACAAATCCATGAAGTGAAAGAATGTTTGAACATATAGTTATGATTTATAATGCTTTACCACATATCAGAACCCACCGTAGTCTTTCACAATTTTTTTATTAAGAGTGCCTCACAAGTTTTTTTTATATAGCTTGAGTGGGCCGAATGGCTAAGAGCACTTGTTTCCTCCTAAGAGGTCACAGGTTCAAAACCAAATGGGGGTAGAGTATGTATGCCTTCGTAGTCTTAGCAGTCAAATCGCTATTTATACACTCAAGAGTCTAGTTTATTGCTGAACTTATCTATTATCCATTCCCAATCACATATCCTATAACCAGAAAGTTTGAAAGTAAAACCCAAGTGAACCCATCATATTAGCCATTCCAAATCACATATCCTATAACCAGAAAGTTTGAAAGTAAAACCCAAGTAAGTAAACCCATCAGACAAATTGAAAGTAATACTAGTGACTTATTGACATATTTATAAATATGATTTTAAAATTTCTCTATAAATTTTAAAATAGGAAACTCATCCTCAATATAATTGATCCTCCTAAGTGCTATAGGAAGAAGATGATTAATTTACCATGACATACTCATATTGTTTCCATGGGACCATGACATCTGACATCTCAGACTAGTTGGTTCCTAATGGAACAATTTAAAATACCACATTCAATGCATCTTCTCCCACCTATACATATTTCTTATGAAACAAATATTTTGGCTTCCTTTTACACAATATTGATGAAACAAAATCACACATTGTGGGAGGAGGAGGGTAAAAAGGTGCTTCTTGTAAAATTTCTAGAATGTGTTGTAATAGAGTTGGAATTCAACGTGATATCATAAAAAACACATGTAATGGATTATATTAAACCTAATAAACCATGGTTTTAATTTTTGAAACATACTTAGGGATACTTTGACATGGTGATTGTTTTCCTAAATTCCTCAAACGATACAACTTTTGTTTTTTCTACAACATGCTTAGCGTGATATCCATACTCACATTTAGATAGGTGATGTCGCACAACATGTTTTCTATCCAACAATGCAACTTTTGCCATTTCTACAACATACTTAGTGTGATATCCATACTCACATTTAGATAGGCAATGTCGCACAACATCCTTTCTATCCATCTGATATCGCACGAGAATGGCTCTCGTAAGACTCTACCACAAGTGTTTTGATTCCTATTGTAAGCCTGTCTCTATAGGGTTTCCTAGTGATAAGATCCAAACAAACATCTTCAACATTTTCATTTACTCGAACTTTGAATTTGGAATGCTTGTGCAATATTTTTCTCGAGACAAGGAACAATTTAAAAATTGTTGTCAACATTTTTTGTTTTGATGTACTTGGTGCAACAATAGCAAATGTAATTTCCCTAGGAGCAATTCGAACATCACGTTTTCTTGATTTTCCAAAATTGGAGAATGTCTTTGATATATTTTTAGTGAAATTCACACATGATTTCCTACTTTTAGCATCTTGGATACCCAAAAGATTTTTGGAAAGCTTTACTTTATTATGTTTGATTAGCCCATTTAGTATCTGAGGTTGTGTAATAATTGAATGTTTCTCAAAACACTTTGAAATGATGTTATTGACATGCTCTCTAATAGTGCAATCAAGAATATGTTTCCCAAGGTCCTCTCGTGTGCTTGCATCAAAATTTTTTGCAAACCTTCCACCCCTTTCGAAACAACTACAACTCTCTATTATCCTATTAACTTGAGAGGTCACAACCCGTTCTTCAAGTGGTTGATCAGCTTGATAGGGAACATTTTTTTCCTCTAGTGGTTGACCATATTGATAAGGCATATCTTGTTCCTCATGCGGTTGATCAAATTCCATCCTTGCATATTGGAATACAAAATATAAATGTGAGTGAGATTTTTTTCCAAAAATACAATAATTGTTGCAACTAGATTGTAGTTATTGTTACAATTTTGAACACATATGTGTCTTCTATATGCTGGTGTCTATTGGTTGAGTAAATTATGCCCATAATCAAGCTCTTTATTGAAGACTAGTGATCTATACTGAAGGACGCATGAGTTTATTGATGAGTTGAAAGACTACATTGTTCTTTGTGTAGTTGTGGAACAAAAACTTAGGAAATTGAGTTGGAGTGTGAAGCAAGGTTGTATGTGTGTGAGAGGAAATTTTTCCTATGAGAGAGAGTGTGTTTGCACAAAAGGGAAGAGTAGAGAGACTAGCAAATATGAAAGTGTTCATTGTGGGGGGGAACGTAGTGTGTGCTAGTGTGTGAAGCCATGATTGCTTGTGATTTTAAGGTGTATGTAGCATTGTGTAGAGTTGTATGGAGAGATTTGTGTGTGTAAAATCATTGTCATGAAAGACTAAGAGAGAATGGGAGAATAATGGTTGATATTTTTTGAGTGGTAACAATATGAGAGCCAAGAGCAGAAAAGAGAGTGTTGCTATAAAGTGGACAAAGAGTGAGGATAAGGGTGAGTGTATGTTGCTAAGAACTTAGGGTCAAGTTGATGAATGCAGAAATAAAACCGGACAAAGTGAGTACTAAGAATAGTGAGTAAAGACTTCCTTATTGTGTGTGGGTTGGATCCTACAAAACAAGGAATTGGAGCTTCCATGGAGTTGGCACTTCATGGTAAGCTAATCATGTATCTATGAAGAAGGGAACAGGTGCTTCCTGCTAGTGGGTGCTAGCAAACAATCTAAGGGAGTTGGTGCTTCCTATGAGTGGTGGCTCACAAAGACATATGATGTAAATAGGGTAGGAGCTTTTATTTGCATCATAATAACTAAATATAGATGTTTTTATCCTTTTTGGTTTCCAAGTTAAATCTTTGTGTTCATATGAGTATGTTGTTCATGGTGTTGTGGTCTGTTCAGGTGTTGTTTTATATTGTTGCTACATAATATGTTGTTAATGGTCACATGAATGATTGCCAGGCCTGAAATAAAAATATAAATTGGCATAAAAGTAAAAATTAGCCTTAAGACTAATTCACCCCTCCCCTCTCTAAGTATTAACATTGTTTCCAACAACATCAGTGGTTGGCATAGATGATCTGGATAGAGTTGATGTACGAAGAATGCTATACATGATACGATTTATGGTCAGATATTTGCTTCTTATATCAATGATGATCATCCATAAGTTTTTAATTGATAATAATACCATGCACTAAGGTAATGATTGACTTAATGTATGGTGGATAATGTTTGTCATTAAAAATACGAAAAATCATGATTAAATAACATCCCATAATACTGAGAATGGAGTAAATCATTATTAATAACATCCTTACCCACCAAACAATTCCATAGTCTACTAGGAAACACAGGGCACATTGCTTGATTTAATTACACACATAGCCCCTTTCATTTAATTAATGTAGGCATCATAAATGGGAATGTTAGGGCTCAATGGAATAACTAATGTGAATGAGTTTCTCCTTTGGCTTAAAAGAAGTAGAAAATTCCTGCAGAAATTTTTGAAAATATGGTTACAGTTGTCAAACTTCAGGATTTCTAGTTAGAGTTACGGAGTATAGGTTCAATCTTACGGAGAGAGCTTGGGCTCCTGGAATTGGTTAGGATGCATGCTCTTTTTTCTGCTCTTGAGCACTGATAAGCCAACATATTTATCCTTCTCAATCATAAGCTGAGTGCTTCGGGTGGTTAGTTGGTGTACTAAGCTGAGTGCTCGTCTTTAGCAGGTTTGTATTTCGACTTTTTTAATGTTTCTGGAATTTTGTGATGCTATTTTTCCTTCTTGAGTGTTCTCGAACCCTTCTGTTTCTCCCTTTAGAGCATCTTCATTGATTTATCTGGGGAAGGGATTTCTCTTTCCCCTTATTACTAACAGTAGTATACAGGGCATCTTCATTGATTTCTCTGGGGAATGTGTTTCTCTTTCCCCTTATTACCAGCAGTATCCTCAGCATGGTTCTTGGAGTCTCAGTTCAGAGCTTTCTCCAACCGAATCCTTAGGTCTTAGAAATATTTGCAGCAAAGTAGACCGGCGATATTGGAGTTCCAAATTCACATCTGGTATTGCACAACATTCGTCATAGATGGATTATATAGAATTGCAAGAAATCAGGAGGGCATGGAGAAATGACGAAGAGGGCATCCAAGGAAATTGAAATTCTATTACGGTAACTATAGGTAGAATTCAGGAATAGGATAAAGAGGTAACCTTACAAATTGCAGCACTAATGGGTACTGAATCAGTTCAAGTGTTTGATCTTTGTGTTGGAAGCAGACTGCAACATAATCTGTACTATGGTTATAGACTTGTTTCAATCTATCAATTCTAATTATGAGCTCGGCGCTTTGAAGGAAGAAGACAGTTTTCACAGATGCAAAAATTGTCAAAGTTGTTTCAGACTCAACCAAAGCAGCTCCAGATGAAGCTGCTAGCTAATGTGCTTTTTGTATGTTTTTAAAAAAATTAGTTTTTTACAATTTGTTGTTAATTTATAATTTTATACCATCAAATTCTATTGGAATCAATAGTTAGTGGCCTGATTTGGTTGTAGCCATAGGATAGCAGTTTGTTCTCTTTTAAAATAGTCTTTTTGAAAGCAGAGTTTAATTTGCTGTGATTCTAGCTGTAGCATTTTGCTTAATATAAATATCTTTCGATTATTGTTAAAATAAAATTAAAAAATTAGTACTCAAGATAATTGAATTCTCTACTATATTATTTGATGGCAATGGAATTCATGGAAAGGGACAGAAAAATGAGGAGATGACTGTTCATGAAAATGGCAATGGAACTCATGGAAAAGGCAGAAAGTTGAGTAGATGGCTATTCATGAAGAAGAAACTTGAGAAAAGAACACATTCAGCTCTACTTATAAGAAGCCTGCAGAAAAAGCTTTTACTGGTAATGAATATGTCGAAAATTCGGAAGGACTAATGAATTCGAAACATAAAACATTTTGTTGCCAGAATCCATCCTGTACAGTGTCAAATCATAAAATCTGAGCAATACACTCACCAAGTTTTCTCATGGAGGTGAAGATTTGGATTTACCTTAGATTTGCTAAGCCTAGAACATTGCAAGAATGTGTAAATTTTATTTTCCTTCGATGACCAAAACTTTTCCTTCTGCAAGATACATTGAAATAGCTTCAAGAAAATGGATAGGATGAAAAATTTCAACAATCAGCAATTTCGGGCAAATTGGATGGAAAGAAACACCAGAACATGGAAAACAAACTAATTCTTTCAACTTACGCAGGTTGAGTGGTAGCAGCAAGTGCTGTCTTATGAAGAGACCAAAGTAGTTGTTCCTGCAAACAAAACGGATGAACCAATGAAGAAGTTCCGAGAATTGCATTTTGGATGCAAGAAAGTTTTCTCAGATTGTTGTAGATGAATCATGAAATGGAGATTTCGAAATCGCTAGATATAGAACATGGTTTTCAATGCGCACAGGAACACACGCCCCCCTAAGCAGGGATTGCAAAATTAAGATGGCAGAGTATTAAGGAAACAAATTTGACACCTTATGCATCCCTCTGGTCTCTTTTGCAAAATAAACAGATTCAGAATTTGGAAAATGTAGTGTTAAGGGTATATGTCAAACATGCATCCCTGTGGTGTCTTTTGCAAAATAAGAAGATTCAGAATTTGGGAGTGTGTTAAGAGTATATGTCAAACATACTGTGGTCTCTTTTGCAAAATAAACAGATTCAGAATTCGGAAAATGTATTGTTAAGGGTATATGTCAAACATGCATCCCTGTGGTGTCTTTTGCAAAATAAGAAGATTCAGAATTTGGTAGTGTGTTAAGGGTATATGTCAAACATACTGTGGTCTCTTTTGCAAAATAAACAGATTCAGAATTTGGAAAATGTAGTGTTAAGGGTATATGTCAAACATGCATCCCTGTGGTGTCTTTTGCAAAATAAGAAGATTCAGAATTTGGTAGTGTGTTAAGGGTATATGTCAAACATACTGTGGTCTCTTTTGCAAAATAAACAGATTCAGAATTTGGAAAATGTAGTGTTAAGGGTATATGTCAAACATGCATCCCTGTGGTCTCTTTTGCAAAATAAAGATTTGGTAGATTGTTAAGGGTAATATGTCAAACATAGCAATGGCGATGCCATCCCGGACTTGAACCGGAGACGTTCACATTGGTCAAGCAATGGTGCCTTCAAATGAAAGGCAACATAGCGCCGCCCGGACTTGAACCGCAGCCCTTCAGTGTGTTAGACTGATGTGATAACCAACTACGCCGCAGCACCAATTGTTTCATAAGTGGCACCATTTGATTTCAATTGGATACTTCAAGGTACTGGAAAAATGTGATCACGGCAACGATTGCACAAGAAATCTTTTAACAAAAAAAGAAAATCCTGACGTAACGCGATAAAGTAGTACATACATCATCTACTTGTTATCATTCGTCTCTTACATCCTTCATTGACAAGAGTATCTTATCGAAAAACAACTAACAAAAATATTGCTATAAAACTATTGCATCCTAGATTTTATCGAAGTACTTTGTCTTTCACAGTCCCTGTATTACATAATGCTTTTATAAACTATAAGCACATTCGTTTTGCAGAAAACATTAATATCTTGTAGGTTGTCAAGATATTAAATGGAAACCACACAAAAAACTGTTTAATTGTTTCTTTTCCAGCAAAGCCTTCAGCCTTAAAATGTTATCCTCTGACCTCATGCCATTTTTGTTCACCCTTTCCATCCAGCATAATTGATATAACCTGCATTGAACAAAACCCTATGGTCAAACAATGAAAAAAAAAAAAAAAACTTATCTGTCTTTTTGTTGATTTCTCCCTTAAAAAGCATATTAAGTTGTCCAATTTTGTTCTTTGTATAAGTGATCAAAATTAACACTTTGAAAGTGTCTTACCAAGATTTTAATGTGAGCCATCCAATTTTTCAAAATAGGAGATTGAAATCATTGTTTCCCTTTACCCAGTCAATAATCTCTTTGACGTCTCGAAAAATTTGTATATGATCAATTCCAAACCATTTTTGCTCCATCGAAGAACACCACTGGAAATTATTTCCATACCTCCATCGCTCTGAATGTTTTGTATCCTTTGTTTGGTAGAGCCCACTCAATTTCATTGAAAAAAGCCACACCCTTAATAATGTCTTCATGTCCCTGTATGTCACGTTGCTCAAAGATCATGGCATTATGTCTCCTCCAAATGGTCCATAAAATTTAAATAAAAAGTGTCCTAAATTTTAATATATGCATACATATGCATACAACGTGGGCACTGATTCATTTTCTGCAATATTATAATGACCCATCACCCCTGCCATATAGCCTTTGCATAAGGGCATGACAAGAATATATGGTTAATCTCATCTTCCCCCTTTCTGCAAAGGATGCACATGCATGGTCCAGTAAATCCCCTTAAGGAAATTTTGTCATGTCAAGATGTGATTATGTATGGCTAACCATCCAAAACATTTTATTTTATGTGGCATCTTCCACTTCCAAATCCTCTTAAAATTTTGAGACATGGGAATGTCCCTTCCCTCTATAGGCAATTGGCAATGAATCATATATATATATATATATATATATATATATATATATATATATATTACAATTGGATAGCCTTTCCTAAGGGATCCAACCCAGCACATATGATCCTTGATGTGATTGAGGGAGATCCATGCATGTCGAAGGCCTGAGACATACTCCATCCACTCCACGTCTTGTACACCATGTAAAACCAACTCTAGCTCATCCACTCCACGTCTTGTACACCATGTAAACCCAACTCCTCCCAAGACAACCATTCCTGGCCATTCAAATTTTGTAATCCTTTGCGAAAAAATTGTTTTATGTGAACAATCTGAATACTTTGTAGTTGGTTGAGGATATGCACTGATAATGTGTGATTACGATGCATACCCACCATTGCATCAAGTCCAATCTAAATTTTGGACCCGTCACCAATAGTGCATCGAACGTGTACCATTAATAATGTTAAAACCGAGTACATGCTCCTCCATATGTATGAAATCCGTCTTTTTTTTGCGCCACCACAAATCCATGAAGTGAAAGAATGTCTGAACATATAGTTATGATTTATAATGCTTTACCACATACCAGAACCCACCGTAGCCTTTCACAATTTTTTTATTAAGAGTGCCTCACAAGTTTTTTTTATATAGCTTGAGTGGGCCTAATGGCTAAGAGCACGTGTTTCCTCCTAATAGGTCACCGGTTCAAAACCAAATGGGGGTAGAGTTTGTATGCCTTCGTAGTCTTAGCAGGTCCCAGAAACAAGGGGGTCTCATACACCAATTTGATGTCAGGTCCCACAAACAAGGGGGTCTCATACACCAATTTGATGTCTAGCTTGGCTGGGACCTTAAAATTGAATTATCATTATATAATCCCCATCCTCTTGCTCCAACAGATTTATAAATAATAGCTTGAGTTTGTACCCTAGCCATGATCATTTTAATCCTTCTAATAATATCTTTGGACATTGTACATCCATTAGAAAAAATATTTTATAATATCAATTTAAGTATAATTAATCTCCCTCAAAAACATCTATTTATACACTCAAGTTTATTGCTGAACTTATCTATTAGCAATTCCCAATCACATATCCTATAACCAGAAAGTTTGAAAGTAAAACCCAAGGAAGTGAACCCATCATATTAGCCATTCCCAATCACATATCCTATAACCAGAAAGTTTGAAAGTAAAACCCAAGTAAGTAAACCCATCATACATATAAATTTTGATGAAGAAAATATAGGCCACGCTGGAATTCGAAGTTACCAAACTGGTTTTTGCTGGAATGTTGGGAGTCTATAGCCGACAGTGTGTGATGATAACGAACAACAGCAGGGCTTGAAGCTACTAGAAGCCATCCGCAACCAACTATCATCATCAAGGGAACACTGCAATTACCAATCTATTAAAATTGTGGTATCTGGTTTATTTAAAATATTGTATTAAAATTTTATTTTTATTGAAACTTAGTGACACAAAAAATTTACATTAGGATATAGTTTTAGGGTATACTCGGCTGTTTTTGGAATTTTTGAAGGTTTTTTTTCCAATTAACATATTTAAGAGCACGATAAAATATTTTCTAAAAACTTTCACTTATAAAATTTTATTGGAAAATAGATAAATTTGGATAACTTGTATTTTACATTATTCAAATAAAGGTTTATTTATATTAATAATTCAGACAAATTGAAAATAATACTAGTGACTTAAGTAACTAAATGCAATATGTTTATATTAGGAAATAAGGAGACTATTTATACTAATAAATCAAACAATTAAGAAATAATATTAGTGATTTAAATAACAAGATGAGATGTATTCAAAATATTATAAAAAAAAATGATAATTTCCAAGAAAAGATTCAATGATTTTTAAACAACAATTAAACGCAATAAATATAGATTTATTTTAAGTATGGATCTAACATGAGTTTGGAGGGATTAAATTTCTTCACATGCAAACTTCTTGAGAGTGCAAAATACAATGTGTTATTTCTTATTGTTCAAACTGTATTTTTTGAATAATAAATAGAATGTATATAGGACTAACCATAAAAGCTTATCTTTTTTCATGACATGTACATAATTTTTTTTAAATGATATATAATATATATGTAATTGACATTAAAATATAATACATAACATATACATCTAGACATTTGATCCACAAATTAAAATGAGGTTTCTATTATCAATATGTTTTTAAGCTTATGTCAATATTAATTCATATTAAAATATTTTATTGATAACCCACATTGAATATTTTTATAGACAAGATTAAAATATTTTATTTTAACAATTTTCTTTTTATATATAGATATATATGAAGTTGATATCGATAAAAATTAGTTAGCATAGATCTTCAAGTAGTTTATTAAATATGTTGTTGAGCTATTTTTGAAAAGTATAAGATTTAAACATTTTTTTGTTTATTATAGCTGACACTATTTTTCTACTTATATCATAATCTTTATTTTGTATTTTTATTTTTAAGGGAATAGACGGATGGACATACACACTTACACATCCCCTCATATTGGGTTGTAGAATGAGCCTTTCGACTCAATAAAAAATGGCTGGAAATAATTGACTTCTTCAAGAAAAGAAGAGAAGATTGATATTTACTAGCAAATAAAGAAGACAAGTATTATGTGTTTGTGCATAGAAGAAAGGAAGGAGAATAAATATTATTTATTTGATAATAAATTTCAACATTCTACCTTAATTAGAGTTGCATAATCCTCTCGCCTTCTCTTGCCTCCATGTAGGCAGATTTCATGTTGTTCCATCCTCCATATCTAATGCAGATTTCTATCAGATGATATGGGACTTAGAGAGCCATATTCACCATGTAGAGGTCTAATAATTGGCAAGTTAATATTTTGTTACCCTAAAATCACATAGAGGAGAAGGAGTTATTGCTCCACAGTTCTCACCTCAAGATCTGCAAAAAGGTGGTTGGAATGACCAAGTTAGATCAATTTTTGAATGAAAATTTTGGTACTCAAAGAATTTGGAGCTAAATGGGCACCTACATAAATAGTATGTAAAGCGCTTTTCTTAAATCCCAAGAGATTAGTAAGATGGTGTTGAATAGTGGGGGGGTATCGAAGAAGAAGATCTCTGACTTTTGTGAATTTATGTCCATGCCTTAGGTAGTAATGAAATCATCTAATGCCTTTTAAGGTTGATTCTTCTCAAATAGTTGGAACAACCATGAGCATTGATTCAAAAATTGTTGGTACAAGGATTTCTCATTAGAGTTAGAGAATCATAGACCCTTGATGGAACTAGCAGTAACATCTTATCTTAGGCCATGTCCCAACTCTTTGGCTCTGAGGATGAAGATAAAGGGGGAAAGAGGATCACCTTTGTAACAACCCCAAAATTTACATGTAATTAATTATATCAAATAAGCAATTAATGATCACCCCAAAAATTGTTTAACTAATCATCATAGAATTTTCGGAAACATGAGAAAGATGACTTACCTGTAATGGCGATATTCCTTACTTGAGACTCCAAAGTTAAATGCTATCTGAATCCTACTGACCGCAAAAAAAATTTGGGGACAACTCTCCACCCAACCGTAGGCTTAGCTTTATGTAATATTTCCACGATTGGCCTCCCCTGAGCCCTCAATCAACGTACTACTGCCAGGGTATCATTTGCCTCACAATACCTTTCTCTCCAAAGAATGGATGAAAGAATGATCTATGAATCTTCATCAATGTCTATTAAATAGACCAAACAATGGAATGAGAACCACATGCACACATTCACTGTGTCAACATGCAACTTAATTTTTACTTAATTTAGTGTTCTCTTAATTTAACTTACTTTTTGTTAACTTTACTTAATTTAGTGTTTCTCTTAGTTTTATTTACTTTTTGTTAACTTTACTTGATTTTATAGTTTCTTTGTTTATCTCTTTCTTAATTTATTCCTTTTTACTTTTTGCTAATTAACTCTTAACTTCACTTATTTGTTTATTGTTTAAGACTCCAGATTATTATTTACTATTTTATTTAGAACTCCAGTTATTGTTTCCTATTTTATTTATTATTTTTATTATTACTTTGATATATTATTTATTTACTTATTTATTTAATTATATTATATTATTTATATATTATTTATTACTTTATAATTATTAGGGGACATTACATACTCCCCCTCTTCAAGGAACTTCGTCTTGAAGTTAAGTATTTAATTATATTATATTATTTATATATTATTTATTACTTCATGTGTGACCAACACCCTCTGTTGAACTAGTATAACCAGTAGGCGTCGAAAGTTCCCACAACACCTAAAAAATCTCAAGGAATCTCTGTACTTTTTCCCACTTTCAGAACCAGGCATAAGCCTCCCTGGTCTGTCCATATCCAAGGCTGGCCCCAAGGCTCGCACCTGGCTCAGACCTCATCTGCCCCAAGGCAGACATCCAGCTCAGTACTACATGCAATAGTACTCTAGGCATCTCGCAAGGCTAGCACACTCCCTCCACAGCTCACTAAGGTGCACATCCCTAGGCATCAAATTCTTACACCCAATTCTAGACTTCGGCATCCCAATCCAATACTAGGCACTTGGCCTACAATATCAGGCCCATGGCCTCCTCAATATGGTCCCACTGCCCTTCAAGAGATATCCATAAAGAGCTATACAAGACAAAGGAACCACTGGCATATGTAGTGTTGATTGATATTGTCCCCAACCCATATGGTGTTACATATTCTCCCTCGTATGTATGGGCTCCCGTGAGATCATCAAATAACTCGGCCCTCTTAATTGAGCCTCATAATCTTGGGCCTTAATCTATCATAATATATCATATTGGGCCTTAATCTCTCATTATATATTCTTCCTTCCCCAAGGAATATTAAGTGAAATTCACTGTTAAGATATTATTGGTTGTACGATCATTTAAATCATCAATATCAATTTAAAATTCCATGATCGCTATACATATTTTGTTTATCCAATGGCACCCATACATGACGTCATCCTTATTTAAATCTTATGCTATGCTTAATCCACCTGCATGAGGGCTTAGTGTCCCTTGGTGATTTATCCATCACTCACATAATTGTCATTGTTCATATTTAAAAATATTTTCTTATCTCATCAAGTTCCCACTTGATCTCTTTTATCATAGATTCACTCATCTTCAAGTTGGACTAAGGATTCTTCCACCTTAATTTTCACTTATTAAATCTTAAGTTTAGAATTTTAAATGCATGGAATTACTACCACCATTGTCATTCATGAATGATTTTGTATGCCCCATGTGTTTGGCAATAACTTCTTTCAATACTACTAACACATTCTAGTAAGTTGTTTTATATGAAGCAATACTAGATCATCAATCCACTTATGAGTGACATTTATTCAAACAGACCCTTTATTATTTGATTCTCACTTATTCTGCCAATTTATGTTTAATCATTTTCAAAATATCATGCTCGATGTTTTCTCATCAGTATACATAGTGTCTTCCTTTTTACAAAAGTTAAACATTCATTATCCTTGAAACACTTTCCTAGTTTATCACTTATCATTTCTCAACAATTACAAGTGCTCATACCTCCTACCTTGACACTTCTAAATTTATATGTCATCACTTTGACCCTTACAAATCATGTTTATCAATTCACTCATCATATCTTTAAGAGATTTTTCTTCTCGATGGAATCACCCCTTCACTTCCTCATATCGAATATTCATAGATAGAATTTATTTTTCCATTGGTCTCATTTACCTAATATTCCATGTCTACTAGCTTCAACAATGAAAAATTCTTCACTTTGTTCAATTTTAAAAACATATTATCAAATTGCATTTAATTTCTCACCTCCAATCATTGTAGTTTCCTTTCCACCCCTCTTAAATGCAAAACATTGATACATTTTGGAAATGTTGTTACTATTCCCGAACTTGGGTAATACCCTATAAATAAATTTAATAAGGTGGCTATCAAATGTAATCCACTTATCATTTCCTATTTTAATTCATTAAACTAATATAATTGCCTAATCATACATCTTGATTTCCATAATTCATGCATGTAGTAGTCACCTATGGAAAAATTTATAATGTGGCTCTTGCATTAAAGGGAAAAACTGTTAAAGATGTTGTCATGCCCGCAACTTATCTCCCTTAATTGATCAATTTTATTATGGATTCACTTCTCTAATCTAGGTTATCATGCTTTCCAAGTTCCTTCAAAAATGACCTTCATTATTACCATAATTATTCACTTCATTGGTTGGTTGCCAATATTTTCTTCCTTGTATGCATCATCCTTAAATATACCTTATAGTGATTCTCATCATGTTCTCGTATTGAGATGATTCTATGATTCCACAACCATTTGCCACCGAATTGTTCATTCAAGGGATACCTTTAGAGTACAAAGTTATGATTATTCCAAAATATTCCATTCTGTTCCAAAATAGGCTACCCCTTCTTATTGATTTCTTACCCTTGTGATACTTATATTCAACCCCCTTAAGTATCTATCTAGCACCCCCCCTTTTTTTTAGTGTTGGTTGACATAGTTCCTTTATTATCATTCTTCCCTCCGAGGGAAGAAACATCCTCGAAGCGAGATAACCAATGGGCGTTAATGATTTCAACCACCATATGTAAACAATCCTCTAAATTAGTGTTATCATAATCTTAATCATTCAATCATTTACAAACTATTAAGTCATCATCACTACATGAATCATCTTGATTCGATCTCAATGTTTTACGCTTGTAGGTCATGTTTCTAGTATATGGGAGAACACAACACACTAATTGATATGGAAATTCTTCCTAATCAATGCTTATCCTATGATCATAACCCTCATGAGTTGTATTGATTACATACTTCATTCATGCAAGATATTCAACCAATGGACCATACTTTCATCCACCAATCTCAATAGGTCACCCATAATTCACAAAGAACAATCTCATTCTTAAGCACTAGCTCATTATTGTACATGTCACCACAACATTAATTTCTCTATAGTTAATCCCAAATAGATGTAATATTTCTCTTCACCACTAGTAAGCATTTCATAGCCCTTGTACAACCACAAAACCTCTAGAATTCAATCTCAACAATTTTAGAGCTAAGGAAGCAATTGATCTTCATACTTGTATATTCTTCATATCCCATTGTCAAATTGTGCCAATAGATAAATTTATCAAGTTGTACCATTTTCAAATAATATAAGACTAGATAAAATCTTATGTCAATTACAATATTGATTTCATAATTAATCTCCTCATATCAACATTAATTTATTTCATAGTTGAATATTCATTACCCATACAATAATATTAATATTATCTCTTATCATATTAAAACCCTTAAATCCTTATTTTCTCTTTCATATACACATTAAAAAACCAATATCAATCAATGGTAATATTTAGTTTTTTTATTTAAATAAAGTATAATTCAAACCTAAACAAAATGTTGTAGTTTAACTAGATTGTTTTTTTTCGTTGAAAATCATGGAAATTCTGGTAAGATTTTAAGAAAATCCGGCAAGGATTTTTGTAAATCCGAGTTATATTTTAGATGCTTTAGAGGTTTTTGATGGTGTTGAACCCATTTGCACCATAAAAAAAATGATTCAAACGCCACTATTGCAATATTTCTTATTTTTTTTTTTCACCAAAGGAATTTAATGGAGTTTTAATGAATATTTTTTAGTGTGCTATGATTAATACAACTAGGATAAACTAACGGTTAGACCCCAACTTCCAAAAATGAGGTTGGAAAATTTAAGTTTGGGTTTTGGAAAAAAATTAAAATTAAAATCAAAGTAAGTCTTGGTTGAATGTTGACTACATCACGGCTCCTTAAGTTCGAGGCCACATGTATAACTTATTGATTTAGTGGTTTCCATCTATAGATTTCGTGAACATTAGTTTTTTTTCTATAAACATGAAAAAAATTAAATAATTGTGAAAAATTATTTATAATAATTAATCATGAAAACAATAACCCAAAGGTCTTTCTAATAATTGTATATTTAATTAATTAATAATTAATATTAAATTGTGTATTAACCATTTTATTAATCAATAAATTATATATAACCATATATAATATTTATAAACTAGTTTCTTATTCCTACATTTTTATTTATAATTAATTAAACTTTTATATATGATATAAAAGTAACAGTTTCTATATGAAAAAATACATAAATTTTAAAATAAATCATGTTTTTATGTAGTAGTTTTCTTAATCTTAAGAAAAGACCATCATGCATAAATTTCAAGGTTGTATGTTTTAAACTAACCATATAATTGACTATATTAAATAAAGTAACTGAATAATTTGGAATCTGCATGCATGTGAATCCTTTATTTTAAAATAAATCATGTTCTTATGTAGTAGTTTTCTTAATCTTAAGAAAAAACCATCATGCATAAATTTCAGGGTTATATGTTTTAAACTAACCATATAATTGACTATATTAAATAAAGTAACTAAATAATTTGGAATCCGCATGCATGTAAATCCATATCTTTACGTTTTCTTCAGCACACGACCGTTTTTCTTTTGGTTTTCCCCATTTTACAAGCGAGTCTGTCTTTGCCTTTGTTGTGGCAAGCGTGCCTGAATGATCCTGGTGAATGTCAATTGTTCTTCCATCTTCATGCGAGCCTGTTTTTATTGTTTCTTCTTCAGGTACAAGCGAGCCAGCACTTGCCTTCCTGGCTTTCAAGTAAGCCTATTTCTGCCTTGCATGGGAGTCCTTTTTTTCTAATATCTGAGGATGGTTTGGGCCAATATCTTCAGGCTGCTGCTTTATATCTTTTCACTTCTGGATCGGGCCCTATGGTTTTGTGCGATGCCTCATACTTGATGCTTTCACTCAAGTTATACAGTGCCATATTGTCCTGATCTTTTTTCCCTTCTCATGTTCTTCCTTATCTCTATCTGCTTTGGGCAGTCCTTTCTTCTTTGGATGATAACAGGTTATTTTATTTTGACAATCATTGTCGGGGTTATTTTGTTGTTTAGCTGGACTCTGCTCCTTTCCATGCTCAAATACTGATCTATTTCGATGGGTGCTACTACGCACTTTCATCTCCTATTTTTAGTGTACTGTTTTGAATATATGTATATATAAAGCAGTGTTTTTTTCCTTCTGAAAAAAAAATAAAAATAAATAAAAAATCTTTATTTTTAAAAATCATAAAATAAAATAAAAATTAATAATATATTTGGGAATCAGCATGCATGTAAACAAGTTAAAAATAAAAATAAAAATTGATAATATATTTAGAATCTGCATGCATGTAAATAAGTTAAAAATAAAAATTGATAATATATTTGGAATGTGCATGCATGTAAACAAGACGTATGTGGAGTTCATATCTAATTATTTTAAATAATATTATAATAATATTTTGTGTAGCATGTATATGATTATATTAATATTTTGTAGAGCCTTATACATGCGAGTAAAAAGTCATAATAAAGTTAAATAAATCACAGTGTTTATTTAATAACCGGTGTAAGTAATTATTCAATTTTTAAAAATGCATATTAATTTGAATGTATATTTTGTTAAAAAATTAACCTTTGTATTTTTAATATATTAAAAAAAATCACATAAAAATTATAGATAAACTGCTAAATTTTTTGTTTTCAAACTTTTACCTAGAGGTCACATAGAGTTGAAACCTACTCTGATACCATATGTAACAACCCCAAATTTACATGAAATTAATTATATCAAATAAACAATTAATGATCACCACCAAAAACTGTTTAACTAATCATCATAGAATTTTCAGAAACATGAGCACGACGACTTACCTGTAATGGCGATATTCCTTACTTGAGACTCCAGAGTTGAACGCTATCTGAATCTTGTTGACCGCAACAAAGTTTTGGGGACAACTCTCCACCCAACCGTAGGCTTAGCTGTATGTAATATTTCCACAGCTAGCCACCCCTGAGCCCTCAATCAACAGACTATTTCCAGGGTATCTTTTGCCTCACAATACCTTTCTCTCTAGAGAATGGATGAAAGAATGATCCATGAATCTTCCTCAATGTCTATGTCATCACACTCAAAATTTTCAAAAAAAAATTGATAAGGTCATTATAGGCTTCATGTTGTGTTATGTTGGGTCATGCATTTGATGAAGAATTTATAAAATCATGTTTATCCTAAGCCCAAAACCCACATATATAACCTTTCGGGGCTTATTTCTTTATGAACCCATTTATTATAAAGTTTTAGACTTTATGTTATAAGATCTGCCACCCATTGAACAACCGTGTTATATAAAATTATCGTTATATATATTATATATCATATATATAACAAAAAGCTGCTTAAACCATTGTAGGACCCCTTGTGCCTTATCGCATATCGCCATCGCAAAGTTTTGTTACAACAATCAAATGTTAAACTTATAAATCGACGATGCGATATGAAGTGGGATCCATTCTCTGCCACGCTTCCCTTCCATTTCATTTTCCATCGAAATATATGTTAACTTACCTTTATTCTACCTTTCTGTTTTACCCTTCCACCTTTACCATTTCATCACTTTTCATTCCCCGATTGCGATCAAAGTGGATCCCTCATCGCATTTCGCAGAGTTTACGTATTTGAAATTGGAGCTAAATTATAAATAATGAGATTGTCGATTTGTGATATCGCATCACATTTTTTCTACCTTATGAGCGCCCACAATCTATTTTATTTAGTTTGTGATGAGGTAAGTCGGCCCACCTCAGCAGCTCCACCCCCATTGCACAGTCATCGCAATACATTGATATACCATATAAACTTTGTAACACTTACCACTTAAACCTTCGTCGATTCATAAAACTCCGCCACATAGCCAGTGGGTTCCTCTTCCCCGCACTTCGCAAATTTTAAGAGTTAACCCTGCAACTTATAGTTAAAACTTAAGAATTGTGATGTGCGCCAGCGATCCTGTCCCACTTCTTCCCTGCCACATCATTCACCTCCTTCCTCATGCGTCGCACTTCGCAGTTTTTAGTATTTACATCCTCTGCGCTTATAACTAAAAGCTACTATGCACTGCGGTCTAGTCCCACCGACCCTCCACATCACCTCCCCTTCACATCGCATTTTTGGTCGTATTATTTATAAACTAAACTGTAAAGATTGCAAAGTGTGCAGATGTGATGCCACTTCATAAATAAATTTTAAAATCTTTCAAGTCCAGGGATATTGGCTTTCACGTTGTTTTATTCACAAAAGGGTTTTAACATGGCAAAAGGATTTCGAGCGAAAACAAGACAGAAAGGCTAAGTCAAGCAGCAGAAACCATTCAATTCATACAACAGATCTTCCCGCACAGCTCTCAGCTCATCTACCAGCATATCAGCGAATTGAGTTCCACGTCCTAAACTGCCACACTATACAACACATTAGCACCACCCCAACAAAGATTCAAGACTTGACAGAAGTGTCACTCATCCAGTTTAGCATGAAGATAAGAATTAAAGTGGTGTTTACCTTTTCCTAAATACTAGGACTATTTTTCCCTAAATCTAGTGGGTGCATTTATGTTTCAGTGATGATGAATGTTACTCAAACATAAGATCTTTATCATGTAATTGTTCCACTATGGAAGAAATGAATGTAATAAATGTAAAAATAGAGTGCTATTAGAAGTATAATTATTCTAGAGACTAGCCGTATTTTTTTATTCCAGGATAGTATTTTATAGTTATGATAGGTGTCAAGGTCATAGTTCGATGATCTAGCCAGTAGGGAAGATCCTATGTATTCAAAAAAGGTCTATTTATAGCCAGGAGATTGAATGAGAAGGGGTTGGGAGATGTTATGTAAGCATTACCCTTGTAATCTTTGTCTATCAGTAATATACAGTTGCCTCAGTCTATTTCAGACTTGATATTCTTATGTATGTTTCTTATATCAGTCTTTTACTTTCCCTACAGTGTTCTAGTTGTATAATCACTTGGAATTTATGATTACATGCTCCAACTTCCTTTATACACCTATTCTATTGTTCTATCATGTTTTATTAGTTTGCTTATGTATAATCACTTGGAATTCATGGTGACATGCTCAAACTTCCTGTATGCATATAGCTTGTTATTTTATCTTTCATGTGTGGTTTAATAAGAATACAATTACCTCAACTTCCATGAGATAAGTTGACTTGTGACTTAGTTTTCATATTGACTCCATAATCCCAATGGTAGTAAACCCTTTACATCTTTCACCTACACTAAAACAACAACATTCAATCCAATTCAAAGTTAGCCATCTACTTTCTAGTTATTCATTGAATATCATTTATCCTTTTGAGAGAACCCTCTCAAACTGGAAAGGCTAATTTCTAGTTACAAGTTGGTTTGAAATAGTTACTCAAAGTGGACCATTGAAGAGGCCCATTAGGAACTCAATTTGGTGATAACAATCTATTAAATAAACCAAACAATGGAATGGGAACCACATGCGCACATTCACTGTGTCAACATGCAACTTAAGTTTTACTTAATTTAGTGTTTCTCTTAGTTTTATTTACTTTTTGTTAACTTTACTTGTTTTTATAGTTTCTTAGTTTAACTCTTTCTTAGTGAACTCTTAACTTCACTTATTTGTTTACTGTTTAGGACTCCATTTTATTATTTACTATTTTATTTAGAACTCAAGTTATTGTTTACTATTTTATTTATTATTATTTTTATTCTCTTGACTTATTATTTATTTACTTATTTATTTAATTATATTATATTATTTATATATTATTTATTATTTTATAATTATTATGGGACATTACATAATGTAACAACCCCAAATTTACATGCAATTAATTATATCAAATAAACAATTAATGATCACCCTAAAAAATGTTTAACTAATCATCATAGAATTTTCAGAAACATGAGCAAGACGACTTACCTGTAATGGAGATATTCCTTACTTGAGAATCCAAAGTTGCACGCTATCTAAATCATGTTGACCGCAACAAAGTTTTGGGGACAACTCTCCACCCAACTGTAGGCTCAGTTGTATGTAATCTTTCCACAGCTAGCCACCCCCGAGCCCTCAATCAATGTACTATTGCTAGGGTATCCTTTACCCCACAATACCTTTCTCTCCAAAGCATGGATGAAAGAATGATCCATGAATCTTCCTCAATGTCTATTAAATAGACCAAACAATGGAATGGGAACCACATGCACACATTCACTGTGTCAACATGCAACTTAAGTTTTTCTTAATTTAGTGTTTCTTTTAGTTTGACTTATTTTTTGCTAAGTTTACTTAATTTAGTGTTTCTCTTAGTTTTATTTACTTTTTGTTAGCTTTACTTTTTTTATAGTTTCTTATTTTAACTCTTTTTTAATTTATTCCTTTTTACTTTGTGTTAATTAACTCTTTCTTAATTAACTCTTAACTTCACTTATTTGTTTACTATTTAGGACTCCTGTTTATTATTTACTATTTTATTTAGAACTCCAATTATTGTTTACTATTTTATTTATTATTTTTATTATTCTCTTGACTTGTTATTTATTAACTTATTTATTTAATTATATTATATTATTTATTATTTTATAATTATTAGGGGACATTACAACCTTGAAAAATTCCTCTAGAAGGGTTGAATGCCTTAGAGGGAGGGTCATTATCTAAGATAAAGAAGAAGGTGGACAAGATAAGGGAAAGAATCAAGGTGATCCAAGCATCCAAGAAACCAAATGATCTAAGAATTTGTGAAATGTAAGATCAACTTAATTTATTAAAAGTTAGATCAATCGAGCTTGATGAGCATATTTTTTTTTCCTGAATGATAAAGGGAATGAACTAGCCCTTGGGTGATCTATATGTGGATGTTCCATTGGATAGTTTGTCACAACATATTTGATAAAACTATGTTATATCTTAAATCTACACCATTAGGGTTTTATTTCTCTTTATATTTCTAGATTTTTGGATTACTGTTAATTGTGTATGCGTGAAAATTAAAATTATGCAAAAAATAGAAAATAGTGAAATAAAAAATCACAAATCATGATTTGACACAAGATATGACCTGGGAAACCCTTTTGACAAAAAATCCATTTGGAAGGTGAGGATGTCCTGCACTCTTTCTATGAATATAAAATGGTTGTGAGTACAAAGAATTATGGCTTGTGGTCTGTGGGCTACTACAGTGCACAAATATTCATTGTATTCTTTATTTTCTATCCATCTCAACTATTTTTTCTCATATATGGAACAAATTCACTAGAAAGAATGGAACCATATTTTCCTCATAGTGACCACTTATAACATAGCTCGATATCCTACTATTGGTTAAGCTTTACTACCTCAACTCTTAACCAGAGTTATAATATGGACTTTTCTAGATTCTTCTTCATCATAATCATGTGGCTTGCCCCTTTCCCATGAATAATGGGGGCTAATGTAGCATCCTCTTGAATTGTGGTGGTCAAAACAAGAAGCTCAAATTCTAAGTGGAATAGATTTTGTATATAGAATTTGATCGACATGATTCATGTATTGTTGGAAATGTATTTGTGCATAAAATATAAAAAAATATGCAATACTAAAGCAAAAAAGTCTTACCCCCCAAAAAAATCATTTGATGCCTCAAAATGCTCCCGAAAGGTTTCAGACCCCAATTTTCCAAACTGGATCTCACCAATTAAAATGGTCCTATGAATTGTTTCCTCCACTTTTTCCACTTTAAAAACAACGAGATGGATGCCAAACAATATCATGATCTAATCCAAATCATTGTACCACTATTATCCCATCCAAAATTTATCTTCCTTCAACATATCATGTCTGCTCCGAAGAGATGAGTAATGGAAGAAGGGGTTTCAAACAATTGGCAATGACATTAGAGATAATTTTGTAGATAATGTTGCAAAGGGAAATAGGAATAGAATCAATAAGGTCCTATGAATTGGATTTTCATGGTGCAATGGTAAGAATAGTAGCATTAATAGATGATCGAACAAAACTTGTTAATCAAGATTCCTTCACAACTCTTCAGACATCCTCTTTTATGAATGACCAACATGCTTGATAAAAATCAAAGGTAAAGCCATCATGTCCTAGTGCTTTGCTTTTGGGAATTCCAAAGATGGTTTCTTTTACTTCATATATTGTATTAGGACGAATTATAACCTCATTTTTCTCTTGATTGACTAAGGCAAGGATGCAATAGGTGATTTTTTTGAAGGCTTCCGCTATGGAGGGGGAAGACTCTGATAAGAGCTGTTGGTAATAGGAAACCAAATCATCTTCAATATTGGCCTTAACACTGGCCAATTTTTTTAGGGAGGAGATTCTATTTCTAGTTCTATGATTAAGCATGGAGTGATGGAAAATTTTAGAATTTTTCTCACCTTCTGATCCATCTAATGTGTGTTTCTTGATACGAGAGAATCTCATCCTATTTTCTTTAATATTTGAGATGAGCGATGAAGGTTGCTTCCTTTGTTGCAAGGTCATCTAATATTTTTTTTGTGATGATTTGTTATTGTATTTCTGGCATGTGTTTTTCAAGATCTCCCGAGCTTAAAATATGTTCCTAAATTTTTTCTTATTCTATATTTTGATGCAACTTTTGAGATATTTGAGTTTTTGTTGAAAATACTTCATGGGAGAGCTTGGATTTGATGGAGCTTATTTCCACCATGTTTTTTCCTTGTACAAGAAGGGTGGGTCTGAGAGCTAAAATTTCTTAAAACAAAAGGCCAATTCATAGGCTTGGTTTTGATGTCAATACTTATAAAAATGGGCCAGTGGATGGAAACTCTTCAAGGAACGATGTGGGCTTCTAAAAAGATATTATTTTCGATGATATTTTCATAAATAAGGAAGCGATATAATCTAGAGGCAACTTGGTTCTTTTCTTTATGTCAATTGTTCCAAGTAGAAGTATCATTGATGGTCTCTAGATCTAGTGGTTTTAGTCCATGCATGGACTTTTTGAAGTGATCCACATCTTGATCAAGAATTCAAATAATTCCCTTATAACATACCCCCTATTATCCTCGACCATCACTAAGGATAGAAAGAGAAAATTACTATGTTGACCCATTCTCCATGGTCAAGTTATGGAAATCGAGTCTATATTATTCACTTAAATTTACTCTTGAGAAACTCAACACGGATGATACCATCGTGTTCAACTCATTGATACAATTATGATGATATAAGTTTTACTTTGATCTGACTCACTGATCCAAAGATATGGTCATCCAAATACTTTTCATTTAATTAGTGGAACCTCACCAATATACCAAATGGCGGTTGCATGGTTCCCACGTGGAAATCCCAGTCAGCCTCTCTATGCCACATGGTAACATTACCATAAATTTCAACTCGTTCATGCCCTTCCATTACTTATGACACCCAATGCATGTATAAATGTATTACCTTACATATCATGCATGTTACGTTGGAATTGGGCCCGCAATTCTATAACACCCGGTGACTAAAATAGTGTGTGTTCTACTATGCCCTTCATCTGAAACCTACATGGTCTAGGGATCTAGGATGACATCACCAAAACCACATGTTGGGGTGTAAAGCCTTCGTGATGATCCAACTACGACAATTCTCTATCCACATCAATGTTCCATATCTCCTTCATGCATATATGGGCCCACCTTTCCACGTCACCCTAGGATTAAATCATGGGATTCTCTACAGGCCTCCTTTTGAAATCCCTGAGGTAGAACCTCTGGGTTCATCCAACGGTGGAAAATTCACTATGACCATCGACGATCTTGAAATTACTCTGCTCTTGTCATTGGTCAAGGCACTTAGTCACATAGTTTATATGGTTTAACAAGGTTCATTTCTTTCCCTCCAAGGTGATAAGGTTTTAGTCACGTGCACGTATATGAACATGTATACTATATAGTTGGCATAGCCCCTTGGCATATGAGGTCTATGTCTTTGATTATATGTATATAATATGGTAACACTATCCTTCCTAATTTTTTGCATGAGTACTGGCCACAACTGCATCCCACCCACCCCCCCCCCCCCACAATTTACAAACTTGGGATGAACATATGAATAATCCCCTTCTTGAGAAGATGATGAAGACACCTGAAACACATTAATGTTCTAGAACCACGTCCCTGAATGTTATTTTAGCAAATTATCAACATTTTACTAACACATAATGATCATTACAAGAATCATCAGCAAGAATTGACATATAAAATGCACATGAATTAAACATTCCTCATCAACTATTAGGAATTAGTAATATACATTTGAACAGAAAATAAGCACTCCCCAACACAATATAGGCACTAAGAAATTATGGGAACTTAACCCGTTCTTCAAATATTACACAGGGAGCCAACTTAATTCAAGAAAAAAACATTCCATATATTCGAATAACATTTAAATGACACATTAAACCTTTGTTTGTATTCACTGGCATATGAGACATAAGAAATATTTATCTTGAAGTAAAGGATTTGGTAACTGAGATTGGGACTCTAACTCTTCACCCTACTGTATACAAGTTGCATCCAAATTTGTCTTGTATTTGTCACCCCAGATTCATATTCCATAATATGAGGAGGATTTCTCAAGGGACAAACCGAAGCTACAAGCTAAAACAAGGACTTTAGAAGACAAACTACCTCAACCCACTAGCTGAGTTCACTGCAGTCCATCTTCAACGGGGACTCTATAGATCCACCACCTCCACCCTCCAACAAATCAAGATCCCAATAGCTCTTCATGATGATGCTAAACCAGGGAATCGAGAGGTTCTCCACCTCCACCCTTAATGATATTAGGAAATCTATAGACATATGTCTCCACCCTGAATGAAACAGGGGAATCAATAGATTTTTGTCTCTACCCTCAATGAAGCAAGGGAATCCAGAACCTTTACCTCCTCTTTCAAATCAAGTTAGAGAATCCAAATCTTGAACCTCCACCCTCAGTTCAAGAAAAGAGACTCTAGGATTGAACCTCTACCCTCAAATAAAGCAAGGGAATCCAAAGGTTGAACCTCCACCCTAAAATCAAGTAAGGAAATCTAGAGGATGGAACCTCAATCATATAAACACAATGGCTACACCCAATGAAGGGAATAAAAAATTCAATGCATAAAACTAAGAAACAAGCAAAGACAACCTCATAATTCTTCCTTATCAAAAATCAAAGGCCTCCACCCCAACTGTCAAGGGAATATGAAGAAAGTCGTATCCACCCTCTTGTGCAATGGGGAATCTAGATATCATTGTCCCACACCTACAAGGATAAGTTCCAATCCCCTCATACTTAACTGGAGTATTTTACTTGTCTCATTTCACTTAAGTGATATAGGGCTTGCTTCCCGATTCTAGCACTATTCATTGTAACTTCCTCTAGATTATATGAATTCTCTACTCTTCCCCTTGTATTTTATAATAATATTTTCCACTTCGTTCTCTTCCAATCTTTTTTTTCTCCCTCTCTCTTTGTTTCTTTCGATGCAAATTTATTTTACTACCTATCCAATCACCTCACCTATGTCATGTTTTCCTTTTGTTTTTGGCAGAATCATCATAGCCTGTGGGGTGATACCATGCCTTCCTCTCCATAGTCTCCCTTACTAGTCATTACATCCAACCAACAACCCACTTCCTCGTGTGCTATTTTCCCTTCACAATTTACTCTCATCCTTGTATCATAATTTTGGTGTCCTCTTCTTGCTTGCATTTTTCTTTTGAGAGTATGGCCCTTGTCCTATCTTCCAACTCCTATTAATGGCATAATTATAGGCCATTAAAAATTCACACCTACCAACTCCTTAGATATCATAACAAATTAAAATCAATCCTAAGTTATTTTCCCTCCTCGGCTCTGGAATTTGTGTCCCTTGACTCATCCCATATATTTTTTTTATTAAAAAATGTTTACCATATTTACAACAGTAAGGAAATGATTGGGGCTATCACATCCCTTTTTCTTAGAGAGGAATTTTATTATATTAAAGTGTCCCTCAATTATTCATGGGAGATATTTCAACATCTAACCTGTTCTATTTATAGCACAAAGGAATTCCAATCTTTCACTAGTAATGTTCGACCCATATCCATTGGATATATATCCCTCTTGATCTGAGCCTAAAATTTTGAATTTGGTTGTTAAAACTCTATTGTTTTTCCAACAATCCATGAGAAAAACCTCTTTAGGATGCCAACATATAGCTAGGATTCCTTTTTTTCCATTTGCATCAATGACCAAGCTTTGGGACCCCTTCTAACATTTGGACATAATAGAGGAGACTTGTTCCTGAGAGCATTTTATTTCTTGAATCATCATTACATTAGGTTTATCTTGGTGAAGACATGTCTTTAGAAGCCTTTTCTTGCCTAAGCAATTTAGACCTCTTATGTTCCATGAGATGATTTTGATTGAGTAGAAGGGGGAGGTAAGGAAAAGGCCTCAATCATCACAATAGATTTTCCTAAATTGACCAAGATTTCACCTCATTCTTGTAATAGTTGCTTTTTTATATGCCTACCTCTATTTTTATCTTCTTTCAAGGGTTCATATTGGCCTTTGGGGTTTTGAATATTGACCCCAAAAATTTTGGAAGAATGTATGGAGTGTTCCCATTGTAAGTAAAAATTGGTCTTATCTTTGAGGGGTGCTTCCTTCAATATCTGGACATGATGTTTAAGAATGGCTTGAGGATCCTTGCTCTTCTAGTCAACCACCATTACTTATAGATCTTGTTTTTATTTGTCATATAATGTTGCATTTGTGTCAAATGGTCCTATTTTGCATCCCTGGTAAAGAGGAAGATGGGTGCAATATAGGTTGACTAAATGGAAATCCAAAACAAAAGTTGAAAGGGAAAACCAAAATTCGAAAGCCGAAATTTGGGAGCCGATTCTCAAAACGTTGGATATCGACAAGGGATGGAGAAGGAATCATATCGGGACTCGATATCGAAAAGGGAATATAATAGTAGGAAAATGTTAGAATGTCTGAACAATGGACCTCGAACTTCAGGAGGACATTCCTCGAAGCAGGTTGATATCAGAGCCTAGAGATTTCAGAACCTTGGAACTTCATAAGTCCTTATTAATTGAATTGTTTTGAAAGCGCTAAGGATTGTTGGAAATAAGAATTACGAAGGAATTTGTTGAAAAAACCAAGGACCAAGGGACCCTTTCTCTCTCCTCCAATAGGACACATGGCAGCAAGTGATTGGATCTGAGAAGATGACAAGGAAGATGATGTCAGCATGATGTGGTAGTACAAAGGACATGTGGTAGTCAGATTCAAAATTTTTGGGTGGCCTAATGGGGTGAATCTATGTGACACATGTCACCACTAAGGTGATGCCACGTGGACTTGATGACATCAACATGACGTCATCTTGGAGGTTAGAATTTTGAAGGCTATATTTTTCGTAACTCCTGTCTAATTGTGTTATGGGAAATTTTAAATCCGAATGTGGAGCTTCAATGTGATTGGCGTTTAGTCATAGAGACCCAAAGAACCAAGGGTGCAGTGAAGGCCTAGCACCTAAGTTCTATGGAGTATTTTGGAGGAAGGAGGCATCGTAAATATGTTCTAATTGAAAATTGAAAAGGTTATGATATAGAAGGTTTTCGATGTGGATTAACACTTGGTTGTAGAATTTAGAAAAACCAAAGGTGAAGAGAAAATACACTAAGAGATAGGCCCCTGGCAGGATCCTAAAGGCCTTAGCACCTAAGCATTAAGAATTCGATCACAAATCCCGGTCCCGTGGAGGAAATGTGACAAGGGGCTAAGAAAAAGGGGTCAAAGGCAAATCGAGATTTCACAATATCGTAATCTCATGTGAATAAAAAGTTACGATATGTATGGCTCTGATATCTCCAATAAAATGGTGTATGAAGTTGTCGGTCATAGCACATATTCCTATGGTGGATAAAAAAAAAAGAGGTTAAGAATAAAGGGGCTAAAGGCATCAGAATTTCGTGATTTTGTAACATTTTTTTTAATGGAGTTACGACATGTTAAGGCTCTGATATTGTAGTACAAAGGAGTATGGATGATGAATGGGTTGACTGAGAAGTAAATGTGTGCAGAAGTTTGATGTCAGAAGAGTAATGGGGACTGCAGAGATCACTTGGTCAAGGCGGGGAGGACCATGATTTGTAGAGAAGAGCGCCAGGCATGTATCGTGCTGAGAAGTAATTCGTCCCTGATATTGTGTACACGCTACAAGGGATTAAATGGAGAACAGTGCCATCAGTTCAGAAAAACCATGTTGTTGTACATTTTGATCTTTGTGTAGTGTGACTGAGAATTAATTCTCAGTATGGAGATCACTCAAATTCCCATTATTAGTGGTTAATTATGTATAAATTTGATCAATTCATCAATTCTCCACAACTCTAGATCATCAACCCACCACTAACCTAGAAAATGGAGCCTGAGTCCAGCTTAGTAAAGCAAAGGAATCATCAATTAAGATATTTTATTGTGTCAATTATGACACCTCATGATTTTAATGTTATGTAAATATTTCATTTAGAGAAGGATTCAAAATATGTTAGGTAATCATTAGGATAGCTAGGCCACTCGCATGCTCAAAAAACTGGGCAGTTTATATAGTTGTAGCATTCAATATATTTTGTAATTGTTTGTTTGGACTCTCTCCCTATAAAAGGGAAGAGAAGCTCAGTAGTAAGGATTCGATTTTCTTGTTCCATAGGTTGTAATTATTTTGAAATTTTCACAATTTTGGGCTTGTGACATGTATTTCATCCATGAAGATTAATGAAGAAGTTTATGGTGATTCCAAGAATTAGACTATGTAGTATGTATTATTCCTCTGTTTGTCACTTCATGTGTGTTTTTCTTCTTCAGAAATTGTGTGATTGTAGTTGTTGGATTCACTCTTAAGTCACAAATGTACTTATGTTATGTGATAGAAGATAGTACTTGTGAGATATTGAGTTGAAAGCCTTACAATGCTGTCCATAATTTATGCACTTCATTTCCTTTATATTTTCATGATCCTACTAAGATTTATTACATATGGTTTTTGTTGAGATTTTGGGTAGAAACGGATGTCCTCTAGCTCCGAAAATTTGTGGAGGGGCTACAACACATGAGATCTCAAAGACCCAGAAATCGTTTGGAGAAATTCCACCTGGAATCTAAGTTATTCAAAGTATTAATTATTTTAATGGAGACCCTAAGTCTAACTTAGGGAAATTAAATAATTAAAGTGAATTAATTTAGATATGTGGGTGATAATGCTCTAAGTGACATGGATCAATAATTTTCTAATCTTAGCCATCGATTAGAGATTAGATCACGGTCGTTGAATGTTCAACGAGAAAATTATTAAAGCAAGGCTTGGGGTCAGTTGGAGAACACACATAGTAACAACACTTGAGCTAAGTTGAAATTATGGGGTGTGGTTTGCTGAGAATTTTTTAGTGAGCTTGCAATGCAGTGAGGGGCAAATCGGTAGTGGGATTTCAGATCTGAGGTGGAGGATAGATTGGCAGATAGGCAAATCTATACCAGATCAATGCAGGGACCCAGCAAGGGTGACGCAGGCCAAGCCAAAGCAATGCAGAGGTAGCGTAGGCTCATCTAGGATGACACAGGCCAAGCCAGAGTTGCACAGAGGCTGTGTAGGCTCAACCAGGGTGACGAAGGGCCAACTTGTGTTGCGCAGGGGCCGTAGGGCTCACGCAGTGCCACAAGAGGCAACGCTGAGGTTCCAGTAGGTCACAAAGGGCTCGTTTTCATCAGATCAAGAAGGTGTGAAGCAGCCACACTGAAGGGTGACGCAGTGATTGCATAGGAACCTGTGGGGGTTCTTCATCCTCCGCTGAATCAACCAAAATTTCTGTCTCCGAGTGATAGAGGTACATCTTCCATGATTTTCTCTGTTTGGAAAAACCATGTCTGGTGCCCTTGAACGTATTTAGAATTCTTAATAATAATAAAACCCCCTAAGAGTTGCTACACCGGTTTTCCTGCATTGGGTTTTTCTAGGGATATTTATCCAAAAAATATTATGTCCTTTGTCATGTGGGATTTATTATCCATTGCTTGATTTGTATGTATGTGTAGGCTACAGTGGTGTTTAATTTTATGTTTTCTTCAATATTTTAGAAAAAATATCTTGTTAATTAAATCAAACAAGTAGGAGAAGTAAATCAAAATACTGCAGTAGGGTTTATGTAGTTTGGATTCAAAAATTTCCACATGGTATCAGAGCTATTGTAGATCAGGGGGAGCTGAAGCCATCAGCAAAGTGATGAAGATTTTTGCTGCAGGAAAATGACAGAAAAAACCCAGATCCAGGAAGTGGTAGCGCAGCACCTGAGGGACAGCGCAGACCCAATAAGGGTGATGCAGAACCTATCTAGATCATGCAGAGTTGATGCAGAGGCTGACGCATGCCCAAAAGGGTGACGTAGAGACTGTGTAGCTCATGCAAAGATGATGCAAGCCCAAGAGGGTGACATAGTCTGAGAGGGTCTGACATTGTGCTAATTGTCGTGACTGGAAGTGAAATTTTTTATCTTTGAAGTTGCTGGTGGGGAATTGCTTATGTCGATGTAGAAAAATGTTTAGCATGGTTGACAAAGTAAGGGGATGCAGTTCCTCAACAGACTTTCTAGCCAAGAATTTTGAGATCTAATCAATGGAGTGATTGGAGAGGGTTGATTCGACAGATTGGTGGAGGATTTCTAAGAAGGAAATCGCTGATCAAAGGGAGCGTATTATCTATAGGGTTTTCTACTGCCAAGAATCCCAGATCTGGTCTCTTGCTAAGATAAGCAGCAAAAGAGAGGAGAATAGCATTTTTTTCAACATTCGTTGAGTAGAAATGCCTCTCATGGATTGAGGGATCAAGACAAGTTAGATGGAGCATCTAACTTCGTCATCTGGAAGGTCAGGATCCTATTTGTCATGGATGAGTATCACATCAAAGATTATGCCGAGAAATTTTTGGTTGTCTTAGTCGATGCTGATCCATTGAAGAAGTATGAGGAAGCACAAGCAAGGGCCAAGTGCTTGATAATGGATGGGGTAAAGGATAATGTGGTCCCACACATTGCCAAGAAGAATACGGCAAGTGAGATGTGGACGACCTTCACCACATTGTATCAAGGTACTTCTGTCTAGAGGAAGATGCTTCTGGAGAATCGAGATGCAGTGAAACTGACTTGTTTGTTAGTATTTTGGGTGATGTCCTTCAGTTTCTTACTTCTCAGCAATTGATTTGTAGTGCAGTAGTTAGTAGTGCCAGTGTTATGGCCATCATGATGTAGCATTTGAGAGGGAGTTGCAATACAAATGAGGCAGTGACTCTAGCAGAGTCATGGGCATCAATACAAAAGGCAACAACACAATGGATGAGGGGAAGCAGTCCAGCATCAACAGCGCAGGGGACCGATGCCATGGATCTGCGTGATGCTTCAAGTTGAAGTGTTGCTAGAGCACACTCCTCGCTAAGAGTGAGTGTTGATATTTTGGGTAGCATCATATGTGCTCTAGCTCTGAAACTTTGTGGAGGGGCTAGAAAACATGAGATCTCTAAGACCCATAAATCATTTGGAGAAATTCCACCTAGAACCTAAGTTATTAAAAATATTAATTATTTTGATGGAGACCCTAAGTCTAACTTAGGGAAATTAAATAATTAAAGTGAATTAATTTAGACATGTGGGTGAGAATGTTCTAAGTGACCTGGATCAAGTCTTTTCTAATATTAGCCATCGATTAGAGATTATATCACGGTTGTTGATTTTTCAACGAGAAAAGTATTAAAGGAAGGCTTGGGGTTAGTTGGAGGACGCACACATAGTAGCAGCACTTAAGCTAAGTCGAAATTTTGGGTCGCAGTTTGCTAAGAATTTTTTAGTGAGCTTACAGTGCAGTGAGGGGCAGATCAATAGTGGGATTTCAGATCTGAGGTGGAGGATACATTGGCAGAGAGGTAGATTCGTACCAGAGCATCGCAGAGACCTAGTGAGTGTGACGCAGGCCAAGCTAGAGCAATGCAGAGGTAGCGTAGGCTCAGCTAGGGTGACACAGGCCAAGCCAGAGTTGCATATAGGTTGTGTAGGCTCATCCTGGGTGATGCAGGGCCAACCTGTGCTGCACAGAGGCTCATGCAGGGTCGTAGGGCTCACAAAATGCTAGGAGAGGCAGCATTGAGGTTCCAATGGGCTAGAAAGGGCTTGTTTTCAGCATATCAAGAAGGTGCGAAGCAGCCACACTGAAGGGTGATGTAGTGACTGCATAGGCACCCGTGGAGGTTCTTCATCCTCAATTGAATCAACCATATTTTCTGTCTTTGAGTGATAGAGGTACATCTGCCTTGATTTTCTCTATTTGCGCAAACCATGTTTGGTGCCCTTGAATGTATTCAGAATTCTGCATAATAATAAAACCCTCTAAGAAATATTGTACAGGTTTTCCTGCATTGGGTTTTTTCCGGGGACATTTGTCCAAAAACTATTGTGTCCTTTGGCATGCAGGCTTTATTCTTCAGTGCTTGATCTATATGTATATGTAGGTTGTAGTAGTGTTTACTTTGATGTTTTACTGAATATTTCAGAAAAATAACCTATTAATTAAATCAAACAACTAGGAGAACTAAATCATAATACTGCAGTAGGGTTTCTGTAGTTTGGATTAAGAAATTTTCACAGTTTTGTACTTGTCCAACCTTCTACGCTAGGTTCCTTCCTTATATTTATCATTTCCATCTTTACTACAATGACCAATCAAGCTAAATTTTATGTGTGTAGGCCACCATACCTAAACATTTGCTCTTGGAAATGATATATTATTTAGGTGTATATTGAATCTGCATGTGAGAAGGATAATTGAGCCAATTTTTAAAAAAAATTACATTTATATCCTGAGTAACATTGATTTATCTTCAAGAGAGACTAATATGTCCTAGGCACTGAACTCTCCTCAACCCGGGGTTTGTCTCTAGGAGCTACAACAGATCTAATGAATCTAGTTCCATATACTCACATCCATTTGATATATATTGATAGAGCATATTTTTCATCGATATCTCATGGTCTAGATGCCACCACAATTCTCCAAAGAAATATCAATGTAGGTTTGTCTTCACAAGTCCATAGGAATGTCATTGTAGGTGTGCAATGTCTTGTAAAAAAAATTATTGTAGGTTTGCAATAAGGTCTCCCTAGAATACTCCACTGCTATGCAAGGAGTAGCAACAATATGTCTTCACATATCCTCAAGAAGGAGCTATTAGGTGTGTGCAACAAAATCTCCACATAACCGCAAGGAAGAAGCTACTGTAGTTACGAGTTTCTTCCACGTATTCCTCAAGTGTGAGTATAGATAATTTAACATGTCTAAATAAGATATCCACAATGAGTCTACAATACAGATGATCTCCATAGAGGGCCAAAAATTGTTCTAGCCTCAGGGCCAAGATGTTACAGGGTTGTTGTAGTAAATTTGAGCTAAGATTCTTCCACAACTCCGAGGTATATATAGGTATAAACTCAGGTCACCATAGGTAAGGTGTTATCACAAATATGAACAGAAGATAATCACAGGTTTTGTTCCACCAATAACTTGCACCAACACTTCCCATAATTTTTCTCCAAGGTTTGGTTATCCAATTACCAAACCTTGGCTTCAAAACTAAACACAAAAAGATATCAAATCAAACTTCTCTCCTTCACTAGACTACTTTTGAATATATGAATATCTCAAATGAATTCTTTTCTTAACCCAATTTCTTGGTTAAAACTAGCGATTTCAGTTTATATTTCTAGTGGTTTTCCAAATTTGAAGGAAAATTTCAGATGGTAATGGAGTCGAGTTGTGGTTCAGTTGACCTATGCATTTTTTATTTATTTTCGATTTTTTCTTCTTCTTATATATAGGATGATGCACCCATTAATCCATATTGTTTGAGTAATTTCCTTCTTTGACTAGTTTGTTTTCATCCATGTCATCATGACCAAAGTTTAGTCCACTTTTATTTTCACTTAATATTACCATCTCTGTTGCCAAACCAATTGATGCATATTTCCCCACGTATTGAACCTGTAAGCATCACCTCTTCACTATTACATGGACTAACATCACTTTCTTGAATTGTATTAGGTATGAAAAGAAGGCCTTCCTCATAGATAGGGATGTCCTTGACATTTTATTTGTATATAATATGTATCTCTTGCAAAGTTCAGGCTAGACTCACATCTTCAACACATGGTACCTCAAATGTTGCTTCAACTCTATTAATCAAATTTCTCTCCATGCACATTCTTTAACATTTCTTCATGAATATCATTCATCCCCCCCCGCTTTGTTAGATAATTTGAAGTTTCCTTTCTTTGTATTTATTCAAGTTGTTTCTTTGTCTTAGGATTCCCCTTATGGCTCCTTTCAATATACAATGTGTTATAATCCATTGGTCAAAGATGGTGTTTCTCTCTATAAGTATCCTAGAATATGACTTATCCGCAAATAAATTTCTAACTTCTTTAATCTTTCATTCTACATGCCCTTCAAATACACTAGTTCTAGAGACTAAGGAGATAATTTGGCCCTTTAGGTCTATCTTTCTAGGCATGCATGATTTACTATGAGCCATTCAAAGCAAGCAGAGGAGCCTCATTGATCCATTCATAGGTGCCTCAAATATCTAGGGCATGTCATCAAGTATTTAGGGCTTAGGGATTTTCCAAGAATCTAGGGTATCATCTTTCATCTATGATTTTTCAACATAGCTAGGGTTTCATCTAAGCATATATTTTTAGGGTTTCACACCTAGGATTCTTCAACATAGCTAGAATTTCATCTAAGCATATATGTTATATGTTTTCTTCAACAATGCACCTAGGGTTCATCATCATATTAACATCAATGACAAATTTACCAACAATATCCCCCTTTGTCATTGATGGAAATATATCCCCCTTTCAGTATTCTCTCCACCTTTGACATCAATGGAAAATTAGGTGATCTTCCGGCAATGTTTTCTCATCAAGTGCTCCCCTATCATGCATCTTCTTGTGCATGTAATCATTTTTCTTCATCATATTCTTTCCCTTTCTTCATAAAGGATAGTTCTTCATAATAAGTATATTTCTCCCCCAGTCTTCATCAAGGATAACTCACCCTAATGATATGTTGGTCTTCATGTCATAGAGTTTCTTCCGCTGTCATAGTGTTTGACATGTGTTTCCCGTTGTTAGTATGAATCTTTCGTCGGAAAAAGACCACTTTAGCTACACATAACAAATAGCCCTAACATCAATTATGGCTGCCAATATCTTTAAATCTGTAGTTAGGCGATCCAAATAAAGCTGCACAAATCCAGATCTAAGCATAAAAAACATTAAGCAGTGAAAATAAAATGTTGCTCCATGCATCCAATAGACAAGACAAGAACAATATATTTGAAAGAATTTTTATATTAAAAAGGGGCACCTGAGAGGAAAACAAGAAAATTGTTTCCAATTCTCCTCAATGAGATGGGTTCTTGAAAGTCCTCAGCATTTCAGATCTAAAATTCCTCTCTCTTGTTGGTGTAGAAAACCCAAACAAACGTAGAACTCAAAGGGAGCTCATAAAGCAAGTGATGAAGAATGTGACAATGATAATGGCTCAAAGTCAGACGAAGAGTATAGATCTAGGGTGATCTAATACAATGAAAAGGTGGCTAATGAATGGGAAAACCCTTCTATTTATAACAAAATATTAGGGCGGTCTAGAACTTGGTGCATGAATAAAATATTATTAATCAAATTCTAAAACCACCCTTTAGGAATATTTTATTATATTTGTTGGAGGGAAAAGGATTTTTGACTTGGGTCAATTCCTTTGTTTATAAATAATAAACAAATAAATGATTTATTTATTATTTTAAGGAAATGGTGGGAATATAATTTAATAAATAATGATTTATTTAATTATTTATAAATGATTTAGTCAAATTTAACTAGGAATATTATTTAAATAAGGATTTAAATAACTTATTGCTGGGAAATAATCAAATAAATAAGGATTTATTTAATTGATTTCCTTGTTTTGGGTTAAATATGACCGGGAAATATAAACAAATATAGATTTGCTTATTATTTCCTTTTGGGGTTTCCTGTTTAGACCATAAACAACTTAATAAAGGTGTTTTACTAAGTTATTTCACATAGTGAAAGCAATTTTACTTAGGGTAAAATTGGTCTTACATGGTGTACTTGGGTTCATCTAATGATAATAGGTTAGATGACCAAAAAATGGTGTAACACCCGTAACAATATGCACGATCTTCTTAGCAAGAAAATACTTGGTGGAACTTAGTTTCTACCTCTGATGCCCTTAGATTAATCAACAAAAAGGATTGATGCCTTGAGCTTTCCAAGGAAATTCAACATGTTCTTCTTCTGGTGAAACCTGATTTCTTCTCCAAACCTTTGTGACTCTTTTTCCCTTCTTGGTTTACAACTCTTCAAATTGTTTACGAACCCACTTCAATTTGCAATCTCGAGCTATATGTTTAACATTATGACATTTGAAGCATTTTTTTTGTACATGAATGAAGGGGCATAAATTCTTCCTACAATTTTACTCTTGTTAGGCTAATAGGGATCCTTATAGATGTCCTTGTTATTTTCACTTCAATCCTTTTCCATGTGCCCAAAATTTATATAAGAGTAACAATAGCCAAAAAAATATAGATTGATACCTAGAGGGTGAGGATTGTCTTGGTCAATTTATGAAGTTTTTCTTCCTAGAAGTTATTTTATGATCCTGATTGCTTCTTCCATTTCCGACACCATCTACATATCTTCTTGGAGTAAGGGTTATTCCAATGTCAACTTCACTCATTTTCTTGCTTCTGTTGAAGCTCGGGGGATTAGCACAACTTTGAAGTTTCTCTACATCCTCGTTCTTTGATTCTTTAGGGTTTGCATCAGCTTCGCTAAAAGAATCACCAACATAGCCAATATTTGATTTGTTAAATGGATATATTTGATGGTTGAGCATGTCATCCAAGGTTTGAGAACTCTTCAAGTTCTTGTTCAACAAATCAACTTATTTTCTTAAAGAGGCAATCTCTTATTTCATCTTCTCATGGTCTTCATCTTTCTTTCCCAATTGAATCTCTATTTATTCCCTCATCCTTGTTGCTTCATTTTGTTTGACTTTAAGAGAGATGCCATATGATTTAAATAAGATAATATATTCATCCTTTTCTTTTATTTGACATGCCATGATTTTTATTTCCTTTTTTGCTTCATCAACTTTTCCTTTTAGGATGAACAATTCTTCCATTAAATTCTCAAATTCAACTCCTTGCATCTTTTTCTTTGCTCCTTCTAGTTGAGCTTTTTGGGGGGAGACTTCTTCTTTATATTGACCAATTTTAGCTTCAAATTTGTTCAAGTCCTAATATCTATGGTTAAGATGTCTTGAAAATTGATCTTCCCTTCTTTTTGCTTCTTCTAATTGATTAGTCATGAATGTGGCTTCTTCATTGTGTTTCTTTTAATTTTTATGCAATTATACCTTAAGCTTGGTGAGATCATCATCATTTTCTTGTACTTGATGTTTTAAAAGGACAAATTCCTCCTTTGTCTTGTCAATGTGATGGTCAACATTTTTAACCTGCTTCTTGAGTTCATAATTTTCCTTTTTCAAAGTGCTTCTCTCTTCTAGAGAAACCACAAGTTTTGCATTGAGATCTTATTTTAGGTATTCTTCATTTTCTTCATCTTCCAGGTCTTTCTCGCTTTTGGTTAGGGAAAATTTTAGGGGCGAGATTTTGCAAATGGGATATTTTTTGACATTTTCTAAAAAAAATATTTGCCAATTTGGTTAAAAATTCGCTTATTTTTCACACATATATGATTAAATGGTTGATATTCACCAAAAATTTACCAATTTTAATAGTAAATTACAAGTGTTTTTTATTGAATATTCACCTACATTTTATACGTATGAATTTTCAAACCAGAATAGTCTCCTACAATACTATATAAAGGAAAATAGTTAAATCCTTAAAAAATACATCTTCAACTTTGCTTTCAGCTATATCCTCTGGTTCTGGATTACCCTTGTGCTCTTGGATGTCATCCTTTGAAGTCAAGAGAAAAAACACTTTTGAATGAAAATCTTGAAGATTCTCCCAAACCTTTATAGTTGATGGACATTTCTCCATTTTTACTTTTATAGGATTTGGTAGGCCACTCAAGATTTCATATATTACTATTACACTATGTTCCTTGGACTCTTCTTGCATTGTGATTTGGTAACCATTGGTTCCCAAAGTTTAAAACCTTGATCCATTAAGAAGTTATTAATTCTTTGCTTCCATATTTCAAAGTTTCCACTGAATATGAGGGCTTTGCACATCTGATTGTCTTCTGATTTCTCAACTTTTTTCAGAGAGTTTAGAGGTCTTCTTTCTTGATTTTTCCATTTTTTTTCTAAGGTTCTATCTTCTAGTTGTTAGGCCATAACTGAAGGTACTAGCTCTGATACCTATTGTTGGAAATACTCAGAGGGGGGGAGGGGGCTGAATAAGTATTCCTTTTACAATTTTTATTTTTACCAATTAAGATCACTTAAAATAGAACACAAACTTAAAAATAAAATAGATAATTTTATTGAGAAGAAATGATGAGGAATCCAATCCTCTTTTTACATTGAATTGCGTACAATTTTATAGTTTAGGGCTCCAACCATAGATGAAGACTCCAACCTTCAACCCACTTCTCTTTTCAGTTAATATTACAATCTTTGATGCCAAACCAAATATTGTAGATTTCCCCGCAAATTTAATTATTGAACGTATAAGCATCACCTCTTCACTATTACATGGAATAACATCACTTTTTGGCATTATATTGGGAATAAAAAGAAACTCTTCCTCAGAGGTAGTGATGTTCTTAACATCTAATTTGTCTATAGTCTTTAGCTCGTGCAAAGTTTTGGGCTGGACTCACATCTTCAACATGTGGTACCTCAAATTTTGCTTCAAGTATAATAATAAAATTACTCTCCATGCACTTTCTTTAACATTTTATCATGAATATCATTTGTCCTCCTGCTTTATTACTAGATTTGAAGTTTCATTTCTTTGTCTTTATTCTAGCAGTTTCTTTGTCTTAGGCTTCCCCTTATGTATCCTTTCAACCTACAATGTGTTGTGATCCATTGATTCCCTTCAAACACACTAGTTCTATAGACTGAGGAGATAAGTTGGCCCTTTGAGTCTATATTTCTAGGAAGGTAGGATTACTATGATCCATTCAAAGCAAGAAAAGGAGCATAATCAATCCATCCATAGGTGCCTCAAATATTTATGGCTTGTCATTAACAATTTAGGGCTTAAGGATTTTCCAAGTGTTTAGGGTATCATCTTTCATCTAAAATTCTTCAATATAGATAGGGTTTCATCTAAGCATATATATTTAATGTTTCACACCTTAGGGTTAACATTTTGCACTTAGGGTTTTCACCTAGGGTTTGCTTCAACAATGCACCTAGGTATCATCATCATATTCACATCAATGACAATTTTACCAACATTGCAGAGTCCTCCTGGTGTGATCTAATACTAGAGCTAAGGCTAGTTCTAGTCGAGAGGGCACTTGTGTCACCAGAGATACGTGAGAGGATGTTGATATGAAATTTATTGTTAGTTAATTTTGTGCTAATACCAGTTTCAGAATTAACATGAAAGTGATTTGGTTTTCTTATCATACAAGAGTTTATACATGTGTTTACGATTGAAAATTCATTGATCTTGGTGACATTAAGTGTATTTCATGAACTTAAAAGCATGGAAACTCAATGTTGAACATCAACATAATAAAACACAACAAGCACAAATAACAAAGAAAAATACACAAGTTTTTGATAGAGTTCACCCCTCTTGGGCTACATCTCCTTGGTCCAGCTTCATAGTGTGAGCCTTTGTATTAGCTTCAATTGTGAAAAACTATTGTTTACAGTCTCCTGTTGCCTCTACAATCTGCTCCAATGGCTCCAAAACATCAAAATCTACTAAGAATGACTCTTCTTGAGCTTATTTTGGTCTAAAATTGCCAAAGTTATGTCAAAACCAATTTTTCCTAGTTCTCTAGTTAACTCCATTAAATGAGGAAGTCCGCCAAATCTGGTGGGTCCACCATAGGCACTGCCAAGTTAAGCGCTCTTAATTAGGGATAAGAGTGAGTTTAATGTTAAATTAAGTGGGGTTAAGCGCGTTTAGAGCTAACCCTCACTTATCATTAAACTCGTATTAACATAACCATAACCCACATATTACATATTAAAGCTCAATTTAAATGCATTTAAAACTCCATAGATCACATCACAATACTTATCGTAGATCACAGATTGCAGATCATATATCCACTATAAATCATTCTAAGTTGTCTGCTCCTTGCGATTGCGATACCCCAATGTGATATATCGCATGGCAGCTCTGCATCCGATAACCTTACCGCCACGTCACTTATATCTATCGCGAAATTGGAGATCCACCACCTGATAATACATTCACGTATGCTCCTAAACCTCCGATGCGATTGGTAGGACCTACCTTATCGCAAATCACAAATCATTTTGTTGAACTCATTGATGCTTTGGACCAAGGTTTAATACTTTGGGCTAATGAAATATATCATGGATATATGTTGTATTTTCATTCGACTATGTTTTTTACCATTAGTCCCAACCTTTGTTTAAATAAATGTGCGATCAACCTTGACCTTGAAATATGTAATGTATGTGCCTTCCAACTAAAGATTATCCGCCATATTTCTTTGGCCCTCGGCTGCACCACGTGGTCCTTCCCCATTGGCCTATAAATTCCACAAATGAAATAATTCCAAACTTAGGAAATAAGAGAAACTGTCATTGTTCTGCACATTTTTTACTTGTTTGGGAAAATGAACAACAGACCATAACTCACTCATACCAACTCGGATTTTGATGAAATGAGTTGCATTGGAATCCTGGTGATGAGCTCTATCCGATCATTCATGTCTAAAGAATTTCTAAGCACTTTCATTTTTTTAGCTAATAATGAGCTCCTGATCATTCCTCCACACTAGAAGCCTTTTGGACCCCAAAAGATACTATCATTTTTTCAGCATGTGAAGGTACAACTCCCTCACCATTTCACTCTCCATCGATTTGGCCTTTAAAGGATTTTGTCCCTTGAGTCCCACTCTAAGGTATTCAACATTCCCTCTTTTTGAAGTTTTGATTCTTCTATCAAGTATGAGATCTTGTTGAAGTTCATCCAGATATTCTAGTGATAAATCATCTATTGATGGCAGTTGTACATGCTCTCCTTGATCATCAATCAAAGGATGCTCAAACAATATCAAATTCTCAACATAACGATAGAATATATTTTCATATAAGGAGGCAAATCTAGCTTAAATGCATTAGTACCAATCTTTTCCAGAATTTTAAATGGACCATAACAGATTGGCTTGAGATTTTTACCTTCCCCTATGCAACCAAACTTCATCTCTAACCTGGAATTTGTGATCAACACGGTGTTTGTCATGCCTTGCCTTATAGTTGCTTTGACTCTTTTCAAGTTGCTCTTGCACTGTGTGATGTTTCAACTGAATTTGCTCAATGAACTTCCTTTCTTTATCTATGTCACTATGACCATATATAGTGAAATATTTCTCAAAGATGAAGTCCAAAGGTGATCTTGGCAAGCAACCATAACATGCCTCAAATGGCAATGTGTTTATGGAAGAATGCTTTGCCGTGTTGTATGCATGTTGAATGAAATGAAACTATTCATCCAACAACTTGGCATGCTTGCTGCAATAACCTATAAGAAGATCAATAATTGTCATGTTCACTACCTCAGTTTGACCATTTGTTTGCGGTTTAAATGTTGTACTCTTCTTCAAATTTGTGTCCATCATGTCCCATAATTTTGACAAGAAATTCTGAACAAACCGGGAATCTTGATCACTTACAATAGAAGTAGGAAAAGAAAAATAAACCCACACATTTTGAAAGAAAATATTATCGATTTTTTCAGTTGTAATTTTTTTCTTACATGGCATCAAAAGACACATTTTTCTGAACCTATCTACCACAACATACAAATAATCATGGCCTTTCCTTGACATAAGAATACCACCTACAAAATCCATTAAGATACTCTCCCAAGGATGTGTAGGAACCAGAAGTGGAGTGTACAATCCAAGTTTCCTATTTCTAGGCTTATTGCACATAAATAACATCCTCTAATAAAACGAGATACACTATCAATCATGCATAGCCAATAATAATACCTTTGGAGATTCACTATTGTCTTTCCTACACAGAAATGTTCAGCAATCAATGATGTGTGCACCTCTCTTATGATATTATTTCTTTCTCCTTGTGGTATACATAACTTTCCCAAGTAATACAACACACTGGTATGCGCATGATAATCTAACTCTTCATTGTGGTTTCCTTGACTCAATCTTTCATACACATCTTGAAAATCACTATCATATGCATATTTTTCAATGTAACTTTCATGCATAATTGAATTGTGCTTGAGTATAATAGATGAATTTACAATAGGCCTAGAGAGCATATCAGTTACCTTATTGTAAATTCCCTTTTTGTACCTGATAACCAGATGAAATTGTTGTAGAAATCCCATCCATCTGAAATTTCTTGATTTCCACAACTTTGACTGTGATTGTAAGTACTGCAATGGGTGACGATCAGTATGGATAATGGTCTATTTCCCCATCAAATAGTGCTTCCATTTCTTTACACTTTGTACCAATGCATATAACTCTTTATCATAGGTGGGATAATTAGTCACGGCTCCATTAAAAATTTCAAAGTGAAATGAAATAGGCTTACCATGCTGCATGAGCACTACTCTCATAGCATAATCACTTGCATTTGTTTGGATGTCAAATGGATTTCTAAGATCCGGAAGTGCTAATACTGGTGCTGAACTTATTTTCTTCTTTAAAGCATCAAAATTTTTTGCTGCATATCTCCCCAATGGAATAATTTCTTGACACTTGTCAATGCATGTAGCGGAGCTTCAATGGAAGAAAAAATAGCAATGAATTTCCTCCAATATTGTGCTGCCCCAAGAAAGCTTCTTACCTCTGTAACTGTATTGGGCTTGGGCCAATTCAAAATGACCTCTACTTTGGAAGGTTCTATCTTCAACTCACCTCCTCCAACAATGTGTCCCAAATACACCAAACAATTCTTTCCAAACTCGCACTTCGACATCTTTAAAAATAATTGCTCTTTTTTTAAGACATCAAGTACCTTGTTCACATGCATGACATGTTCTTCTCTTGATTTGCTGAATATAAGTATGTCGTATAAGTAAACAATAAAAAATTCATCTATAAATGGTATAATTACATCATTCATGACTCTCATGAAAGTAGCTGGAGCATTTGTTAGACCAAATGGCATAACTAACCACTCAAACAATGCTTATCTATTTTTGAAAGAAGTTTTCCAAATGTCCTCTTTATCTATTCTAAATTGATGATAACCACTTCACAAGTCTAAATTAGTGAAATATATTGCATACTTCAACTAATCTAGCAAATCATCAATGTGTGGGAGTGGGTAGCGATTCTTTACTGTGATTTTATTTAGTGCACGAAAATCGATGCACATGTGCCAAGTCTCGTCCTTTTTTGGTACCAAAATAATTGGTGAACCACGTGGTGAAGTAGATGAGCATATGATACCTTTTTTAAAAAATTATTGAATTTTCTTCTTGATTTAAAAACTCTCCATAATTAACATGCAATACATACCAATGTTTGGAAGTGGAACATCCTGTTGCAACTAAATCTCATGCTGAATTCCCCTCTTGGGAGGTAACCCTCTTGGTTCTTGAAACATCTCGCCATGATGACTTACAACATCAAACAAATAAGATTTTAATTTTTCATCACATCCTTCAAAAGATTCATAGTCAACATCATCCTTTTTCTTGAGAATGAGAAGCACAAAGTTTTTAATTGCATTAACTAACCTCTTCACTTACCCTGCATTAACTAAAGAAATATTCAGTTTCTTTCGATGAGCTCTCACAATATACTCCACCCCATCCTTAAGAAAATGATATGTGTCCTCATGGCGATAAAACACTGCTTTCATGTCATACAAATATGGACTTCCCAAGATAATCCCGAAAATGTCAAGTGGAACCACATCTAACTCGACTTGATCAACAAATTTTGCAGTAATAGAAAATATAAATATGCATTTACTTGTAACCTGTAAATTGGAATTCTTAACTATCCAACCCAAAGGGTATGCTTTATGATGCGGTACAGTTTTAAGGTTAATATCTTTGACTAAGTCTTCTGAAATCAGGTTTTCTTGTGACCCACTATCAAACAATGCATCAATCAATGTATGATTTGAAATCACTCTAACATGGAAAAATTCTATCCTTCTCCCTTCATTTGGAGTGTTGTTGTGACTATTTGAGGAACTAGTACTTGCTATGGATTCCTTTCTTTTGTTAACCATGGATATTATCTTGGTCTCATATCCTAAATCGGATCCAAGATCTTGTTGTGTGGTGGCAATCATATTTTGTTTCCCTTTGTTGTTTGGTTTCTTTGGCCTTAGTCCTGGATGTATTTTCCAACAGTGGGCTTCATCATGCCCCTCATTGGAACAATGTTTTCATGTGTTTTTCTCCCCTTATTTATTGATGCTTGCATTCTTCTTTCCCTTCCATTTTCATCCCTTCTCTTTTCCCTTACTCTTGAATGGCTTCTTCTTACTACCCTCTTCCTGAATGTTGTTTCCCCTTGCTTCAAGATGTGTGGCTTGCACACATATTTCATCTAAGTTGTTTGGGCTAAACATAAGGATAGTATGTTTCAAATAGGAATGTAAACCTCCAATATATTTCAAGAGTGTGTCTTGTGAATTAAATTTTACTCCTAACAACAAAGCCCTCTTTCTAAACTCCTGTGTATACTCTTGAAAAATTTGGCCTTTGAGTTGCCTAAAGTTTTTCCAAATTATTATTGCTTTTTGCATATAGGCTAATGGAATAAAACTATATTTTAATGGAATAAATGAATTCAACCCAAGAAATGGATATCTTACCATGAATTCACATTTCCTCTTGAGTCTTTGCTTCCCACCAAACCAGTGCTGCTTCTTCTAGCCTTAATGAAGCTAACTGGATATTTATGTCATCCTCTTGTAGATTCTGAATTCTACTGTATACTTCCAATTTACAGATCCAATTGTCTAACTTATCTGCATTTACCTCACCATTGTACATGGGAAGTTCAAACTTGATGTCCAACTTGAGTAATGGAGTTTTTCCTTTTGGGATTTTTAAATGAGTGTGGGTAGTTTTTGTGGTGGATGTGGAAGATGAAGATGTTGATGAGGATGATGAGGATGATGATGGTGGAGATGGAGGTAGATTTCCTCCATTGCCTTTCGAACTCTTCTCTTCATCCTTCTTACCATCTGAATATCCTTCTCCATGTGGAGGCTTTGAACCTTCTCCTGCTCTTTCTATAGTGAATGCATCAAACATAATTTTAACCATTATTTGTATGTCTTTGAAGTGTCTCTTAACATCCTCTTCTTCTAAATGTCCATGAGTCTCTTCAACTCTTGACATAATTTCTAAGGATTCAAACTCAACCTCTGATGCTTGTACCTTTTCAAACACTTCAGCTTCTTATGCAATTTGTACCTCTTCAATATCAATTGTTGGAGATGGAACTTGAGGTGCTTCAAGTGCAACTTTGAGTGGAAATTTGGGTGAAGATGATGCTTTCTCAGCTCTCTTTCTCCTTTTCCTAATCTCAAGACTAACAACCAATAGCTTCACTTCTCCTCTCTGCAACTTCAACCTTGTAAGCATCACAAAATTGAACTATTAAAACCCTTCTTGCACAATCTCAAGAAAATAAAGCAATAAAACTTTAGCAACCTTGTGCTCTGATACCAACTTGATCTGAAATTGATTGTTAGTTAATGTTGTGCTAATATCATTTTCAGAATTAACATGAAAGTTCTTTGGTTTTCTTATCATGCAAGGGTTTATACATGTGTTTATGATTGGAAATTAATTTATCTTAGTGATATTAAGTGTATTTCATGAACTTAAAAGCATGGAAACTCAATTTTGAACAACAACATAATAAAACATAGCAAGCGCAAATAACAGAGACAAATACACAAGTTTTTGATGAAGGAGTTCACCCCTCCTCGGCTACATCTCCTTGGTCTAGCTTCATAGTGTGGGCCTTTGTATTAGATTAAATTGTGAAAATTTGTTGTTTACAGTCTCCTGTTGCCTTTGAAACCTACTCCAATGACTCCAAAACATCAAAATCTACCAATAATGACTCTTCCTGAGCCTATTTTGGTCTAAAACTTCCAAAGTTATGGCAAAACCAACTTTTCCTAGTTTTTTTCCACTAATTTTGGAAGTCCGCCAATTAACTCCATTACTGTGGAAGTCCACCGAATCTGGCAGGTTTGTCAAAGGCGCCGCCAAGTTAAGCGCTCTTAATTAGGGATAAGCACGAGTTTAATGTTAAATTAAGTGGGTGATAAGTGGATCGCATTTAGCGCTAACCTGCACTTATTGGTAAACTCATATTAACATAACCATAACCCACATATTACATATTAAAACTCAATTTAAATGCATTTAAAACTCCGCAGATCACATCGTAATACTTATCACAAATCACATATCCGCTATAAATCATTCTATGTTGCCTGCTCCTTCTTGCGATTGTGATACCCCGATGCGATATATTGCATCGCAGCTCCACATCCGATAACCTTACTGCCGTGTCACTTATTGCTATCACGAAATCATAGATCCACCACCCGATAATGCATTCATGTCTGCTCCTAAACCCCCGATGTGTTTGGTAGGACTCACATTATCGCAAATCGCAAATCATTTTTTTGAACTTGCCAATGCTTTGGAGAAAGGTTTAATACTTTGGGTTAGTAAAATATGTTGTGGATATATGTTGTATTGTCATTCGGCTATGGTTTCAGCCATTAGTCCCAACCTTTATTTAAATAAATATGCGACCAACCTTGACCTTGCAATATGTAATGTATGTGCCTTCCAACTTAATATTTTATGTTGGATTTCTTTGGCCCTTGGCTACACCACGTGGCCCTTCCCCATTGACCTATAAATTCCACCAATGAAATAATTCCAAACTAAGGAAATAGGAGAAATTGTCACTGTTCTGCACAATTTTTACCTATTTGGGAAAACAAACAACCGACCATAACTCACTCATACGAACTCAGATTTTGATGAAATGAGTTGCGTTGGAATCCTGGTGACGAGCTCTATCCATTCATTTTAACCTAAATAATTTACTGAGCACTTTCATTTTTTAGGTAATACTGAGCTCCTGATCATATGTGTCAATGCAGGCTTCTAATTTGTTTTGTGTATGGAGTCCTAGATCAGTTTCAAAAGTGGTCGAAGCCTTTGTGTGCTTGTGATTGGAATTGACTAGAGTATGGCCTCCTAGATATGTGAGTGGGTCCTTAGGTGGTTGTGTCATTGTGATGCTAAGAGGGAATTCTTTGAAGAGATGACCATATTCATGGTGATGTTAACATAGAAGGGGATGTGTTGATATTCTAATGACTATTTCCAAAGTTCGTACTTGAAATAGAGATCAATGGAGGCTAGGAGAGGTTGAGAGATATCCATGTAGACACAAATCTGTGCATAAGATGTATATTTTTCTTACTTGGTGACTTTTGAACATTTGAAAAATTGACCAAGGGTGTTGCGTATACCCTCTATGGTTTCTTCCTTCGAGAATTCCCTTAGTAGAGAGTATAGTCTAATCCAAACAGGGGTCATTGTAAATTTTTCTTTATTTGGGCAAAAGTGTTTGGTCCAAAAATAGAGGCGAAGTCCACAAATAAGAAGAAATATGGGTTTTCTTCAAATACCTGTGTATGGTCCTCCAAATTAGAAAAGACCATAGTGAAGAATCCTTTGACCCTTAATTCTAGATCTGTTTGTCTTTTAGGACAACATTCGTTTTGAATCCGATTGACACGAGCACATTCTATGGGCCAGAAGCCGAAAAATTTCCCAATCAAAGCATGGTTTTGCATGAATTGGATGTTGTGCTCTATTAGGGAGACTGTATCTCAAATTTAGGGTCTTTAGTTTCTTTTGGCAAATAATGACCCAATTTCCTAGCTTGTGATGCTGCAAATGTAAAAACATATGTGGAATTGTAAGGAAAGGCATTGATGTTTTATAGAATGATCATTGAAAATTTGTTTGCCTTTATCTCTATTTTTGTTGTCTCTTCGCTTGGCATCACCAAAACCCACAATGCAAAAATAAAATGAAAAGCCACTTCCACTAACTGAATGCAGAGAAAAAATGAAAACCAAAATAACTTGAAAACAACCCTAACTACAAAATTTCCAAACCTTATACCATCCCAAGAGAAAAGTCTCAATTTAATATAATTTTTATAAATTATACAGTTAATTCAGGAGTTGTCTTTAGTGCGACTTTTTGGAGTTTCGGTGTCGGAATCCGGTGAAAAAATTGAGGTAAAATCTTGGTTTTTGTTATTTAAACTGGCTTTTTGACTCTATATATGGATTCAGCACCCTAAAAGACCCCTAGGGCACTTAGATTGTGCAAGGTTAGCAATCAAATTTCTCTTTTCACTGAATTTTAGAGAAATTATAGTGAAAAGAGAAATTACACCGGAAAAAACTACTATAAAAACCTTCAAAAAGTCACACTAAAAACTACTCCATTCAATACCACTCAAACAATTATAATAATTTAACAATTATAATAATTTATAATAACATGAAGTAACAATTTTAAATTTTATACCACACTAATAAAATAAAATATATAATCCAATAAAGTAAAATAAATACGTGTTGAAGACACTCACATCATATATTTATCGATTTCATCAAAATTGATACTTTTAATATCTTGAAAGTCAATCTTGTTTCGATACACCTAATCGAACCTTGAAATGGATTTAACTTCATGATATATCTCCCACCAATCGTGATCATTGAAATAAATAAAAAAATTATATAATGCATAACGAACCTTCTAGTTACACTACATTAATCACAAAGGCAGCTGACAGAAATGGATAGCATCTTTCTTTTCAATAAAATAATAAACCATAATTGTCATATAGATTGATAGTAGCTGATGCGTCTATGACAGGCCAGCTATTTTCGGAAACCAATATTTATCAGTGTATTGGCCCATAAATGCACTTGGAAAGTCACTGCTTATTGTTGGATTAAAGCAAGTACACCATCCAACGGTGGACATCTATTTCCCAAGTGCATTTATGGACCAATAGACTGATAAATATTGGTTTCCGCTATTTTCCACTTCCGGTCAATAATTAGTCAACTCAAGTCGCTTATTACTCAATTCACAATTCATTGGTTGGCCCGCCAGTTTGTACAGTTTGACTATATGAATAAACAACACATTTTGCACAGTTTGACTATATGGGCTGAATTTAGATTCATTCACATTGCAAATTTCACATTCAGATACGGATAAGTAAAGCTTAAATACTCCTTATACTCTCCTTTCTGTGACCACTCTCTCCCTTGCTTCTGCATTCCATTCATTCAATCTTTGTAGCATTCGCTGTCTGAGACCACTCTCTCACTTGTTTGTGCACTCCATTCATTCATTCTTTCAAGCATTCACTGTCTGTAGCTCCGGTCCTCTACCACTTAATCCCTTGAACATACATATCAAGATGCCTACAGCTACTGCTACTCATTCGAGGAGGAACATCCCCAAAAGAGGGCAGGTGAAGGCAGCCATTGCCTCTTCCTTTGCCCACTCCATCAGATCGCTGTTAACACCAACTAAATCCTTCAACGACTCTGTGGCTTCCGATTCCTCTTCTCTCGCGACTGCAAATCATTTGCGGGCACAATGAATGAGCTTGCAGATCAAATGGGCTTATCTCCAGAATGCTGATACATATTTGAGTTTCATTCATTACCAATTGAGTGATGCAGAAATTAAATCATTATGGATCAAAGTATGGGATCCTCAGATCTGTTGTCCAAATCATTGCTCGCTTTGTCTGACTCTGTTCCTCAGATTTGAAGCCCTGCAACACCAATCGAATTTGCTCTTTACGCTGCAGTGAGTTTCTACATATGCAGAGGGGAAATATTTTTACCTGCAGCAGCTTTTCCCAGTTGCAGTTGAAATGCTCGATCAGATATTTTGGGTTGGAACAGATGGCACTTATTCTCCTTGGCATATCTCTTTGAGGAGTTCGCAAATTTGCCAATGACCAAATAAACTATCTCAATGTTAATGTTGTTTATCAACCCTCTTCCCTGTCTTACTGTTAGCAAGCTCTGCTCTGCTTACATATTTATTGCAAATGTAAACATGCCATACAGTTTCTAGATGTGATACCAAGTCCAACTTGTATTGGTAGAATGTGAGAAGGATGTTGGAATTTTATGTGGTGGTTGAGGTTGCAAATGTGCTTCTTATTTTTAAACCATGAACAGAACTTTGCAGCAAAGATATTTTTCTCAACTGAAAGAGTTTCTTTCACTTAAGAAGCATACTGGATTTAACTTGTGGACATCCATTTTTGTTTTTGAAGACTGCAATTTTTCAACTGCGGGATTATAAATTGTAACATAATTACAATGTATTTATTTTAGGGCTTCGCTTATAGGAAACAGGTTTCGTAATCGAATCCGTGGAGGGTTTGAGAGCCTTGGGGCTTTTGCGTTAATTTCTTCTTAGGGTGTTCAGATCCGAAATTCGATGAAGTTGGAAGTGGAAACAGAGCATAGCGTTAAATTTGATTTTAAATGGGCCGTGTTTTTTTTTTCCAAAAAGACAAAAAGAAAAAAACACTGTATAACAATACATAACCATAATCTACTTCAAGAGCATAAAAGTATTAAAATCCTCCAAATGCAGGTCCCAACCATAAGTTTAGAATTTACTTCTGATCTAATACAAACAAAAACACCTGCATATACATAGGTCCGATTTTCCTCCAAAATATAAAAGTCATTCGACTGCACACAGACTATTTAACAGAAATTCCTCAACCCCAGGGAGCCACTTACCGCATTAGAAGAAATTCCTCTTGTAGCACACCATTATGCTAGTGGGAGAAATGAATGGATTTAGGGGCTACCGAAATGAATGGATTCAGGGGCTACCATTAATTTTTTTTCGATAATCCATCTGCAAGCAGACTATTTAACAGAAATTCCTCAACCCCAGGGAGCCACTTACCGCATTATAAGAAATTCCTCTTGTAGCACACCATTATGCTAGTGGGAGAAATGAATGGATTTAGGGGCTACCGAAATTAATGGATTCAGGGGCTACCATTAATTTTTTTTCGATAATCCATCTGCAACAGTGTTGAGTTCCTTGTATACTTGGTTGAAACAATAGTATTAAAAGCCTTCTTTAAAATTTCTATAGGAAGCATCCAGTTTTCCAAGTTTCGGGTGTCAATGTTTGCCTTGTCATTTATTCACTCAATGATACATTTCACATCACCAGGATGGAAATGTTTTTCAATATATAACCTCCCTACATTGTAAGGAAGTCTCACAGAGTAATAATCTCCCCCTTGGCATTTTGACCCTTACCACCAGACCAATAAAAATGAAATTCCATGCCAAAGCTGATGCGGATTACCCCACAAGTGCAGCCACATCTGCCCTATTGACAAGCACCATTCTGCCCTATTGACAAGCACCATCGAAGTATCCAACCAGGAGAGTAACCTGGAGTATGTGATTTTAAATGAGTCTATATTCTCAAAATACCAGTAGAAAATAGGTTTGGGCCGACGATTTATATTTAATCTTCTATATCTGGAGGAAGTTAGCCTAGTCTTGCAGACCTTTGTGATTGCTTTCGTGCCAATTCATAGGCAATAAATCAGTGGATTTGGAGTGATTATGATAAAGAATTGTGAAATGGTAAAATTATCTAGATTTACGAAAAGTTTTAAGGAAGAAGTTTGTCATTTAACCACGTCCAAAAAAATCTTTTGCGTGATTAATAAATTTTGTAATATTTTATAGCAATCTAAGCTATAGGATTAACCACTATGGTTGGAATTTTAAGCGAAAGTTTCACATTGCAAGGCGAAGAAGGAAAACTATCTCAATGAATAAATAGTAAGGATGCATCATTGCCCAAAGTTAGTTGTTAAAACTAGTCGTTAAAATCGTGTCACCATGTATGCATTGAAGACTCTAAAGTCATTGCTAGGGTGGATCACGTCCATCATAGAAAGTTGAGGGAGGCTATTGAAATTGAGAGACATCCTAGAAATCTCAACATAGATGATGGGTGGAAACTAAGTAAGAGTTGGACATCAGCCCTCTCAAGGTGACTCAGCGCCGTGTTCTGAACCTATTTTATTATATTATCTCCATATATATATATATATATATACACTGGATTTTTTTTTTTGTTTCTTATCTTCTTCATTTTTAATATTATTTTTATTCTATTATTTACCCCTTCTCCCTTACTAGTTTTATAACTTATTCATTTTAATTAATATATATATATATATATATATATATATATATATATATATATATATATATATATTATTTTATTTTATTTTATTTCTTAATCAAATATCTTACCATGTCTTCAATCACTTGTACCTTATTTTGTTGCTTCTCCTCCACACTACACACATGAATCTTATGTGCTTTGATACCACTTAATGCAAACGATTTGTGGGGGTATATCGTTTCAAGTTTTCTTATGGTCTCAATCCTCACACCTGTAGATTATGAGCCCACAAACACAACTCATTCTTGGTTCCACTGCGAATTAAAGAACCCTGTGGTCTACATGTAACATTAATTCATTAAACAAAGTCAACGGATCTATGCATCAAGCCATAAATGCATTAAATCACCATGCCACACACATAGAATTATATAAAGTAGAAATCAAATTTCATTTACTAAACCCGCTAAACTATTACATAGCATCTATTGGTGCTTTGGCTAACCAAATCTTCATTCTAATGGCCTCCTCTTTTCAATTCCCGAAGGCTACATTTTATAGAGGAAATTACAATATTGTGGATCATTTCAAGATCTATGATCTTCTCCATAAAACTCTCAACATGATCCTCTCCATGAAGCTCTCAACATAATCCTAAGATCCCTCACAAATCTGATTTTTCAAGCTTTTTAACAAATCCCTTGCCTTTTGATGTGTTTTTTTTTCATTTTCGTTTTCCTTCTTGCTAATTTTAAGGATGGTTTGATGCTCCTACAACAACAACAAAAATTTTGAACCAAGAATGCATATGAAGAAATATGAGAAAGTAAATTTTACCTTCCCATCAACAAAATAAACTCGCTACTTACTCTATTTTAAAAAATTGATTAAAAAACACTAAGAAAACAAGGAACATAAAGGCAAATATTTCAATAGACAATACCCGTCAACTATTCAAGTCACCCCTATTTATGGATGCATTATTCACAAATTAACTTAGCTTCAAATATACATGGTTGACATTGAAAACCATTCTATTATGGCATACTTATCCTTAATGATATTTCATACGACAATGATGCCTACTATCAAGGACCAAATATGTAGTCAATATCCAAAAAAAATTTCAAGTGAATGTTTTTCATATAGTGCCTTTGACAACATTAGAAGAGCAAAATAATTCTTGTTGAAAGGGATTTGTCTTCCTTAGTAAAGAGACTTATTTCTCTATATATTAGTTTTGCACAAATCTAACAACTTGGCTACAAAAGATCTTAGTTTGGTTTGACAAACACAATTATTAATATCCTTGTGGATGTGAACTTTGTTCAACGTGCATGATCTCGACATTCTAATGATTCCATGATAATTGTTGTATTACTAAAAAGATAATTAGATACAAAATTGCATACTTGTTAGAAAATATTAGACCAATGTCTATGATGCTTGCACTTTATGACTTATGCAAAACAAAATTATATCAACACAAATGTGTTTTTGTTGACCAACATTGAGAGAATGTTTTCAAATACAATGTAAAATGAAGTTAATATTGTATTTGCTTCTAAACTCGTGGACCTTTGAGAAGATGACCATGATATAGGGTTGATGATTAGAACTATTTTATGTGGTTTAAAACATTCCCAATTGATAAACAACTTTAAGGATGAAATCATACAAATTACTTCTTCCAAGAGATTTGAGCCATTTGGCATCCTCCATGATCACTTTTAGAGGGAAATGAATTTCTATATTATTCATTGGATCTAGTAAACTTAATGATTTTGTTCAAAAAGTTCTAGAAAATAGTCAACTAAGGACCTTTACACAAAGAGGATGAATTTTCTACCCACATCACCAACTTATTTTTCAAATCAATAAAAAATATTTATACATCAAATTTATATATATGAAAAGAAATTTATACCAAATATATTAACTAGCAATTGCACCAGGAGGCGCAAAGTAACGTCGGAAGGTGTGATACATGTGGGACATAATGAATGTTAAAAGATGGGAACCTATGGTGAGGTTTTCTCCTGTTTGCTGCCTTTGAGTATTCCCGCCATTCTGAAGCAGTGTTTCACTCTAAATATAAAAGTACAGAAAAAACAAAGAATTTCTTCTTAAAATGCCCTGTATGTAGTATGTACCTATTTTGATAATGTTAACAGTTGTGGAAAGCATTTTTTATTTATTTAAACAAAAAAAAAAACACTTATAGAAAAGAGTGGAAAAAAACAACATTATAGTTTGAGGGTTGATCAGGAATTTATCGGGCCGATCAATATTCTACTGGCTGGAACATAATTTGAAATATAACAGGGGCTGCGTTTAGCTATGAATTCTAAGAAAATTGCATGGCTCTAAGTACCAACCTGCAGAGCGCAAGACCCTTTGATGCTTGCTGTTGCTACTGAGGGAGCTTGAGTCTGAATCACGGTCCCTCATCTTAGTGGAAAAAAACAAAGAATTTCTTCCTAAAATGCCCTGTATGTAGTATGTACCTATTTTGATAATGTTAACAGTTGTGGAAACCATTTTTTATTTATTTAAACAAAAAAAACACTTAGCTTTATATTTTGATAATGTTAACAGTTGTGGAAACCATTTTTTTTGCAGTAGCTTTATCTGCATGCACTTGCCTTTTGCTTCTATCAAATAATAATTATAATAGGCAAGAGCATGCAGATAAAGCTACTGCAAAAATTATATTTGTTTGCAACACCCATCAATTGGGATTCTCTGGATGAATCCCCAAATTCTCTGCAGCACCCACCATCTAATTCACTCTAAATTCAGAGCCTTCTGTCAATACCACATCCCTTAGGGTTCCGGGCGAGAGCTTGCTCAGTATGACGACAATGAAACCTCCTGCTACAGCGTGCCCACAGATCGCGGCAATGGTGGGCACCTTAACCCTCATGAAGGCGGCGGCCAGCAGAGCTCTCTCCAAATACCAACAACGGCTATTCGTTCATTGTGAAAAAACCATGACCATCACGAGCCATTAGAAGCCCTGGGTTATGCTTGCGGCTGATACACAATATTACCGAAAATCAAATCAATCAACATATTAGTTAGAGTTATTTAACTGCAGAAACCAATGCTTTCAAGGTAGCTTTCAGATAAAATTTTTATTTTGACCTAGTAACGCTTATTAGGTTAGGGTTCTTTATCTTGTAGAAATCAATGTTTTCAAGATATATTTCCCCTAAACTTGTGACTTTAGCTGGAAAAATGCACACTTATCAGGTTTTGGATTTTGATTCTTTATCCTGCAAAAGAAACAGTGTTTTGAAGATAAATTTCACACAAGTTTCTTAATTTGAGCTGGAAAAGCTTAAACATAACCTATGTTAAAAATGACAAGAAGTTGCTGGCTGCTTATGGATTTTTTATCATTGCGGTCGCCATACCGGTCGATAACTTACAGAACACTCTCTAGTACGCCGCTCCTAAAGATCCCAACCATGACTAGCACTAGGTGTTTAGCAGTCTTGGCCATATGGCCCTTGGCTCATTCGATGATGGCATAATATCAAAAACAATACCTTTAAGCTTTCTCAAAGTGGATTCCCATTAAAATCTTGTCAGTTAGTATTTAACCCTTTTGTGTATGCATCCTTAAATGAAATCGTATTAAAATCAGTGGCAAAGCCCTTGTCGAGGATTTTGTTCCACAATAATATGACTCTGAACTGTGAATGAAGTAGAGAAAAACTTTTTAATTTTGTACAGCAAAAACAGAGACCAGACAACGGGTTTGAATTTTGTAAAAATGCTTCCCTTTTTTTTAATAAATTTTGAGCCTTCAAGGCAACTTGCACCTGATGTTTGGCTATTTTTCTTTGTAGATTCCAAGTACTACTAACTTGTGGTAACTGTTGCCCTTCTTCTATTTTTCATTGATGTCCTGTATGTACATATTTTGATCATCTTAATAATTGAAGCAATGTTTCACTCTAAATATAAAAGTACTGAAAAAACAAAGAATTTCTTCCTAAAATTCCCTGTATGTAGTATGTACCTATTTTGATAGTGTTAACAATTGTGGAAAGCATTTTTATTTATTTAAATTTAAAAAAAAAACACTTATAGAAAAGAGTGGAAAAGAACAACATTATAGTTTGAGGGTTGATCAGGGCTTTACTGGGCCGATCAAGATTCTACTGGCTAGAACATAATTTGAAATATAACAGGGGTTGCTTTTAGCTATGAATTCTAAGAAAATTGCATGGCTCTAAATACCAACCTGCAGAGCGCAAGACCCTCTGATGCTTGCTGTTGCTACTGAGGGAGCTTGAATCTGAATCACGGTCCCTCATCTTAGTGGAAAAAAACAAAGAATTTCTTTCTAAAATGCCCTGTATGCAGTATGTACCTATTTTGATAATGTTAACAGTTTTGGAAAGCAATTTTTATTTATTTAAACAAAAAAAAACACTTATAGAAAAGAGTGGAAAAAAACAACATTATAGTTTGAGGGTTGATCAGGGCTTTACCGGGCCGATCAAGATTCTACTGGCTAGAACATAATTTGAAATATAACAGGGGCTGCGTTTAGCTATGAATTCTAAGAAAATTGCATGGATCTAAGTACCAACCTGCAGAGCGCAAGACCCTCTGACCCTTGTTGTTGCTACTGAGGGAGCTTGAGTTTGAATCACGGTCCCTCATCTTAGACCCTTCAGCGGAATGAATTATCTCCAATTCATTCGGACTCTCAACTCCATCCAAAGAGCTAAGAAAAACACAGGGAGAAGGTCTAAGCATCTCCACCCCATATTTAACAGAAACCCATGTGCCCTATGGCTCAAATTTCTTGGACCTCGTCACTTCCCTCCCACTAAAACCCACAATTGAATCCATTGAAGACGGCAACAATTGAACTCAGTGGCCACCCGAAATTCACAAAGGGTATTCAAAATTGGAATTGCAATCAGCTGCGAGGACTTCAAAACTCACCCATACATACCCTGCTTTAATATGTTTATCTGATTGCCTTCTGCTACTATCAAATAATAATTATAATAGGCAAGTGCATGCAGATAAAGCTACTGCAAAAATTATCTTTGTTTGCAACACCCATCAATTGGGATTCTCTGGATGAATCCCCTACTGCAGCACCCACCATCTAATTCACTCTAAATTCAGGGCCTCCTGTCAATACCACATCCCTTAGGATTCCGGGCAAGAGCTTGCTCAGTATGACAGCCATGAAACCTCCTGCTGCATCGTGCCCACAGATTGCGGCAATGGTGGGCACCTTTACCCTCATGAAGGTGGCAGCGAGCAGAGCTCTCTCCAAATACCAACAACGGCTATTCGGTCATTGTGAAAAAACCATGACCATCACGAGGCATTAGAAGCCCTGGGTTATGCTTGCGGCTAATACACAATATTACCTAAAATCAATTCAATCAGCATATTAGTTAGAGTTATTTAACTACAGAAACCAATGCTTTCAAGGTAGCTTTCAGATAAAATTTTTATTTTGACCTAGTAATGCTTATTAGGTTAGGGTTCTTTATCTTGCAGAAATCAATGTTTTCAAGATATATTTCCCCTAAACCTATGACTTTAGATGGACAAATGCACACTTATCGGGTTCTGGATCTTGATTCTTTATCCTGCAAAAAAAACAATGTTTTGAAGATAAATTTCACACAAGTTTCTTAATTTGAGCCCGAAAAGCTTAAACATAACCTATGTTCTGAGAATCACTTGGGAAGTTTACACTGGCTACTTATGAATTTTTTATCATTGCAGTCTGCCTATACATAATAGTCCTAGTAACCCAAGACACTCTCTAAATCACCTTGCTCTAAAGGATCCGACCCATATGTGCCCTGAAGTGTTGGCAATCCCTACCCATATGGCCCTTGGCTCATTCAATGATGGCATAATATCAAAAACAATACCTTTAAGCTTTCTCAAAGTGGATTCCCATTAAAAGCTTGTCAGTTAGTATTTTGGGCTCGCTCATAAAAACTGATATCATAATTTTCTTAAACATTTTTCAATAAAATTATATTTTGCACTAAATCATATTTGATTGATATACACTCATAGTCAATGAATACTAATTGAAATATAAAAGATGAAAAATCAACACTACAAATTGATGCAATTAGAATATATAAAACACTTATTGGAATTCCATCATTAGGGGAATTTTGAGGTCTAAAATGGGCCTCCTAAGGAAATTATAAAATAATAGTGGAAAAAATCAAATAAGATTTGATGACATCATCAAATTTTAGAGGGAAAAATGAAAAAACTACTTTTTTAATTCATATTTTCAACTTATCTCCCAAAGTTTTTACTCAAATTTAGAAGCGGGGTGTTTCGTTGGATGTAAATTTAATTCCTCATCCAAAAAGTGCGCGTATTACATACTTTAGATGGGTCTACTGCATGAAAAATAAAATGCATAAAACGATTACAATCACATTTTTATATTATTCTCATTTCGTGTGGTAAATTAGTCTGAAAGTATACACAACGTTCGCTACTCCTTGGATGAGGAATTAAATTCCGCATCCAACGAGTACTCCTGCTTGAAATTTGAGTAAAAATTTTGGGAGATAAGTTTAAAATACGAGTTGAAAAAGTGGTTTTATTATTTTATTATTTTTTAATATTTTTACTTTTTTACTCCAAAAATGGTGAATCATCCATTATGGATGACATCATCATCTTGAATCCTATTGGTTGTTATAAAGTTTATTTTTGTTGTACATTTTTCTTAGGAGGCCCATTTTAGACCTCAAAATTCCCCTAATGGATACATCTATTTGTTCTCAACAACTCTTCCTATTTGCACCTGCTATTTGAAGAATGAATAAAATAGCTGACATGTGCATGAGTATGGGTGTGAATCTCACTTTCACGCTGTGAGTAAACGCATGCACATGAAATTAGAGCTTTAATGGTGTTTCTGAGCTTTGGTAACTCAACGTGTGCTTCAACTTAGCCTCTAGAGAATCCATGGACAGATGAATCTACATGAAAAGTTTAAGTACATTCGCTACCTCCTTAGCTTTCCCACCAAAATTTCCGGACTGCAACATCATAAACTCTTGTTTCCCTTTTTGTGGAATTATCCCCCTGATATAGTAAATATAATTATAAAACTCAAAAGTTACAAAATAAATATAAAAATGAAAGAGTCTTTATGTCAAATTTTCCACTTGATATAGTAAATATAATTATGAAAGTTCAAAGTTATAAAATCAATATAAAGTTAAATTAAATTAAACAACTCCATTAACATTGTGTGCTAAGGAAAATTTTACTCACCTAAGTAGACAACAATATTGGGTGTCGTATATGTTCTACGTTGTGTGGTAAAGTGAAAGTGGTACATGCGACACATATATATATTCAAATTCAAAAGTATAAAAATAATCCACTATAGATTGCACTTTCAAGGGTATCGATTGGGGTCAAATGGCTAGGAATGAAAAGAAAGCCTTTGAAACAGAACAAAACAATTTGTTTCCAATTGGCCTAATGTTCCAATCCACTTAAGAGTTGACAAAATAAATTGTATTTAATTTTAATTTGTTATTTTTTAATTTGAAATTGAAAATATATTCAAATCCTTTTGATATTAGCCATTAGATGGTGTATAAGACTAAAAATAATCTCTTGAAATCAAATCTTGTCCATTTGTTTATTAAAAAATCAAAATTCCTCAAACCCATATCGATAAGTTGAAATAGATAAACTTATCGACCTAATAAAATAATACAATAACATATATAATTTGTTTATCTAAAAATATATTAATTTCAAAATTTTGTTAACAAAAAAAAAAATATATATATATATATAAATTATATGAACAAAATGATCTTGATACTAATTGATAATTATTTATCTTTTAACGATGTTTAACTACAATCACATAATAAACCCCATTACAATGACAATTTGAGATTTACAATGACATAATAAACCCCATTACAATGACAATAGAATATATAATAGATTTCCGATCTTATTTGTTCATATCTTATCAATACATTAAAACATTTATATTCAACTGATATATATTTTTTGATTTTCCATTCACATCAATGCACTCATATCAAAACAAGGATACAAGGTAGCGACTACCTGCTGCTTAGTTTAAATATAGTAATGTTGCAATGTGATGTTGGAAATGTCTATGGATAGCTATTACGGCTATTACATGCCGCTTAATGTAATTATAGAGATGTTGCAATTTGAGTTTGAGGATGTTTATGAAGATTTGTTTTGTAATAAAGTATAGTTAAATTAAATTAGAAATAATTGTTGCAATTTGAGTTTGAGCATGTCTATGAGGATTTGCTAAATGTTGCCATTTGAATTTAAGGATGTCTATGAGGATTTTATTTGTTTAAATATAGTAATGTTGCAATGTGATCTTGAAAATGTCTATGGGTAGCTATTACATGCTGCTTAATGTAATTATAGAAATGTTGCAATTTGAGTTTGAGCGTGTTTATGAAGATTTGCTTTGTAATAAAGTATAGTTAAATTAAATTGGAAATAATTGTTGCAATTTGAGTTTGAGCATGTCTATGAGGATTTGCTTTGTAATAAATTTCCTGCTTAATTTAGTTTAAATATAATTAAATCAAAGTAAAAATTAAAAATTTATGCGCTATATAGTAGTAGTTTAAATCTATCTAAATTATAGTGAAACAACTTTTGTGTTGATGATGGTAACCAATTGATAATTACTAGGATGACCCATGAGCATATGCATTTGATGTGTAGATTAGATCTGCTACATATGCTTAGCTTGTTTTTGGCATCAATATAAGTATGACAGAGTAGCTACTACCTGTTGCTTAATGTAAATATAGAAATGTTGCAATTTGAGTTTCAACATGTTTATGAGGATTTGCTTTCTAATAAAGTTGCTACTTAGTTTAGTTTAAATATAATTAAATTAAAGTAAAAATTAAGAATTTATGTTAGTGTTAAGGTTTACAATCTAATCAATTTAGGTTTTTTAGTAAATGGTAAATTGAGGTATTTTTTAAATCCAATTCCATCTAATACAAGGAATTTAAATATAGAAATGTTGCAATTTGATAAATAAATGATGGAATTTTGAATATATATATATATATTAGTTTTAAAAAATAGTATCAATGCTCTCCTTAACATAATCATCTCATCCATGTATTGAAGTTGACATCACTACACTTAGGTTAACATCGATGCTAACACAACAATGCCCACTTCCAACCTAATAATGCCAACATTTTGGTGTTTGAAACAATGACCATTTTAAAAATTGCATTTACAAATACCTAAATATTGTAGTGTTCAAAGGTTGAAGTTAATGGAAGAAGATGAAGAATGAGAGAGACTCGACAAACATAATGCACACAAACAATAATATGAAAAATGAAAATACAATTTAAGAAATATGTTGTTCATTAGAGTTATTTTTACTTATATTGATCTAAATTTCATTTACTTGAACACTTATATTAGATTAATAACACATTTGATAACTTTACATTATTAATTGAATTGATAAACTATATCATTAAAAAAGTTTGAGCATATCCAATAAAATTAATAAATATGAAGAAGTACCCGTTTAAAAAAACAATCACTATAAACCATGTTTATATGAATTAAAACATTGTTGTTAATGTAATAACACATTATTAATTAAATAAATAAAATATATCGTAGATCCTTTGTTGAATATATATAACTCTTGGGTACAGAGTTCAGTGCAGAGATTGAATATGTGTGAACGCATCCGATCTACGCCTCTGGCCCATGAATCGAATATGTTTAAGTTCGTGTGAAGGATAGATGGAAGGCTCAATGGAGCGTCGAATTAGAGTCAATCATAGAGAAGGGATTGAATGCAGTTGGTTCATTTCTGAAAATCAAAGAGGAATTACGCAAACTGTTGGGTATTCACTATGGATTGAGGTTCGGTGTGAAGTTTGCAGACTTTGAACCATAATTCATCGAAATGACCCAACTAATTAAACACAGAGGTTGATCCCTTTTGTAATTTCGTTGAGTTATGTACTCTGGACAGGATTCGAGTACAGTGAGAACCGCATTGAGAGAGTGATCCCCAAGTTCGGTGGGGCCCAATAAACATTGGTCGAATAACTGAAAGTTTTGTTCAAAATCCGGTTATGCGCTGGTCCTCACAATAGCAGTGGTATGTTAATTGTGTGTGCATTGAAAAGGAATTAGAAGAAAACACGTGCAATGGAATTAGCAAGGCATAGAACTGTGAATGAATGAAGTGGAACCCCGAACAAAAGAGTTAGGACAGAACCCTGTGTGGAGTGACGGAACTGTGAGGAGTTACAATGGAGTGGTTTCGAGGAGCAAAACTAGTTGTATCACGCAACCTTTCGAGCGGTAAGCTGTATCGACAAAAAAAACGTGATCCCACTAGTTGATGGACACGTGGAAAAAGATGGTTTGTAAAAACCACTTCCATTGCGTGAATTCATAGGAGAAAATTGCGTGTTGCGCGATATGCGTTATGAATCGTTGGATGAAGATTGGGAGCGCGACAAATCCCGAGCCGTTGGATGAGTGAGGTAAGTTAATAATGTAGTGGGGCCGATGGCATTTCATTTTAATACATGGTTTTGATATTCTACGGTGGTTAGGCACGGTGATTTCGCTTTGAGTTATGTTAAGTCTGAACTTTAGTTAGTGGATATGAGTGGAATGGATCGGACCTTGGGAATGACATGAAATTTTAATTGTGGGATCGAGAAACATTACATACGTTAATGTTGGCACCTGGGCTTTAAGACTAAGGTCGAAGACTTATGGTGATGCCTCATAGCAATTGAGTTGAGGACAAAATAGATGTTAAGTTATTGGGGCTGATGTGTGGGAGCCGTGAGCACACATTAAACAATTTAGCGATATGATAAGGCTTGGGGGTTTAATTCTAAGATCTGGACGAGAGTTATTAACCAAAGTCCATTGTGAGACTTTCGGAGAAGACATTGTACATGTTATTGCTTGGGGTTATGGTCTATAAAGTTCGCATTTAAAATATAATGCGAGGATGAACATTTAAGATATAAGGACAATATTAAATTGCCTGGAATAATTGGAGGAGTGGACCTTGCATAGAGGGTTATTTATATAGTCACCAGTGAAGGGAATTTGAAGCTTCCGTGGACGGTTGTGTTAGTGCGGGTTATAACCATTAATGAAGTTTAATTAACATCTCAAATCTTTAATTTGAGATATTAAAGCCTCGAATCATACTTTTGAAGATTGCCAGGTTTAAACTTGATGGGGCTAAAACTGGAAGGAAATTTATTCACAAGAGGTAGTAAAATGTGGTTTGAGTAGGTAGCCCGCATATCAAATTGTATTTTGAATTGAATTAGAAGGAGGTTCGATTCCTTTTTGAGCTCTTGAGTTATGTATGTTATGGAAATATTTGAATCTCTGTGTGAAGGGTTCTGTTTTGAAAGCATTGGGATTTCCGTTCTAGTCTTAATTGAATGAAATTAAATATTAGTCTTTGGTTGATGAACTGTTATGTATTTTATGAGAAGGGTTCCATAGAAACATCACGCTTTTGGCCTTTTAAATGGGCAATGCAAACGGGTTCTGTATCAACTGATTGGGTATGCCTTTGTTCTGAATTGGGTTGGTTCTATTCACAAGGATCGATACCGATTCTGGTCATTTTGATGGCAGTGCTCGACCCTTGACTTCGCATCGAAATTTGATTGATGAATTGCTATCAGAGTAAGGTGAATCGATTCCTGGTGTTAGGCGGGTAAGACGTGGTTTGAAAGGAGAAATTTATTCTGTTTAGCTGAAATCGAAAGTCTATTTATGTAAAGCCCAATCATGGTATTGGTTAAGTCGAATGGTTCAATTGCAGAATGCCACAGAACTGCGAGCTAAACAATGTATTAAGGAAGAAGTGGAGCTTTGTTAGCCCGATTCGAAAAGCTGGTTGTGCTAGCCATCTCACAACGATGACAGTGGAATCAATTCGTAGGAAGAACGCAAAGAAGGAACAGAACCGTGGATAGGGTGGAACCTCGAGCAGACAGGGAAGGCAGTTTTAAACTCGAAACTGGCAGTATCACGCTGCCTCATAAGTGGTAATTGGTATTTGTAAAATTTACGCGATACATCTTTGTGCCTGAACGAGGAGGAGGATCGGTTGGAGATTGATTGCAATAGCTCCGGTGTGTTATTTTTTGTTGGCACGACTGATCTCACCCGGGAAGAGCTGAAGGATATTAAGTTTCCCAACTCAGCGTTCAACCAACTCATATTGCAGGACTACGTTTCTCAGTCTCGTACTCTACACAAATATGTATGAAATTTGCAATAACATGTTGAATTTTGCAACCAATAGAATCCCAGAAAAACAAATTAAAATAATTAAAATAAATAAACAATAATAAATCTTATAGTTGAACCATGGCAAAAATTAAAAAAAAAAATTGAAAACATATGTCTAATCAAGGTGAATTAATGTCACATGGTAGCTTTTTCCTACCTCTTAGTAAAAATATACACATGTGATTTTGACCATTATTTGTAAAGCTATGAACTTTACATACAAAGTCAATATTAGATATTAGACAATTGACATCTCTACACAATAGGAAGCACCAAAATAACATTGTATATGTTCAGATTAGTAAAACATACATCTACTTAACATAGTTTGTTTGCAAAATACACACAAATACTAATGACATATGATTCTAGGTTGTGATGTTACAAATTCATTTTGTTTTTTAGAAGTGTTATTTTAACTTTCAAATATGTGTTTCCTATGAGTTGAGAAGGATTACAATGTATAATTTTATGGTTGGAAAAAATATAATTATAATTATATTAGAATTAGGTCATTAAAATTAATTACATGTGTTATTTTGGTGTTAGTAGGTACTTACTTAGTAGCATAGGAACGAAGTTGACAAATGACAAATATAATACTTTCAATATTGAACAATTTATATTTATTTATTTGTTTATTTATTTATTTTTCTTGACATTAAATGACAATTATATATTTTAACATTTTGTTTCTAATAAATAAATCTTAAATTCTACAATAATAACAAAATATATTTTTAATTATTTATTTTCATAATAATAATAAGAAAATATTATATTATATATGAACTATTGTTTATGGTAAATATTACCTTTATAAATTTAGTTTTATTAATTTTTAGTCTTTGAATTTTAATGAGAAAACATCTCATCATACTCAATTATAATAATATTTCTACTCAATTGTAATAATATCTCAAAAGTTGTTTCAATTTCTTAAATACATCACCATGTTTATGAATAATCATAATTTTTAACATTATAATTTTAAAAAAAAACATTCTCATTTCAATAAACTTCCCTTCTATTAAAATTCGGATCAAAGTTTTCTAACCATATATATAATTTAATATTAATTTAACATTAAGATTGACTTCGAATTTGATAAATGGTATAGCCTTAGATTAAGTTCCCTACATTTTATTTAAAACGGCTATAGTTCACGTGACACAAGTGGCATTTAGTTTGAGTTATTTTTCTTTGGGGATTGCCTTTGTATTAAGAATTAATTCAGCTAATTTCATTTAACCGAATATCATATTTAAATGATTAACGTTGAATTAAATGAACATTTGTGTAAATTAAAAGTTTGGATTTAAGTGAATTCACAATAAATCAAAATATTTTTTAATCTCCAAAGTTTCTTGGAACTCTGAAATTCTAAATTTATTTCGAATCCATCAAATCAAGTAAAACGCGTGATGTTTGCCCAAATCTCATATTAATACTTATGATCATTAATGAATCTCTTATGTGTGTGATTACATCGATATGCCAAGCCGTAGTGTGCCGCTGCTGAGAAAAATTATTTAGATGGTTTCCACATTAGAATACATTGTTATTGCAGTTTTATTAATTTTTCGAATACATTGTTATTGCAGTATTATTAATTTGCAACGACAATACAGGATTGATGCAAGAGAGAAGTCACCCGGGGACGACATATATAAATGGCTATAAGCGTGCAGATCTAAGTAGCAGTAGGAAAATTTGCTCTGTTTAATCAAATCAATTAGAATAAAACAATATAGGAATCATAATTGAATATTGATTATAAACTTGTGCAACTTTTAAAAAACAAAATACTGCATCATTTATTGACTATAAACTTCTGAAAGCAAGTGAGACCAAGTTGTTGTTTAAACTTGGTGGATATTTAGGTATTTGTTCCCTGCGCGAAGCGATATAAGCGGAACTCTGGAAATGATGTTCACTGGATGAGCTTTGTGTAACAAGGAGCAAGGGTGCAATTGAGTTAACCCTTGATTATTAATTGGGTGTGTGTTTGAATTAGAACCAATTATGAGATAAAATTTTGTATTCCTCCCTTCCTGTCTTTAGATTCATATTCACAGCGAATATCTTGACTGTGGTTGTTCTGTGTAGAAGTTTGGGAGAGTGGTAGAATAGGGAAACTCTATCGAGAGTGTAATCCCTGTCCCTTCGAGAAATAACACTATTTTGGAACAATTTTGTTGGGAATTGAACCCGGAGTTAACGCGACGAAATAAATTAAATGGATATGTTAAACAACAGTTAGAATCCGGTTAGTCATTGTTCAAATCCGGCGTGGTTTTGGGAAACCAAAACAGCGTATTTTGCACCACTTTTGTGCGAAGGCGAATCCACTAAAAAAATGCGATCCAGTGGAATTTTGCCACGTCGATGGGGCAATACCGCCCTCATCGCATGAATTTTATGTGTTAACTCTCGACGGGAAAATTAACGTGATATTGCTGTGGATCATCCGATCCGGAGGCTAAGTGATCCAAGGGTAGTCGCCTCACAAGTCGCACGGTGGATAAGTTAGGTATGGCCATTGATTTGGCGTTGAAATCATTTGGTTAATGAATTTGATGTGTGGGGCCGGGTTGAAAGGTATTATTAAATGTCGCGTTGGAAATGAGCTTAATAATATAAGTCCGAAGGTTGGCTTATATTAAAAGTGTATCTTGCATGTCTTGAGGATTAATATATCGGGCAAAGTAATGGTTTTAACATATAAGGGATTTATTATAAGCTATGGTTGGTGTTTATAAAAAGGGTTGAGCCACGGTATAATGTTAAGTGGTAAAATGCGCCTTGTCATCTTAAGGTAAAGACTTAGAAGGTTGAACATCGGGCGATTGACCTTTGGATACAATATACAGAGACGTGGTTCAATTAAAATTAAATTGCTTTGTTATTAAGAGAACCAAGGGTATATAGAAAGGAGATTGGACTGAAGTATTCATTTATCAATTTCAAGTATGCAACTTATATAGTCCATATGGTCAGTTAAGCATATAGTAATTTATTTTCGTCTTATTGGCCTCTTCCCGAGGCAGAGAAGCCAAAAGCATATATTATGTTCGACTTTGTTCATATAATTTCTGGCAACAGAAAGTAATGTTGGTATTAGTTTACTGGCATTAAATGCTTGTTTTTTTTTTCTTACTAATGGTATGTTTCTATATGTACAATGTCTTCTCATGTAAGTGCCATGCCACGACACATATCACCAAGCCTCCAGACCACATGGCCATATGCATGTGAACCACTAGACGGTTCTTAAATCGTGGCACGCACAGGCAGACATAGGTTATGGTTATCTAATTCCAGCATATCCAAATCCATATAATAGCTCGTAGGGGTAGGTTTTCACTAATCAGGTGGGCAGTCAAATCCAGGTTCTTTCTCTTCCAACCGAGCGAAATTTTTTATTTCCTTTCATAAATCCTCTGAGCGAGGAGTTGTAGCAGTCGTAGAGAGAAAATTGTTATTTCCTTTCATAGATCCTCTTCTAAGCTAGGAGTTGCTGCAGTCGTAGCTTTGGCTTGACCTAATGATATTGTTATGCAACATCACAAACTCTGACATTGGTGACCTGCAAGGCCATGATTATCATCTACAGACAAACAACTTTACAATTTCATCATCTCATCCAACAAAAAGGCGACCCTGTGTTAAGCGCCATGATAGTGGATTGTGTGTCAATGAGCGGTGGTATGGCAATACTGTGGTCGAGAATCATGAGCAGTATAAACTCTGTATAATTGGCCCTAATGGTGATTTCGCATGTGATGCGAGGAAGTTGATTAGATTGTTATGTAGAACCTCAGAAGAAGTTAAAGAGGTTATTCCGCTAAAAGGGCATATGCCATGACAAATCTCTATCTGTTAATATACGAAGGCTCTGTATAAAGGCCCTGGCATCGAGCCTTGTTCTGGATTGAGCTCAATTTGAGTCGATACATAGTCTATTGGTTATAGGCAGCGGGAGAATAGTGTTAAGTGTTGAATTGAACCATTGAAGAGCAGATTCGTCGAGCAAGTAATTGCGGGAGCAGTAAACTGTGTTAAGTATGGGCGTACAATAGTATGCGTTGAATGGACATGGGGCGAATGAATAAACCGGAACCTGGAGCGGCGAATAGAACGGAACCTCGAATTAATAGTAACGGTGGTTTTGAGGATTAAAACAGGCAGTATCGCGAGGTTGTCTACCCGATAAGCGGATTTGCCTTTTCGGACGCGATGTTGGTCTTTGGTGGACACGTGGCTTAGAGTGGTATTCAGAAACCACTTGTATTGCGTTCCTCTGAGGAGTTAACTCACGAACGTTGAAAATACGCGATATGTGTTTCAACCGTCCGATGGATGGTTGTGGAAATCCAACGGCGCTCGTGAATTAAGTTTACTAGAGGTTTACAAGGCCCAGATCCATGGTGGTGGATATCCGGTTGGAGCGCGATGAACTTATGAACGTCGGATTGTCGAGGTAAGTCAAACACTGTGGGCCTAGCATTATTACATGAAGTCGGGGCTAATATCCATTGAAATGTTGATATATTTGTGTGCACATATGAGAATGATATATGCAGGTTGTATGTATTATGCGGGCCGAACGGATAGCTCGATTGAGTTAAAATGTTGAGGGATGAGCAATAAACTTTATCATATGTATCTGCATTTCGTTTCATTTGAATTTTGTTTCCGCTTAATTTCTCTTCATTTCATCCATTTTACTTTTATCATTTCTTTAAGAACAATGGTGCCCTATTCGAACTCGTAGTCACGGGTTCAGGTTTTCAATTAATCTTTCTATTTATTTATTTTTTTAATTTGTCTCTTCCAATTCAATTAATGTTTTAATCTGTCTTGGGAAAGCCGCATTCCAACCATATTAATTTCTCCGTTGTGTTGTAGTTTCAAGAAATAAATGTATGTAATTATTTAGTTCAAGTTTTAATTCTACATTAATTTTATTTAGGAATATTCCCATACACATGTTTTCCCATCCCACCCATAATGATGCTCGGTCAATGATTAGAAATCGATGTCGACTGTGTGTTAGAATGCTGAATTTGAGATGATAGAGTGGAGTGGACTTTGTGGACAACGCACATAATTGTGTGCTCTGAAATATAATTTGATTGGGGTACATTCCTATGTGGAATCGTTATGCTGAAATTAGCTCACGGAGGAATTAGATGCCTGGTGTATATACCCAGTGGAGCAGAAATGAGGGTTGAAGTCGCGCATTGGGTTATGACTTGAACCATATAGTTTCTGTTTTAAGTTGAAACCTTTGTTGCGTGAGCAATATTGGTTTGAGGTCGTGTTGATGATTAATGGTATTAAGTTGAATGCAAGGTCAAAGGCGGAGTGTAATGAAAGAAAGAAGCGGAATGGTGACTGACAGTGACGAACTGAACCTTAAATCGGAACCGTGAGGACAAACAGTTAAGGCGGTTTCTGGGGAGAAAACCAGTGGGTTCGCATTAGTTAGAAGGTGGCAAGCTGTATTTGAAATTTGAACGCGATATATGTAGTCAGCTGACATGTGGAAGAGAGTGGTTTTGTAATACCATTTCCATTGCACAATTTTTGTGAATTATCGCGGGTGCATTAACGCTGGGCCAGTTTCATCGCATGACTCGAAAGGTTAAGAAGTGCGCAGTTAGGAGCGCGACATCGGTTGGATGATCCGATCCAAGGATCGGAGGGTGTTCGCATTACGAAGAAGCACGAATGATAAACCATATGAGTTAATTGGAAACTTGGACAAAATTATGTAATTAATCGGAAATCATAAGAATATAATTACTCATAAAATTGATTTTTTTAGAAATAATAATAATAATTAAACTTTTAAGTTATAATTAAATAAATTATTATATAATTAAATAAATTTATAATTTATGGTTGATTAATATTCAAATTTTTAAATATTTTGAAATTTCAAATATAATTTTACAAAATAATATTATTATTTTTCATAAAAATTTAACTCATTTTTAATAAAATTAATTTCTTATTAATATAATTAAATTAAAATAAGTTTTTAAAATTTTTTTAATTCTTTTCTATTCTAAATATTTAACAATAAATAATTTAATTTCATTATTCATTCAAATTTTAAAATAAATATTAAATTTAATATTGATTTAATTATATATAAAAATTAATTATAAAAATAAGATAAATATTTTTATTAAATAAACCATTTGACCATAATTTATCGTTGCTATAGGATAATATAACCCTTTTTTCAAATGGTTTTTTTTTTTTTTATAACTTTGAATGAATATTAAAAATATTTAAATTCTTTAATGTCTATAAAACCTGTGTATTTGATTCGACATAGGGATGAGAACATGAATTCTAGATTTCTTCATTTCAAATCCTATATTTTAGAGATCAGTGGCTACCAATCATCGCCATCAAATTTCGAATATCTTGTGTGTCGTAAGTCAGTGCTTTAAATGTGAAGTTGAATGTGAATCTAATGTTCTAGTTGGGAATTGAAAGGCGCTGCTATGTATTTATTTTTAAAGTTAAAATAATAATTTCTATCTTCCCGATTCCCTAGTGCGATGCCCTTGCGTTATCTTAACCCATGTGAATTGCAGGTGATCTAAGTTACGTGGCACAAAACGAATGGATTCAGAAATTCAACGAAATGATTTTAGAGTAGTGGACATATTTATATTTATAAACGACAGGACATATGTATTTTTTAATTGTACAAAGATAATCATATTAAGGACGACGATGTAGAAATGACGACATTGCAGGACGATGACGACAATAACAAGTGAATAATTTCAACCAATAAGAAGTAAGGAAAAATCATTTTAAACAATAAACCATTAAAATTGGCACTAAGATCTATGCATTTTACAATAACATGTTGAAACTATACACCAATCAGATGCAAGAAAAATAAATTAAAAAATTATTAAAACTTAACTATAGCCAAACTATACAAAAATTCAAGAAATATGTCTAATCAAAGACAATTAATGTCACTATCAAGCAAAACTTGATGCATAATACCTGCAAGCGACATGTATAATAAATTACTTGATGCATAATACCTGCAAGCGACATGTATAATAAATTATGCATAAGAATGTGCACATGACGCAATAAATGGATATCAATGATTGAATATAAACACACCCATAACCCAACAAAAACACTCTCATGTATACCAAACTGAAACTAGTGTATCTACTCATATTTTTGAACGACTTTTGGCTTGAACAACTCTTTAGTATGATTTTTCTAGTCACAAACTTTGCTGATATCTAACTATTTTTGGACCAAACTTCCTTATCTCCTAAAGGGGCATCTTAATCTCCACTTTTTTGAACAATTATGTCTCACTTGAAACCTCGATTGGCAAAGCAATTATCTTGTAAGTTAATACAGTGCTCAATTGCATGGTTAAGTGCATTCTATGCAATTCTGGGAACACGCAAATAGTGTTGAAATAATATCTCTATCTATTTGTTCTTCTAAATTCAGATTCATATATCGTGACGCTTCTAGGTCTTCGGATCCATAATGGGGAGTGCCACTCTCTCATCATTTCTCTGTTTTGTATAATTAACAAAACGAACTATATTAATGCTTTGATTATTCTCTATGCTTCGATAAGTAAAATGAGTACAAAGGATATTGGGTCTATAATTAATAAAACGAACTATATTAATGCTTTGATTATTCTCTATGCTTCAATAATTAAAATGAGTACAAAGGATATTAGGTCTTTTTACATTATCATGAGTATAGAAAATGTTGGATCTTTTTACATTGTCATTGAGTAAAATGAATCATGGTTTTAATAACGTATACTTATTTTATGATATTTTATTAATTTATAATATAACGTATACTTTGGTCAAGAGCCTATTATTAAGAATTGTTTTGTTTTGTTGGAGTGTTAAATCCTATCACTTGTGTTCACGAGTATCTCCTTATCATGTTGGTTCATTTAACCAATTTAACAATAAATAATTTAGAAAAAGATTGATTATATTTTAGAATAAAAAATTGTTATATATATATATGAGTGTGTGGGGAAGGCTAGCAGATGATCAAAACAATGTCATAAAATTATGGTTTTAACAATATGTATTATTGTAACAAAAATCTTAAAATCAACTTCTAAATTGGAAATTAGTACTCTAAGTAGAATTTGTATAAGGTTTAAAATTACAGTTTGCTTAAACTTGTGGCCTTATCAATATATCGTTGAGGTTTAAATCTTAAAATTAAATGAAAAATAAAAAATAGGTGTTAATAGTAACACTTCACTTCATTTTTATTTATAGTTAAAATTGTAATATTTTTAAAACATGACTTAAAAGATGGGTCTTATTGTAAATAAAATCATCTTACCTACCACTTTTCATTGCCTCATCATTTAAAAACAATCATATATTGATCCAGATTCTGATCACTCCACCCTCAGGCTTTACCATGTATCTCGCCATTATCGGTCAAAGGATTCCTAGGCCTTTGGGATTTTTCCTGAGACCAACTCATCCGTATCCAAAATATTCTGGCAATCCAAAGCTCAAACCGAGAATCAACCCATCACACCATAGCGATCTAGAAATGGCAAGGCTAGGTTAAAATCCATTGTCCAATTCGACAAAACCAATTCCAATGACAACAAAAGAACCAAATACCAACATGCACATACTAGGCATTTCAAAACCAACTAGGAAATCACACATGCAATCTATTACCTACAAGTATTCTCGATGAAGTTGCTTGATCCTTGCTTTCCATTCCTTTCCTTTGCTTTCTTTCTTTCTTTCCCCTCTTGGTGTTCTTTTCCTCTTTGAGACTAATTCCAAAACTAAACAGAAAGAAGACACCAACTGATTCTTTGAGGTCTTTTTATTAATGAGGCCTCTAATTTCTTCATTTTTCCTTCATTTTCCTTCTCACATGAAATTTGTGACCTTTCACCTTCCTTTTCTCCTAATTTGCTTTATTTTCATAAATAACTTCCAAAAATACTATTTTTCCTTTCTAAAGCCTTAGTCATTGCCTTTGCCAATTTACCCTTAGCCATAAACACAACAAGTGATACCCACTAGGATATTTTTCCCAACATTCAACTTGGAATAAGTGTCCCTAAACCGTGGTCTTATTTTTCTTTTATTAACTTTTATTACATGAACTTTTAACTTGGGGCTGTTACAAATAGGATTTGGTGCAACTTATGAGTGGATACAACTAGAAACATCTGAAGACTTTGAATGAAAATATGCTATATATACAACAATTTTACAATAGATCAGTCCACACTTCTATGGGAAAGTCCCCATTTGAAACTTGTTTTGGATATGTGTTTCCTTCACCTTTGGACATTACATATGGGCAATAAGGAGGAGTGAGGGAAGATCTTACAGGAGACGCCTTGAGGGCTGAAAATTTTATAGAGAAGATCAAGTAGATCCATATATAGGTACAAGAGATTCTACATAAGTCATAGGAGAAATATAAGGCTAGGCATGATCAACTTAAAATAGAGAAATTGTTCAAGGTGGGAGACAAAGTATGCCTACATTTTAACAAGGGGAGGCTACAAGGGCCTTGTAAGAAAATCAAGGCTCTGAGGTATGGTCCCTTTGAGATACTGGAAAGGTGGGTGATAATTCCTATCAACTCATTTTACCACCATATATGTGCATTTACTCAGTTGTGAATGTAGATAATCTGAAATTCTATGAGTCTTTCATGCTAGATCAGGAAGAGGAACATGTCCTACCTTTTGTGGAGGATTTGGTACAAGATGCTAAGGCAGAGTTGATGATGTAGTTTTACAGGAGAGGTATATAATGACAAGACATGGGCAGCATGACCTTTGGTAGATTAGGTTGAAAGGATAACTTCAAGGAAAATCTAAATGGTACACCAGAGAAAAGGAGGAAAAATTTCCTCACCTCATTCAGTAGAATATTTTGGGGACCAAAAAACTCCCAAAATGGGGAGGTGTGATCTAGATTAGATCATTATATTGTTTTTCATTCATATAAATGCTTTCGGAGTTGAAAAAGTGGAGCAACTATATAATGTGTGGCTTGAACACAAACCTCATCTAAGTTTGTGGGATTGAACATGAGAATAGTGTACCTAAGGGAACTGTGCAAACCCCTAATATACGTTAACAAAGTTTCTTGAGAATGAAAATTAATACCCAAAATAAGAGCTCTTCTCCTAAATTCATGAGTATAACCTTGCACACTTTGCCCTTTCAATTTTCTAAACTTTTGCCAGTCCATAATGGATTTTTTCATGTAAGCTAAAGGATAGAATTTCCTTTTAATGGCAACAATAAAACTTGACCAAGACATTGAGATATTATCGCATTTTTTAATCTCTTCTTGAATCCTTGCTTCCCACCATACAAGTGCATATCCTTCCATCATCAAGGAAGCCAATTGAATATTTATGTCATCTTCATGATGGTTCTGAATTCTGCAATAAACCTCCAATTGACGAATCCAATTATCCAACTTATTTGCATTTACCTCGCCATTATACATTGGAAGCTCAAATTTTACATCAAGTTTGAGTGAGGGATTTTTTCCTCTTGTGGTTTTTGAGTGAATATGGGTAGTTTTGGCTGTGGAAGTGGAAGATTATGCTGATGGTGATGATGAAGATGGTGGAGATAGAGGAGGCTTTCTTCCACTGTCCTTTGAATCCTTCTCTTCATCCTTCTTGCCTTATCAGGTTCCCTCTCCACGTGGAGACTTAGAATTCTCTCCAAACATCCTCATGTCCCTCTCTTCAAAGATGGTCCTAACTCTTCCATTTAGTTCATAGAAAGCCTTATTGTATGCTTCCTCTTCTTAAAGACCTTCATTCTCTCCAAAACTTGACATGATGGTTATGGATTCAAGCTCAGCTTCTGGTGCAACTTTCACCTCTTCAATCTCAGCTAGAGAAACTTGAGGTGCTTCAAGTGCAGTTGTGAGTGAAACTTTGGATGGAGATGGTGCCCTTGTGGCTCTCCTTCTTCTGGTCCTAACCTCGGGACTAGAAACCAATAGTTTCCCTTCTCCTCTATGCAACTTTAACCTTATAAGCATCACAAATTTGCAACCATTAAAACCCTACTTGCACAAAACTCAAGCAAATAATCTTTGAAACCTTTCAACCAGGCTCTGATACCACCTTAATCTGAATCTGAATGTTATTTTTGTTGTGCTAATTTCATCTTCATATTTATAATTAAATTGTTGATCACTTTCTTTGTGTGCATAGGTTTCCTTGGTGTTTGTGAGTGTTAAACAAGTAAATGAACTGAATTTTATGTCAAATTCATGAGCATAAAAACATTAAAAACAGATGTTGAATAAAAACAATCAAATTTACATCAAACCATCACAAATGATCCATTAAAAATTTGTTTTGATGAAGGATTTCACCCTTCCTGGGCTACATCTCCTTGGTCCAGCTCCCATAGCTTGGGCCTCTGTATTAGATACAATGTGGAAAAAATGTTGTTTTCTTTCATCTACTACTCCTGAAACCTACTCCAATGTGTTCAGAATATCCAAATCTACCACGATAGAATTTCCTTGAGCCAAAAATGGTCGAATTTTGCAAGATTTATGGCTAAAACAATTTGGCCTAGGAAATCTCCACTAAATCTGGAGAAAAATCCAGTTAGGGCCACTAAATTTGGGGGCAACTCAAAATTTGGTGGTTCTGCCAATCATGCCGCCATATTAAACTCTGGTTTAATTAATGATAACTGCGGGTTAGTTATAATAAATCATGTGTTTATCGCTTAATGTGTGCTTTAAAAAATATGGATTAACGCATAGGGTTATCGCATAAACAGTAATTATGGGTTAAATAACCCGTATTACCATTAACCTCTTCAATTAACATGGATCTTCGTTGTTGCTGGTCATCGCATAAGGGTCCTGTGGGGAGGGGACTGGCCCCATCCACACCGGCACCAGTTGTTACATAGGAATTCAAATATAAGTGGCAGCTATACTTGTTAAGTAACATGTTGTGGTCTATTGGTATTGAGGGTGCATTGCATGGGGGAGGTCGTGGGGTCGAGCCCCAACCTTCGCCCAACCAGTGTATTAAACTTTTGCGCCCCAAATACATAACCTATGATTTTGACCTTTAGAATCTGACATAGTTTCATAATGAAGCCCAACCTTATAGTTTTCCAACCAGTATATTATACCAACCTTTGATATATGTTCAGACTTCCACCATTGATATGAATTCAGACTTTGAACATTGAAATTCGACCATTGAAATATTTTGACCCATATAATATTTATCCATCCTCTAAACTTGGTCCACTAGAGGGGGCACGTGGCAGCCCCTTGCTACACCACGTGTTCGCCTTTGGTTGGACTATCCAACCATTAAAAAAAATTCAAATTCACCCATAGGATAGATAAAAAAAAAAATTCACCATCCAAACTTGATCGGTGAGTCCTGTAGTGACACTTGTCACAGTGTCATTGAACGAAAATGACAGAATATTCCCAGAATATCCCTTTTATTCATACTAGGATTCCATGTCACCATTATGTCATGTTCTGCAATTTTTTTAGATGTTTAGGAAAACAAACAACAGGCTCTATCTTCCTCATCCAAACTCAGTTTTTGACGAAATGAATTGCGTTGGATTCTTGGCAACAAGCTCTTCGTTGTCGTTCAGTTTCCATTTTATTCTAAGCACTTTAATTTTTTAGCTTTAACACTAAGCACCTAATCAAATAGCTAGTGCATGTAGATAATTCGAGTTCCCCAGTTGTGCTAGAGATTCCAAGGAAATTTAACATCAGTTGTAGACTAGTCTTGAGTGTATAAGTGTTGCATGCCATAAGATGATCAACCTTGGGACTTGCACAATGAATTGGACGTAAATTACTAAATATCAGGGGCCTAATTCCTTAGTATTTTCACAAGGAAATAGGGGCTCAAGAAGAGGCAGAACATTGACTAAGCCTGGGTCAGAGCTTTGCAGTGAGAAGAGAGATAGGTTATTCACTTGCAGGTTGAGCTCAAAGTGAGCAAGAAATTTTAATACATCTCTATTCATCAGATTAATCCAAGCAGGCATAAGGCTTTGTTAGCAGTTGATTTCCCCTGGAAAAATAATGTGTGCATGTGTGTTATTTCTTATTGCATGTTTCCGATTTTTGTTCTAAATTGTGAATTTAATTCTATGGAGCAGTAGAGTAGGACTGTATCTCTTGATTTAGATTAAAATTTCATGAGAAGTTGCAATTCTACATCATAATTTCTACAAGCTGGATGTTGAAATATCTCTCGTGGATAATCAAGTGAGACTTCAATATAATACAAATCCTCTCTAAGAAAAAGGGATGTGATAGCCTCGGTCATTTCCTTACCATTGTAAATATGTTAAATATTTTTTATTAAAAAAAGATATATGGGCCGAGTCAAGGGACACAGATTCTAGAGATGAGGGAAAATTGGTTAGGATTTATTTTGATTTGCTACGACAACCAAGAGGTTGTTAGGTGTGCATTTTCAATGGGATTTAATTATTCCATTAAGAGGATCTAGACGACGGGACAAGAGACATGCTCTTTGAAGAAAAATGCAAGCAAGAAGAGGACACCAAATTAATTCAGGGATGACAACATTGTTGAGTTGTGAATGCTAAAGAATACAATAGGAAGTGGGTCATTGTTTGTATGTAACAACCAGTAAAGGAGGATATTGTGGAGAGGAAGACATGTAATTACCCCACGCGTTATGATGATTCTTCCAAAAACAGAGGAAAACACGACATGAGGGAGATGATTGGACAATCAATAAAAAATTGTGCATGGAAATAAATAGAAAGCGTAGATAAGGAGAAAAGGAGAAAAAATGATTAAAAGAGAATGAAGGGGAGAGCTTACTGTGAACTACAGGGGGAAGAGAATATCATGTGTACAATTTATGTAGGTTTTAACCCTGTACATAAAGTACATGCAAACAAATTCTTAAAGCATAAAAATAAACAATGGTGCTCGAGCATAAAACAAATATACAGAGAGATTTTCCCCTAGATCCCAAAACTGGGACTACCATATTTATTTTTCATTATATTCCTTTCAATGTTATAATACACATATATACATGTCTAAGCAACCATAAACCCCAATCCATTAACCCTATATTAGAACATAACCATAGTTCCCTTGACCGAATATACAAAATACCATGGAAAAAAACCAACATGCCCAAAACCATGTGCAAAACCATAGGTAGGTTCGTCCACCTATTATAGGGTCTGCGTGTGCAACTAGTTAGGCAAAGAATATAGCACACACCCAACAATATAGAATAAGTTACAAAGAAAAACGTTGGAAGAAGGAGGAAAGTCCTGTATTACTTCGGTGAAAGGAGACAAGACAACTACAAACATTTAAGCATGAAGGGAGTGGAAGATTTCCTCTCATGTGAGGGACAATTCTCTATAGATTCCCCATAGCATAGGAAGGTGGAAATGGATTTCTTTGGATTCCCTTAAAGACTAGGGTGGAGACCTGTTGCCTCAGATTTTTTATAGGGAGGAATTTTGAGGTCACCTCTACCTGTTTCTTGGTTTTTTTGCAGTGAGTTTTGGATTACCTTCATTGATTGGAACCATTGTGTTTATATAATTGAGGGTGGAGGTATAACCTTTGGATTCCCTTACTTGATTTGAGGGTGGAGGTTCAAACTTTGGATTCCCTTGCTTGATTTGAGTGTGGAGGTTCAACCTATGGATTCCCTTCTCTTGAACTAAGGGTGGAGGTTCAACCTCTAGATTCCATATCTTGATTTGAGGGTGGATGTAAAGCCTATATATTCCCTTGCTTCATTGATGGTGGAGACAACAGTCTCTCGATTCCCTTGCTTCATTCAAGGTGGAGACATAGGTCTCTGGATTCCTTTGTATCATTAAGGGTGGAGGTGGAGAACCTATAGATTCCAAGTTTTAGAATCATTATGAAGAGCTACTAGGCTCTTAATTTGTTGAAGGGTGGAGGTGGTGGATCTTTGGACTTTGGAGTCCCTAATGAAGATTTATTGCATTGAACTTAGCTGGTGGGTGGAGGTAGTTAGTCCTCTGGAGTCCCTATTTCAGTTTGTAGCTTTAGTTTGTCCCTCGAGCAATGCTCCTCACATTCTGTAATCTGGATAAGGGGTCATGACTGCAAGACTAATTTGGTTGTAGCTTTTCAACGGTTGGGTGGAGATTTAGAGTCCCAATTCAATTACTAGATCCTTTATTAAAAGATAAGTATTTCTTATGTCTCATATTCCAGTGAATGCAAACAAATGTTTAATGTACCATTTAAATTTTATTTGAATATATGGAATGTTTGTTTCCTAAAATAATGGAGGTGTTAGATACCTATGTAATATCTTAGGAACATGTTAAGCTACTATATTTTATCAACCCTATATTGTGTTGAGGAGTGTTGATTTTCTTTGTAAATGCATATTACTAATTCTTGGGCCGTTAATGAGGAATGGTTAATTCATGTGCATTTGATATGTCAATCCTTGTTTATGATTCTTGTACACTCATTATATGCTAGCATTGGGTTGATAATTTGCTAGAATAACATTCAAGGATGTGGTTTTGGCACATAACTGTGTTGCAGGTGTCTTAACCCTTTTCTCAGAAATGGGATTATTTCGGTGTTCATCATGGATCTGTAAATTGGTCTAAATGGTCTAGGTATGGAGAGATAAATGATCTCTATCATATTAAGTTAAATTTTGACTGAAACCATTTGGTTATCAAGTCTTAACTTCAGACTTATAAGATCAAGAGAGGTAATTATGTTTCCATAAATTATTATGTGTGTGTGTGTGTGTGTGTAGCCAATTTTGGCTATTACTCATGAAAAAGATTAGGAATGATAACATGATACCATACTTATATACATATAATCAAATACAAAGGCCTCAAAATCTCAAGAAGGTCATTGATCTCATATGAGACCATTGATATCAGGGCCGAGGTCTGACTAAGCTTTGGAAGGATAGATCCAAGGGTGTTAAGTCCCTATATTAATAGTGTAGTCCCTTATTATGTTAGTGTAGCCCCCCTTATTGTTATTGTTGTACCCCTATAACCCCCATATTGTTATTATTGTGCCCTTACATTATTATTGTTAGGTCGGCTAGGATTATATTGTGGAACCATGGACTCCTATATATAGAAGGAGGTTTTGGTCATTTGTATCATCCAAGAATTGTTCATTCATGTAATGTATTGGAGGTTGCTCCCTCGAAGTGGCTTATTTATAAGGCGTTGATATCTCTTTTCTTCTATTTTTGGAGTTGGTTTCACAACATTTGGTATCAGAGCTTTGGATTCTAGGGTTTCGCTGCTCCAAACAGGTCATTGTGGAATTTTCGTAATAACGTTTTTCTACGAAGGTTCAGAGTTTGAATTTTTTAGAGTGCGCATCCAAAATCCTGGGGAACATTGTCGCAAAATTTTAGAGCTTGGTTCGAAATTTTTTTAGAGATATGATCTGTGGAAGTTAGGGCTTTTTGCAAACTCCTGAATTTAACCTAAACAGGTCATCGTGGAAATTTCGCTATAACTTTTTATATGAAGATTCAGAAGCTGAAATTTTTAGAGAGCGAAGCCAAAATCTTGAGGAATATTTTCAAAAAAATTTAGAGCTTGGCTCGCAATATTTTCGGAGATATGATCTGTGGAAGTGAGGTCTTTTTCAGGCTCCCGAATTTTATTTGAAAGAGGTGATCGTGGGAAACGCTTCATAACTCTCTCTCTCAGCATCGGATTGGAATTCTATAAAGAGTGTCTTGAATCAAACAGACTGTAGTTTCCTATCTATCAATTTCAAAGCCAAAGGAGCAAAAAGTGACACGTGGCAAGTCGTACAAGTTCTCTCTACTGAACTAGTCTATAATTAGGTCATTATGGGAGATTGGACATAACTCTGTATTGAATAATCCAAATCAGGTCAGACCTGTGGCATTCGAAAGAGACTTCAGAGGGCTACCTCAGTGCCAAATTCATATATTGAAGATCCTAAATCACAGAGATAATTAATTTTCAATATCAAGCTCCTCAAAAGCAAGAAAAATGTGTGTATTTTTTCCGAATTGCATAAGTTTTGTGTTAAAAAAAATCAGTTTGAAGTGATTCCAAGGAACTATTGAGCAATTTCAGTATTAGGTTCTGAAATGCCTCCTAAAAATAATTCTATACCCATTAAGCTCTCAAAAATATATACTATGACGCATGAAGAGGAAGAATTACAGTATGAGATATCAAAATTACGGTACCAAGTGCAACAAATTTCGATCTTACGAAGAGCAACCGAAGATGAAATAGATGGTTTAAAGGCAGAAATGGAGGCTAAGTTGGATGGTTTGAAGGATCAAATAATAACTAATATGGATGATAAATTAGTGGAATATCACATCGAGCATCAACAACAAGTTCTCCAACTCTCAAAGGATAACCTAACTTTGGTGCAGAATCTAATGAAACAACAGGAAGATCAACATCACATCGAAAGAAGTTCTAAAGTAGTCACAGAAACAAGAACTCAACAATTACGATCAATTTCAGACTATCTCAGCAAGTGGAAGAACTTTCCTGTAGATTCCACATGGGAGGATGAGAATTTTATACAGAAGCATCAAGAAATAATCAAGCGTTGAGGACAACACTTCTTTGAAGGAGAGGGGCATGTTAAGTCCCTATATTAATAGTGTAGTCCCTTATTATGTTACTGTAGCACCCCTTATTGTTATTGTTGTACCCTTATAACCCCCATATTGTTATTATTGTGCCCTTACATTATTATTGTTAGGTCGGCTAGGATTATATTTTGGAACCATGGAATCCTACATATAGAAGGAGGTTTTGGTCATTTGTATCATCCATGAATTTTGCATTCATGTAATGTATTGGAGGTTTCCCCCTCGAAGTGGCTTATTTCTAAGGTATTGATACCTCTTTTCTTCTATTTTTGGAGCTGGTTTCACAACAAAGGGGTTATGCCAACTATATCTACATATGTTCATATTTTGTACATGTGGTTGGAACCTTAGCACCTTGGAGGAAAACACGTGAACCTTATTAAACCATCTAAATTATGTGACTAGGTGCCTTGACCAAGAGCGCAAGTGGTGGAATTTTGGGATCGTCGATCATCGTAGTGCATTTTTTTTAGAAATTATACAACATGCATTTATATCTTGGATTCACCTTATCTAACAATGTACTAAAGTTAAATAATGAATCACTTCTACAAATATTTTGCAGAATTAAAAGCAACACAATTTCCAATCACATGAAGCAAAGAAGAATAGATCAAAACCACAACACCAGATATTCCCAGGGAAAGCTTACTTCTCAAAACCCCTCTATCATATATTGTATATTCCATAAGTAATCATGAAACGATTACATACAAAACTCTTCTCACAAGAGCTCTCATTACATCAGCTAATTGTCTCACACTTCCATACAAAAATTGGCAAGTTCCTTAGCCAATTTACTGTCTCCAGACAGCCTGCCTTGCTCACGCAGTTCTTGTTGAATGTAATCCTTAATCACAAATAATTTCAGCCTTCCTCAACTGCGTTGGATATCATGGGCATCCTGTGGTGTTTTAACCACACCTGGATATCCTGCTAATATCACAACTGATAGTTACACTTCCCTTTCACCTTGTCTCAACTGGGTCTCCACTAGAACTGGCATGCATGCAGTTAATAATAGTAAAAACATCAGTTTTATGTGAGATCACTACATGTGAATTAATTAATATTTAATTCACTTGATCTCTCACTATTGTATATGCAATTACAACTAGCACAACTGACTTTAACTCACTGAACTGAGTTAAATTGATTTACAACTCGCATAACTCATGCACCACTACACTTCCAACTCTATTACAACTAAAGTCAACTTGCATGTCCCACCAACCAACCTCTTAACTCGAAATTCACTTAGCTAACTGATTTTTCCACTTCAGTTAACTATTTAAAGTCCACATTGATATAGATTACAGTTTAGTGTCCATCTATATTAGGGGATAATAAAGATATACATGCATCGATAAATAGACATGCACCTAAAAATATCTTGTTTGGGCCCCAACCTAGTGTAGGTGCTTAATTTTCACTAGGATAATGGATGTTGTTTCCGGATGCCAATTTCACTATTTCTTGTTCTAAACTTCAACACTCTCTCTCAACAAGAAAGGAATGTCCTTGCATGCGACATGTAACTCCATGCATGCGACATGCAACCCTTGCATGTGACATGCAACTCATGCATGCAACACTTCACTAGTGTTTCTCGCACATGCAACTCTTGCATGCAACAATTCGGTAATGTTTATCGCACAAGCAAACTTTTCATGCAACACTTCCAAAACTGAATAGCCTCCAAATAACTGAATCAGTATAATGCATCTGTCATCAAATTATTTTTACTTGCTTCTAGCTACTGCACATGTCTACTGGATCCTCTGCACTACTGAAACCTGCATCCATGCACTCTACACTTGCTGCTGACTCTGATCTGCACTCCAGTATCTGACACTGTCACTTTGATTTCATGTCCTCACTACATCTGACTACATCATTCCAACTAATCCTGCTACTATTTCTCTATGGCCTCCTCATAGCCAGGTTCGATTCATGAGATCCACACCATCTCAATGAATGTTGCCCAAAATTTCTTCTTGGGATTATTCATGCATGTCGCCCCACCTCTCACCTAGTGGTATAGCTACATGCACTCCCTCTGCCCATCTGGCTAGAAATTTCTCTGCATGTAGCTCCTCCACATCTTGAGGTTCACTCTTACTTGCATGAAAATCCAGCTCCCTCTCAAGGATCAATTAAATGGCTTTCTCACACTTCCCAATGGTAGGAAGCTTTGTAGAAATCACATCTACATCAAATCTATAGAGATTCTTCTACGTCTCTAGTTGTGGCTGCTCCACAACCTTCTGTGACTGCTTCTCATGTTGCATGTTGAGAGGCTCCCTCTCAATCACAAAGTCACTAACCTCTGCTTTTCTCCTCAAAGATTTGCATGCATCTTGCATGTAGGTTCTTGGCTTGCGCACATTGTAATTGTCCCGTTGTTGCAAAATTTTCTAACAAAAGAGCTAATTTTAAATTGATGATATCTCCCTCATCCGAGCTCCTTTTCGACCAATTTTTATTTTCAATTTGGGTACTTTTTTCGCAAGGAATCCAAATATGCTATTTGTTTTTGAAAATTTTGCATCAAAATTTTCAGATATTTTCTACAAACTCACGCACCCAAATAATTCCTGCTCTCATGCCGTGTAGAAAATTTATAACACAACTCTGATACCATGTATAAATTATACAACATGCATGTATATCTTGGATTCACCTAATCTAACAATGTACTAAAGTTAAATACTGAATCGCCTCTACAAATATTTTGTAGAATTAAAATCAACACAATTGCCAATCACATGAAGCAAAGAAGAATAGATCAAAACCACAACACTAGATATTCTTGGGGAAAGCTTACTACACAAAACCCCTCTATCATATATTGTATATTCCACAAGGAATCATGAAACAATTAAATACACAACTCTTCTCACAAAAGCTCTCATTGCATCAACTAATTGTCTCACACTGTCATACAAAAATTGGAAAGTTCCTTAGCCAATTTACTATCTCCAGAAAACCTGCCTTGATCACGTAGTTCCTGATGAATGCAATCCTTAATCATAAATAATTTCAGCCTTCCTCAACTGCGCTGAGTATCATGGGCATCTTGTGGTGTTTTAACTACACCTGGGTAGCCTGCTAATATCACAACTGATAGCTACACTTCCCTTTCACCTTGTCTCAACTGGGTCTCCACTGGAACTGACATGCATGTAGTTAATAATAGTAAAAAAATCAGTTGCATGTGAGATCACTACATGTGAATTAATTAATATTTAATTCACTTGATCTCTCACTAGTGTATTTGCAGTTACAACTAGCACAACTGACTTTAACTCACTTAACAGAGTTAAACTGATTTACAAATTGCACAAATCATGCACCACTGCACTTCCAACTCTGTTACAACTAGAATCACTATGCTACAAGTAAATTCAGCCTGCATGTCCCACCAACCAACCTCTTAACTCGAAATTCACTTAGCTAACTGATTTTGCCACTTCAATTAACTATTTCAAGTCCACATTGAGAATAGATTACAGTTTAGTTTCCATCTATATTAAGGGATACTAAATATAGACATGCATCTATAAATATACATGCACTATAAATAGACATACACCTAAAAATATCTTGTGTGGGCCCCACCCTAGTGTATGTGCTTAATTTTCACTAGGATCATATATGTTGTTTCTGGATGCTAATTTCACTGTTTCTTGTTGCAAACTTCAACATTTTCCACTGTTGGATGACCCCAAGGTGACATGGCAAGGTGGGCCCACATACAATGTACCACACGAAGGGGATATGGACCATTGATATGGGTAGATCATTGCCACCATTGGATCATCTTGGGGGATTTGCACCCTAACGTGTGGCTTTGGTGATGTCACCTCAAATCCATGTACCATGGATGCTTCAAATGAAGGGCACATTAGCACACCCAAGATTTAAGTCATGTGGTGATGTGGCATTGTGGTTCCAAATCCAATGTAACTAGTGTCGTAGGTAAAATAATGCATTTATATATGCATTGGGTCTCGCAAATAATGAAAGGGAATGGACGAGTCAACAACTATGTTGATACTGCCATGTGGTAGAGAGAGGTCGACTAGGATTGTTGCATGGGAACCATGTGGGGACCACACAACCACCATGTGGCATGTTGGTGAGGTGGAACTAATTAAATGGTTAAAATCATTGGATAGCCATACCTTTGGATCTAGGAGTTGGATCATAGTAAAATTTATATCATCATCTCAATCGGAAAAACTGATGGTATGATTTGTTTTGAGTTTCACAAGAGTAAAAGAAAGTGAAAATTTTGAACCCCATTTCCATAACTTGATCATGGAAATTAGGTCAACATAGTAAGTGCCTCCTTCTACCCTCAGTGACGACTGTGGATAATAAGGGGTATGTTACAAGGGAGGTATTCAAAGGCTCGATTAGGAGGTGGATTACTTCAAAAATGTCATGCATGTCCTGAAACGAATGTACCTAGAGACCATCAATGACACTTTCACCTGGAATAAATGACATAAAGGAAAGCACCAGGTTTCCTCTAAACTATATCACTTCCTTATTTCTAAAAATATCATCGAAAAGGATATCTTTTTAGAAGCCTCCATCCTTCATAATGGAGGCTCTGATCATTGGCCCATTTTTCTAAGCATTGACATCAAAACCAAGCCTATGAATTAACCTTTTCATTTTGAGAGATTTTAGCTCTCAGACCCATCCTTCATTGTATAGTTTCCTATCACTGGCCCATTTATCTAAGTATTAACGTCAAAGCCAAGCTTATGATTTTACCTTTTTGTTTTGAGATATTTTAGCTCTCAGACCCATCCTTCTTGGACAATGCCAAAACATGGTGGAAATAATTTCCTTCAAATCTAAGCTCTCCCATGATGTCTTTAAAAAAAAAACACAAATATCTCAAAAGTTGAATCAAAATATAGAATCAAAACAAATTTGGGAACATATTTCAAGCTCAAGAGATCTTGAATACTTCATTCAAGAAATACAATAGCAAATCATCAGGAAGACAGATCATATTACCTTACGACAAAGGAAGCAACCCTCATCACTCATCTCAAATATCAAAGAAAACAAGAAGAGATTCTTTCGTGTCATAAATCACGCATTAGATGGATCAGAAGGTGAGAAAAATATAAAATTTTCCATGACTCCATTCTTAATCATAGAAGCAGAAATAGAGTCTCCTCCCTTAAAAAAATTGCAGGTGTTAAGCTCTTAGAGCACACTGATATTGAAGTTGAGTTTGTTTTCTATTACCAACATCTCTTATCGGAGTATTCCCCCTCTAGAGCTAAAGCCTTCAATAAAATCACCTGTTGCATACATGCCTTGGTCAGTGTAGAGAAAAATGAGGTTATACTCATCCTACTACCATAGATGAAGTAGAAGCAACCATCTTTGGAATTCCAAAATATAAAGCACCAGGGCTCGAAGGCTTTACTCTTTATTTCTATTAGGCATGTTGGACATTCATAAATGAGGATGTTTGGAGAGTTGTGAAGGAATCTTGATTAACAAATATTGCCTTACAATCTCTTAATGATATTATTCTTACCATTGCACCATGAAAATCTAATTCATAGGAACCTGGTGGTTTTTTTCTTATTCCCTTTGCAACACTATCTACAAAATTATATCTAAGGTCATTGCCAATAATTTGAAACTCCTTCTTCCATCACTCATCTCTCTGGAGCAGACATTTATGCTAAAGGAAGACAAATTTCAGATGGGATAATAGTGGTCAAATGATCTAGATTGGATCATCATATTGTTTATCAACCATCTCGATGCTTTTAAAGTGGATAAAATGGAGAAATAAACTCACTAGACCATTTTAGTCGACGAGACATAGTTTGGAAAATTGGGGTCTAAAACTTTTCGAGAGCATGGCATCAAATAACATTTTTTGGGTGTAAAACTTCATGACTTTAGTGTTGCACTTTTTTTCATATTTTTGTCCCAAAGACCTTTCCAATGATGCAAGAATCGTGTCAATAGGAGTTTGTATGAAAAATTTATGTCACTTAGAAGTTGATCTTCCCATTTTCACCACCATAATTAGGGAGGATGCCACATCAACCCCCATTATTCATGGGAAAGGGGTTAGCCATGTAATTATGATGAAGAATACTCTAGAAGAGTTCATATTGTAACTTTCGTTAATATTTAAGGTAGTCAAACCTAACCACTAGTAGTCTATCAGACTATGTTATAATTGGGCCACTAGGAGGAAAAGGGGTTCCATTATTTCAAGTGTATGTGTTCCATAAATGAGAAAAAATAACCGATGGGGATAGAATATAGAACATACAAAGAGGATTTGTGCATTGTAGTAGCCCACAAGCCACATGCCATAATTATTTATACTCGTAGCCATTTTCTATTTAGAGAAAGAGAGTAGGGAAACCTCACCTTCTAGCTAGGTCTTTCTCGAAAGGATTTCGTTGGTTATATCTTGTGTCAAGTCGTTTTTTGTGAGTTTTTATTTCATTGTTCTCTATTTTATACAAAATTTTAATTTGCATGCATACACAATTAACAATAATCTACAGATCCAAAAATTTAAAGTGAAATAGAACCTTAATATTGTAGATTTTAGATTTTTAAATATAGTTTTATTAGATCTACTGTGATGAATTTTCCAGCGGAACATCCATGACAATTTAGAGATCACCCAAGAGCTATTTCATTCCCTTCGTCATTCAAGAAAAATAAGTATGCTCATCAAACTCGATTTATCTAAGGTTTTTGATCAATTAAGTTGGTCTTACATTTCACAAATTATTAGATTGTTTGGTCTTTTGGAAGCCTGGATCACCTTCATTCTTTCCCTTATCTCCTCCACCTTCTCATCTATCTTAGACAATGAATCTCCCTCTAAGACATTCAACCCTTCTAGAGGAATTCATCAAGGTGATCCTCTTTCCCCATTTTTCTCCATCATCATAGCCAAAGGGTTGGGACGAGCCCTAAAAAATTGGTGCCATCAAGGGTCTACACTTCTTCAACTCTACTGAGAAATCCTTGTACCAACAATTTCCTAATGATACAATGCTCATGGTTGCTCCAACTATTCAATGAGTGTTATCCTTTTAAAAGGTCTTGCATGATATCACAACTACTTCAATCAGGAACATACATTCACAAAAGTTTGAGTTATCCTTTTAAAAGGTCTTGCATGATATCACAACTACTTCAATCAGGAACATACATTCACAAAAGTTTGAGACCTTCTTAGACACTCCCCCCACCCCTCCCCCACCCCCCCATTCAACGCCATCTCACTAATCTCTTGTGCTTCAAGAAAAGTTCCTTACCCACTACCTATCTAGGTGCCCCTTTAGCTCCGAATTCCTTGTGTACCAAACTTTGGTCTAACCTCATTGAAAACTTGGCCTAACTTGGTCTTTCCACCCACTTTTTGACATATTTGAGGCAAGAACTGTGGAGCAATAGCTCCCTGGCCTCTATGTGATTTTAGGGCTAATAAAAGATCAACTTATTGATCATTAAACCTCTACATGATGAATATGGCTATTTAAGCGAACACCATGAAATGTGTCTACATGGAAATAAAAGAAAACAAAATAATTACACAACCCTAATTAAGTTAGCATGTTAAAATTTACCATCAAATAAATGATATTTATTCTCTTTCTTTTTCTTTTATTTTATTCACTAACATGGAATACTTCTAAATCAATCATTTATTTTATTTAAACCACCATTTATTTGTCTTTATGACCTTAACCATTATGTGTTGCTACTTTATTAGTTTGTTACGGAATATCAATCTTCTCTTCTTTTCAGCAAAAAATCAATTATTTCCAACTATTTTTATTTCATTTAATAATAAATTATTCTTTAAAAATATTAAATCCTTCCTTAAAAATCGTCCTCTCCTTTTTAAGTTTCTTATTATAGAACACATCCCAAGTATCTCTATTATACAGAACACATCCCCTCTTGTTATTGAAATCACTAATATTATTTCCAAATTGATTGAATTATTAGTGTAAATAGTCTTCTTCGAGGGTCTCAAATATAGACACATTCCATTTAGTTATTAAAATCATTAGTATTATTTGTTGTTTAATTATTAGTAAAAGTAATATTTTCCCATTAAGTAATATAAAATAAAAGTTATCCACATTTATCTATTTTCTGACAATTTTTTAAAAGTCAAAGTTTTTAGAAGATATTTTCTAGTGCTTTTAAATATCTCAAGAGGAAAAAAACCCTTTAAAATTTCCAAAAACAGCCGAGTATGCCCTAAAACTATATGCTAGCGTAATTTTTTTATCTCACCAAATTTCAATAATTTTTTTTTAATACCGTGAATTTAGATAAACCAGATACTGTACTTTTAATCGATTGGTAATTACAGTCTTCCCTTGATGCTAGTTGGTAATACTGTCATCCTCATAATGTGGTTGGTGGTCTCGTCAGTTTAAAACGTAGAATGTCTCCGGTACGAATGCGGGCGTCGCCATTAATGTGAATTTTCATTATCTGTTGAATGGAGTACCGTTGCAGATTTTTTTTTTTCTTTATGTGTAATCGTTGCCTGCCTTAGCTGGCGATCACAGTTTTCTAGTAACGTATCTGCAATTTCCATAAACAACTGGTGCCGTGGTGTAGTTGGTTATCACGTCAGTCTAACACACTGAAGGTCTCCGGTTCAAGTCCGGGCGGCGCCAAGAGCAAAATCAATATATTTTGAAAGCGCAATTGCTTTGTTAGAGTGAAGGACTACGGTGCAAGTCCGGGGGCAGCACCATATTGCTTTGTTGAAGTGAAGGCCTCTGGTTCTTGCTTTTTCGTTTTGTAGCACCTTTTCTTCTCTGTTGCAGGAAGAACGTTCCATTCCAAGAGAACTATGTTTTTTCTTATTTTTGCGAAAAATGATTTCATGATGAGGGACGTAGACTTGTTCAGTATCATGGCGCGAACTACCAACTAGCCCTTATACTCTCAGCGGCCCTGCCCCTTTAGTCAGAACAAAGTATGAATCCAAGACAACTAGACAGGACAGTATGACGGTATGACGAGTATGGCTACCCGCCACTATATTCAACGCTGAATGGATGATCACCTGCCAGGGCCTTCCATTGCTTGCCCCATGTTTCCACCATATGTTTGACATACACCCTTGACACTACATTTCCAAATTCCCAAATTCTGAATCTGTTTATTTTACAAAAGAGACCCCAGGGATTCAGTAGGTGTCAAATTTGTTTCCTTAATACTCTGCCATCTTAATTTTGCAATCCCTGCTTCGGGGGGCGTATATTCCTGTCCACATTGAAATCCATGATCTACTTAACGAATTTGCCCTTTATAAAAAATGCAGGGGAGAATTGCTGAAGATACCAGAAATCCAGCCTCGATACAGTGAATTTAAGACATCTAATCAGATTTCTGGGGACTAGATTTGTCGCTGCCTGGGAGAATGCCACATATGTCTCTTTACTTCGCATTTCCTCATGAATATTTTTTCTGACGCAATCCTCTGTTTTTTTTTTTTATCCACTAGAGTAAGATTTTTTTTCTGGTCACTCTGGTGTATGTGTACAACTCCTCTGTTTTCTCATAGAATTTCTGCTCCATCACTCGAGGAAGGTCTCTTGTACTGCTCACCCTGTTTTTGTTCTACATTTTTGTCATCTTGTGGGAGATCGAATGGTCGTCAGGGGTTATATATGTCCCTTCCCTCTGTATTTTTGTAACATCACTCAGGGTGGTCTCTGTTTATTCTTAACATTTTACCACTGTAAAGATTCGAATGATAGTCCGGATCCACCTTATGAGGTGTTATTTGGAGCGGTCTGGATCCATGTGAAAAATGTAATTTCTTTACAGCAAAGTATTAGAAATCTATTTTTCCTGATTGGAAAAAAAACTAGCGAATTATATCACAAATTTGTCATAATTCTTAACCTGACTCGAATTTGAACAATTCGAGGTCAAAATGATCAAATTTGGGCTCAAAATAGCAGTATCGACACAAAATACGCTGAATTAGCAGTATCGACACAAAATACGCTGAATTTGGCACTCTGCGGAGGAATTCGGCGACATATTACATATGTACTCCAACCAGGATCGAGTCAGTGTAGGTGCAGTGAAGATTTGGATTCTACAAATACAAAAAAAACTAATTAACTTTAACATTGGATTCTATATATATGAAAAGATATATTGATAAATTTAAATTTATTTATTCTCCATAATCATTTATCATTAACCAAATTCATTCAAAGCTTAAAATTTACAAATACATGTAATTTGGATTTTTCAAAGATATCCATAAAATCATATATTCAATCCCTTACGAGTGCTATAACATTTTACATATTTTAGAAAAAATTTATTAAAAAAACCCATAAAATCACCATCTCCTCTAAATCTTTGTCAAATTTCATCAATTTTTTTATTATATAAATTTAGGTTTTTTTTTTGTTTTTTTTTTTTTAAATTATGAAAAATTAATTTAATTAATAACTAACCTAAACTTTATTTCTATTTTTGAAACATGAAATAATTTGTTAAAATATATAAATTATAAAAAAATATAATACTAAAAAAAAAGCTAAACTTTCAATATAATTTCAATCTATCAAAAATTATATTTCAATCTAACAAAAAAATACTTTATCTCATTTCTATCAACATAAATGTAGAATCACACACCACACTTATGGCAAAAATCTCATTAGGTGACAAAAATTAGGAATTAGTTCCTAGATTAGCTCCACTTTGTTGGGAGGGAGTTAATGCATCCTAAATTTGAGTTGAGAGGATTTATGAGGCTGTTAGATTCTCCTGCTATATAACAGGTATCCATACGTTTGTTTTGGAGAGTGTGTGTGGGTGTGTGAATTATGTAATCTCCTGTTTGAATAATAAAGATTGCCAATGCCCTGTTGTGTGGACGTAGCCCAGGAGGTTTGGGTGAACCACGATAAAATCACTGTGTCTTCTTCTTGTGCATGATTTATTTGCTGCGTATTTGATTGATTTGCTGTGCATGATATCCAACAATTGGTATCAGAGATTTGTTGGAGGAGCGCGCAGTGGAGGAGGGCGCTATTCAACCTGCGCGTGGAGGTTTGTTTTTGCATTGGTGCTGCGTGCGTGGAGGTGTGTTGACTACTGCGTTGAAAGTGCTGTGCGTAGCAACGTGCTGGAGAACTGCTGCTGCGTGGAGGAAGAGCTGTCGAATTGATCTGTGTGTCGAAGGTTTTTTTGTTGAACGGTGGCTTTGCTTAATGACGTTGTGTTGAAATCCTCTGTCCTTGTGGAAGAGTCAAGCAGAGCCGTAAATCAAAAGAGCTGACGTTGTACACAGTGAGAATTTATGAGCTATTCGACCTGTCCATGACTTGAAGCTGTGAGCCGTGAAATCCATCTGCGTATGTGGTTGCAGAAGTCGTGGCCAGTTTTTTATGTGCGCAGAGACCGATTAGCCGAATTTGCAATTTTGAACAGCGTTGAATGGAGAAGACTCGCAGCTAAGTCGATATGCAAAGTCGATTTACATTTGGTTTATGCCTTTGAACAAAAAAAAAAAAAAAGGTCGTTTTTTAAACATCATGGTATTAAGAAGTCGTTTTTTGATCGATTTATATTTTTTGTATTAAATTGACTCTAATAATGTTTTACATTGAGTCAATGTATTAAAATAATAAATCGATTACATTAAAGAAAAGGCTTTATAAAAGTTGAAAATGATTTGAATTACCATTGCATATGGTATGAAAGGAAAGTTTTTTTTTAAAGGTGAAGTTTTTTTTAAAAACATCGATTTATATAAATCGATTTGAGGGCTTTGTATGAAGTGAAAGGCATTTTTTTAAAGGCAAAGGTCAAGGATAATTTTTTTTTTTTAAAAGGCAGTGAGAGGCACTTAAAGGAAGGCAAGGGAAATTTTTTTTTAAAGGAATTTTTTAATTAAAAGGGCATTCTTTATTTGAAAATTGGTTCTGGAGATTACTGTGTTTTTTTGCTGAAACAAGATGGCGAAAACTCAAAATGCCCGGTTTGAAATTGATAAGTTTAACGGTAAAAACAATTTCGAGATCTGGAAGCTAAAGATGCACGATCTGCTGGTTCAACAAGGCGTGGCGAAAGCACTGTTGGGGAGGAGCAAAAGGCCTTCTTCCATGACGGAGGATGAATGGGATGAGTTGGATAACAGAGCTCTGAGCGCAATTCGGTTATGTCTGGCAGATGACGTTCTGTTCAACATTGTGTCAGAGAAGACCGCCGCAGGCTTGTGGATAAAGCTTGAAAAGCTCTACATGACGAAATCCTTGACAAATCGGATTCTCCTGAAGCAGCAGCTATACAGTTTGCGGATGAAGGAAGGTACCTCGGTTACTGACCATCTGAATGTTTTCAATACTCTGTTGGTACAATTACAAAGTCTAGATGTAAAATTTGATTCAGAGGATAAGGCAATAACTCTATTGTGTACATTGCCTGAATCGTGGGATCACTTTGTTACTTCCATAAGCTTCAGTAATGCAGCTGTCCTTGAGTTTGACGATGTGTTTGGAGCCATGTTGTCTGAGGAAACGAGGAAGAAGTCGAATGCTGACACCTCTACATCAGAGGCAATGATGGCTAGAGGTCGTTCTAGAGAAAGACGCTCTGGTAAGCGCAACGATTCACGTTCAAAGTCGAAAGGGAAGAAGAGCAAAGTGAAGTGCTGGTTTTGTGGCAAATCGGGGCACTTGAAGAAAGACTGCTGGAAGCGACAACAAATAGAGAAGAAAGGAGACTCTTTGACAGAGAATAAGGAGGCAAATGCGACAGATACAGGTTCGGCATCTGGTTCAGGTATGAGCGACGAAGTGTTGTCTGTTAATATGTCAAATCATGATCAACATTGGTTGTTAGATTCCGGTGCATCAAACCACATGTGTATTCGTAGAGAATGGTTTAAGACATATAGATCAGTTAATGATGGAGTCGTGTACATGGGTAATGATGTCACATCTAATATTGTTGGGATAGGAAGCATACAACTGCAAATGTTTGATGGCACAACTAAATTGTTAACAGATGTGAGACATGTTCCAGACTTAAGAAAAAATCTAATTTCACTAGGAGCACTTGACACGAATGGATATAAAACTGTAATTCAAGGTGGAGTTATGAAGATCTATAAAGGTATTTTACTAGTAATGAAAGCTAAGAAAGTAGGAAATCTGTTTCAGTTAGAAGGAAGAACAGGGTCAGTTCATGTGTCTACGGTGTCTGAACATGACAGTAGTTCCATTCGCTTATGGCATCAAAGGTTGAGCCATATGAGCGAAAGAGGGTTGAAGATTTTGGCTGATCGCAAGTTACTTCCTAATCTAAGGTCTGGAAAGTTAGATTTCTGTAAGCATTGCTTGTTTGGAAAACAAAGTAAACAAAAATTTAAAACAGGAAAACATACTAGTAAAGGCATACTTGATTATATTCATTCAGATGTTTGGGGTCCAGCCCCTACAACGTCATATGGTGGCTCGTCATATTTTGTGTCGTTCATTGATGACTTTTCTAGGAAGGTGTGGGTCTACATGTTGAAAAGAAAGTCTGATGTTTTTTTAGTTTTCAAGCAGTTTAGAGCATTGGTAGAAAACAACGCTGGTAGAACAATAAAATGTTTAAGAACTGACAATGGTGGTGAGTTTACTTCCAAGGAGTTTGACAGCTATTGCAAGGATGCAGGGATCAAGAGACATAAGACTATTGTTTATACTCCTCAGCAAAATGGAGTTGCCGAACGCATGAACAGGACTCTTTTGGAGAGAGCAAGGAGTATGCTGAGTAACGCTGGTTTGCAGAAGGAGTTGTGGACGGAAGCAGTGGCAACAGCTTGTTATGTGATAAACCGATCTCCATCGACGGCCATAGACTGCAAGATTCCGCAAGAGGTGTGAAAAGGACACCCTTGTGACTATTCTAAACTCAGAGTGTTTGGTTGTGATGCATATGCTCTAATGCCTAAACATCAGCGAACTAAATTAGATCCAAAGTCTAAAAGGTATATCTTTGTTGGGTATGGTGTTGGAACAAAGGGATATAGATTATGGGATCCTACTACCCGCAAAATCATCATCAACAGAGATGTAAAGTTTGATGAATCCTCTCTTGTACAGTTAGATGTAGATAGAAAATTGAAACAGGATGATGTATTTGATTTTCAGCACATTCAGTTTGACAACACTTCTAATGATAGTCATGATGACCATAGTTCAGATACTAGTCATGAACAAGTTTCAGAACATGAACAGAGTTCAGGTTTAGATCATGAACAGGTCTCAGATACTGATCGGCAAGAAGTTCCTACAGATGGTAGTCAGCCAGAAACATCCTTAAGGAGGTCGACAAGAATCAAACGACCACCGAGAAGGTATGATGATTATGTTACTTCAGTTGCATTTACTACTAATGACAATGAACCTCTGTGCTATCAGGAAGCAATAGAAGGTTCGAATAGTGACAAGTGGAAAGCAGCCATGAAGGACAAAATGATGGCCTTGAGTAAGAATGGCACATGGGATCTGGTTGAGCTTCCGAAAGACAGGAAAACTGTGGGGTGTAAATGGGTTTACAAGCTGAAACGGGGTGTGAATGATACGGAGGACAGGTACAAAGCGCGACTGGTTGCAAAAGGGTTTTCTCAGAAAGCTGGTATTGACTTTCATGAGATTTTTTCACCAGTGGTTAAAATAGTTTCAATTCGAATTGTGTTAACTTTAGTTGCTTTGTTTGATTTAGAGTTACAGCAACTAGATGTTAAGACTGTTTTTCTACATGGATATCTAGATGAGGAAATTTATATGGAACAACCGGAGGGGTTTGTTTAGCATCGCAATAAGAAATTTGTCTGCAGGCTCAAGAAGTCATTATATGGCCTGAAGCAGTCGCCTCGGCAGTGGTATAGAAGTTTGATTCTTTCATGTTGAGTCAGAAATATGTTAGAAGTGAATATGATCATTGTGTGTATTTCAAGCAATTGAAAAATGGCATGTTCATTATCTTAGTGTTGTATGTTGACGATATGCTTTTAGCAAGCAAAATCATTGATGAAATCAACAGGTTGAAGACTCAGATGGAAAGGACATTCGATATGAAAGATCTAGGAGCAGCAAGACAGATTTTGGGCATGGAGATTTTCAGAGACAGGAGTAATGGTAAGCTGTGGCTATCACAACAGAAGTATGTTGAGAAGATACTTTTGAGATTTGGTATGAATAATGTGAACCCTGTGTCAGTCCCTTTAGCTTCCCATTTTAAGCTTTCTTCGAGTTTATGTCCTAATACAGATGAAGAAAAGGATTATATGTCTCGAATTCCATATGCCAATGTAGTAGGATGTTTTATGTATGCGATGGTTTGTACTCGACCAGATATTTCACATGCAGTTGGGGTTGTCAGCAGGTACATGGCAAATCTGGGTAAAGAACACTGGTCAGCAGTGAAATGGGTGCTTCGGTATTTGAGAGGCACAAGTAGTTATTGTATCACTTACAATAAGAGCAGTGAATATGTTTGTGGATATGTTGATTCCGATTTTGCAGGTGATTTAGATAAGAGGAGGTCAACTTCAGGGTACGTCTTTACTCTTGCAGGTGGAGCTATTAGCTGGATGTCAAAGCTACAGAACATTGTTGCTTTATCCACTACTGAAGCAGAATACATTGCTGCTTCTCATGCTTGCAAAGAGGTGGTTTGGTTGAAAGGTTTGCTTGGTGAATTTGGTAGGTTGCAGGACAACATCAGGTTACTTTGTGATAGTCAAAGTGCAATACATTTGGCTAAGAATCCGGCCTATCATAGTAAATCAAAGCATATTCCAATTAAGTACCATTTTGTAAGACAGGTTGTTACTGAAATGGGAGTCTCTCTTGAAAAGGTGCATACAAAGGAAAACTGTGCAGACATGTTCACGAAACCAGTTTTGTTAGAGAAGCTGCGTTGGTGTTTGGCGTCTCTTGGCTTGCAGAAGAGATAAAATAATAATAACAAGGCATTAGGCTAATTGTTGTCAAGGTGGAGATTGCTGAGATTTTTCAGTTTTAGTAAAATTGGCAAAAATCTCATTAGGTGACAAAAATTAGGAATTAGTTCCTAGATTAGCTCCAGTTTGTTGGGAGGGAGTTAATGCATCCTAAATTTGAGTTGAGAGGATTTATGAGGCTGTTAGATTCTCCTGCTATATAACATGTATCCATACGTTTGTTTTGGAGAGTGTGTGTGGGTGTGTGAATTATGTAATCTCCTGTTTGAATAATAAAGATTGCCAATGCCCTGTTGTGTGGACGTAGCCCAGGAGGTTTGGGTGAACCACGTTAAAAACTCTGTGTCTTCTTATGTGCTTGATTAAATCAGCTGTGTGTTAATTGTTTAATGAATTCCGCTGTGATTTCTCCAACATATTTTACCTTTTTAATTGTAATCCGAATTAGCTTTTATGGTTAGATCACTTTTCAATAAAAATAGACTTATTAATAAACATGATGTGAATTTTAATGATATTTAAAATTTTGAAATTAATTTTATTTAATAAAAATAAATAAATTGTAATCTGAATTACTTTTTTTTATTGTTAGATCACTTCTCAATAAAATAGGCTTAATCATATTTAAAAAATTGAAATCAATTTTATCTAATAAAAATAAATAAAATGTAACTTGAATTACTTTGGTTTCTATGGTTAGATCACTTTTCAATAAAAATAGACTTACTAATCAACTTAATGTGAATTTTAATGATATTTAAAAATTTGAAATCAATTTTATTTAATAAAAATATTATAACTAAATATTCCAACATTAAAAAATAATAATAATTCTAATTAAATTTAAAATCTATATATTCAGCCTCAAAAATAATCCATACCAAGTTTGTTGACTGTGTTGCATAACATATATGCTTCACATCCATGTTTAAAAACAAACCATCTTAATTATTCTTAATAAGTACATATTTATATTTGCTCCGAACTCTAGCAAAAATAACATTCAATAAGAATGCAGACAAATACACCAAAGTTCCACTTTCAAATCTATTGCCACTCAGCCTACGAGCACATGACAAAAGAACCGTACCATCAATACCCCACCTGCTTTGCCTTGAATCAACTCACCCAAAAGATAACTGCCCATTCCTCACCATCTCCCCCATTAATTGCATTATGTGATCTGTCAATTTCAAGGAAATTAATGGCCTTCTGCATGTCAGTCATTTTCAAAGCTATTAAGCGCATACTTCCAATTAATATCTCATTGTAGTTAGCACATATACCAATTAATATCTCATGGTTAGTAGATATGTCATGCATAAATGTGTGCACATATACCAATTAATATCCCATGGTTAGCAGATATGTCAGGCATAAATGTGTGCACACATGTCAAGTATAGAATAGAAGAAAAAAGTTGACGAAATTCTGAAATGAATTAATTCAGAAGAAAATTTATCTTTCGAATAAATCTTAAATCCATGTCTCTGTTGTTCAAGTTGTCGTGAATTTTGTGTAAATGTGCCCTGTGAAAGGATTTTGTATTATCGAATAGAGAAAATTTGAGATTCCATGATCTGTTGTTATAAATTGCAAATCCTTGCAAGCTATTGTAATGCATGTAGTTAATTAATTAATGTTGCAGAAGCTGTGTGAAAGTAATTGTGCATAGATTTTCTTCCAACTTATCTCAAAACCTAATATTGGTGGATTTTTAGTTTTTTTTAGAATCGGTAATAACTTTTATTTTTAGCTATATTGTATTTTCCAATTTCTCAATGCAATTATAAACGTGAGGAATAGAATATTCTTGGCACACTATTGCTTAAGTCAACATCTTATGCCTACAATCCACATTTTTCCATTATGCGTTTTACATTATGAGTGGAAAATTGAAATTTATTTATGATTATCAAAGTTAGAAGTGCAACTTGGCTTCTAATTACTCCCAACACCCATTAGAATCTAGTCATCTTCACTTTATAGAAGGGTTAGAGACGAAACAAATTGGAATATTTTTTTCATTATCATGAGATGGCTTTTTGCTACAATTTAGGAAAGGATAAAAAAAAAATCAGTTTGAATGCCCTATTTAGTTCCAACCTATGTCACAGGGTTCGCTGAATTTGAACAAATTCGACCTTGAAGGCGAACCTAAAGACGAACCTGAAGCCAAATTTTATAATTAAAAAAACAAAATTTGGGGTTTGAGGTTAGAGTTCGGGCAGTTTTTGTCAGTTGTTTTAAGGTTTATGAGAAAAACCATGGGCAACACATGATATTCTCTTGTTCTGCTTCTCGCCAATTAATTTGCTGTAGTGGCCACTGGTTTGTCTTTATTTACCATGGTTGTCGATAGATTTTCACAAGCCAACTTCAGCCTGAGTGTACTCGCTCTATTGTGCTCAATGTTGTATTCTCTGCAATTTCCTGAATTCAATTTCTAGACGCTGCTTGTCCCCGCCTCCCGGAGCGTGAAGTGAATAGTGGTTGTGATTTGTGACTCATGCATTCTCATTGCTATTCATAAAAATTTATTGATTGATTTTGATTTTATTATTATATATATATATATATAGTCGAACTTAATGCCGAACCTCATGCAAACCTCAACAAAAAATTCAAAGTTGAATTGAACTTAATCGTTGCCGAACTTGAACTCGAACCCGAACCGTGTGACATAGGTTCCAACTGTGATGAGTGATGGAATGTTTTTTGTACACAGAGATGTAGCTGTCATATTAATGTTGACAAACTGAAAGAACATGAAATTATAATTGTTGTTATTATATTTGTAGCCTCTAGGTAAACTAACTTAGAATATAAGAAGAAAAAAAACCAGAAGTCAAATCGGGGAAGGAAATCATGATGCTGGTTCCCATACAAAGGGTGATGCTCCCTCAATTCCTGGAACGGGGTCAGCGGAGTTCAGAAAAGGACTTTGGAACAATGTAAATAAATTTGCATTGATTGTTTGCACAGAAGCATGCAATCTTTACAATAAAGCCCACATAATTATAATGAATAACATAAACATAAGAGTTCTGAAAAATGCTCAAGCGAAGATTTTAATAAATGGATCACAGATTTGTAACCCAGTACGTGTGAGAATCATTTTCTTTCCAACATATGCCCTTGCATTTTCTCATGTTGCGGTTCTGTAAATTTCAAGCAACTTAATCACTTGCAACACCATAATCAAAGATGAGTATAACACATATGAGTATGGATTTATAATAAACTCAATGCAGATTATAGAAATAATAATAGTGGGTAAATATAATTAGGAGAGCGATACCACAAAATCAAAAAAGAAAAGCACCTGGCCAAAGTCAAAGATTAGCAAACCAAGTTGCTTCTACATGTTAAAATTGGTGGGCATTGCTATACTCGTTTACAGTTCAAAATTTTGCATTCCAATGATGAAAACAATTACCCTTGGACCTTTCATCTAAGGCAAAGAAAGCTTAAAATAACAAACAAAAATAAAAAGTGACCGTAAAACTTCAAAGGAGGGTTATGTTTGGTTTGAACAAAAGTTAAACTATGTGCAGATTTCTATGGTTGGTTAAGGAAATTTGTTAAGCATGCTTTCTCGTTTGTTTTGAACATGCATTCAGTTAACCTGAATATTAGGGAAATCCCTACAACAAGTCACTATTCTAGTTAACTTAAAATTAGTTCTCTCATAACCCCAACAAAGGTATGATGGCACTTGGTTCATTAGTTAAAGTTGTTGGATAGGCAAAGGTTATAAACTCACAAAATAACATAAGTATTTCACACATGAAACACATGAGCTGTGGCTCTTCTATTAATCTTCAATCACTCTAAATCACAATGAATACATTGAACCCGACGAAGGGTATTTAACCTAAATTGACATGAACACACTCCCATAACTCAACTTGATCAAATCTCACTTAACTAACTCTCTAACTCACTCACCAAATATATCTATCACTCAACTAAACTAACTCACTTAACTGATTGTTTAATAATGCATGCAAGAGGTAATTACATATTTTAACACTCCCCCTTAATTACGACCGCTAAACTAAAACATAACTCATGACAAATCAAACATGTCTGCTGCTCTATGTCTCAGCTAGTCTTACAACACCCAAGTTTCTTTTGTGAAACTGAAACAAATCTACTGTTAATGGCTTTGTAAAGATATCAACCAATTGATCACTAGATTTACAAGGATTCAAGTGAACTTCATCATTTCTCACAAGTTCTCGAATAAAGTGATATCTAGTATCAATATGCTTGCTCTTTTGATGAAACACACTATTCTTGGATAGTGCAATAGATGAAGTGTTGTCACAGTATATTGTTTGTTGATCCTTGTGTTTTTGCTTGAGTCCATCCAATACTCGTCTTAACCATACTGCTTGACATGCTGCTGATGTTGCTGCTACATATTATGCTTCTGCTGATGATAGTGTCACAATGGGCTACTTCTTAGATGCCCATGCTATCACACCTAAACCAAGATGAAACACATAACTCGATGTGCTCTTCCGATCATCCAAACTGCCTGCAAAATCACTATCTGTGTATCCAATAAAATCTTTCTTTTCTATACTTGCATACATTATGCCATAATCTCTAGTTCCTACTATGTATCTCAGAATTATTTTTTCTAACACTCCAATGTGTGTCTTTTGGAGTCTCCATAAATCTGGAAATCAAACTCACTCCTTGCATAATATCTAGTCTTGTAGTTGTGAGATACATGACGTTTCCAACCAATATTTCAAATAGAGTTAGATTGACATCTGCTCCTTCATCATCCTTACTTAAATTTGTACCTGTTGCAACTGGTGTAGGTACAGGTTTGTAATTATCCATCCTGAATCTTTTCAAAAAATCTCTGGCATATTTATTTTGGCAAATAAAAATTCATTTTTCAGATTGCTCAACTTCAATGCCAAGAAAATATTTCATGAGACCAAGATCTGTCATCTCAAATTCTTTCATTATGGCTACTTTAAATTCATGTAGGTCAATATCACTTGTAAAAGTCATATCATCAACATATAAGCAAACAATCAAAATCTGTCCATGCTCATTTACCTTTTTGTATAAGGTAGGCTCAAAGATGCTTTTGCAAAATCCATTCTTAATCATGTAACTGTTGATTCTGCTATACCATGCTCTAGGTGCTTGTTTCAGTCCATAGAGTGATTTCTTCAACTTGTAAACTTTATCTTCTTTACCTTCAACTTCATAACCTAGAGGTTGCTGTACATAAATTTCTTCTTCTAGAATACCATTCTAGAAGGTTGATTTGACATCTATCTGATATACTTTACACTTGTTCTAAGCTGTTGTGGCTATAATTTCTCTGACAGTATCCAATCTAGCTATTGGAGAAAATGTTTCCCCAAAGTCTATTCCCGGTTTCTATGAGAATCCTTTTGCTACAAGTCTTGCTTTAAATCTATCATTCTCACCTTTCTCATTCAATTTTGTCTTGTACACCCACTTCACACCAATGGGTTTTTTATCGTTTAGTAAATTAACCAAATCCCATGCATCATTCTTTTCAATAGAATCCATCTATTCATCCATGGCTTGCACCCAATTTTCATCTCTGTTTGCTTCTTTAAACGAAGAAGGTTGGAATGCCAACAATGCAAAATTTGAACTAACATCAAAATCATCATAAATATCTTTCAAACTTCTCATATTTTTCCTACCATCACCTGATTCATTACTTGATTGGCTGCTTGGAGAATTCTGGTCTGTTGATCTGCAGGAAGATCCATTCTGCTCTGAAAATCTTGGAGTCCTTTCTGGTGTGACTCAGTTTGGTGTCTTCTCTTTTGATTCTTGCTGTTCCTTTTCTGCTACATCATCCTCTTCCGTCAATGGTAATCGTGCATCTGTTGGTTTGTCTACAATCCCATTCCATGAATCTTGTTCTTTGAACACAACATCTCCGCTAATGATTGTCTTCTTGGTGACATGGTTATACAATTTGTAAGGTTTTTATTGCTCACTATAACCAGTAAATATGCATTTTTCACTTTGATGATCTAATTTGCCTCCTTAGGTACATGTGCATAGGCTACACATCCAAAAACTCTGAAATGAGATACATTGCATGACATACCTGACTATGCATCTTCTGGTAGTTTGTTCATCACACTCTTTGTAGGAGATCTATTATCACATAAACATCACATGCAACTACTTCTGCCCAATACTCATTAGACAAGTGTCTTGCTTTCAACATGCTCCTTGTCATGTTCATGATTGTCTTGTTCTTTCTCTCTGCTACACCATTCTACCACGGTGTGTATCTGGTTGTAAACTGTTTTCTGATTCCATGTTGTTTGCAGTACTCATGGAATGCTTTCGAATCATATTCTCCACCACGATAAGATCTCAATACCTTGATCCATCAATCACTTTGGTTCTCCACTAAGGCTTTGAACTCTTTGAACTTTGCAAAAGTTTTAGACTTCTGCTTCAAGAAGTAAACCCAAGTCTTCCTGCTATAATCATCAATAAAGTGAGGAAGTAACAACTTCCACCAATCGACTATGTCCTCATAGGTCCACACAAGTCGGTATGCAACAACTCAAGTGGTTTCTTTGCTCTGTAAGAAACTCCTTTTGGAAAACTTTCATGGTGTTTCTTTGCCAAGATTCAACACTCACAAGTGCTAGCAAGTTCTTTGATGGGAGGTAAACCTTTGACCATCTGTTTATGCTACAACAATCTTAAACCGGAAAAGTGCAAGTGTCCAAACCGAAAGTGCCATAACCAGTAATAATTAGAACATGTAGCTGTAAAAGAGCTAACATGATCATTACAGTTCATAATTAAAGGAAAAAGTCTATTCCTTGTCATCTTCACCTTTGAAATTAGCTGCTTTCTTGGGGATTTGTCATAAATAACACATTGTTTCCCCTGAAAGATAACTTTGTATCATTTCTGCGTCAATTGACCAACACTTATCAAATTGTGTTTGAGTCCAGGGACATAATATACCTCTGATATGGTCTTTAGCTCCCCCTGCTTGGTCACAATTTTGACCACTCCTTTGCCATCTACATCCACAGTCTTGTCATTCCCCAACTTTACCTCTGTCTTCACTAATTGATCCAAATTTGCAACCAAATTCTTGTTGCCTGTCATGTGGTTACCGCAACCACTTTCTAATAGCTAGACCTTATCAGACGGTTCATGCATGGTGTTGCATGCTAGGAACATGGAGTTAGTATTCTCTGTACTAACATTAGCTCTTTGATTTCCTTGATCAACTATCTTCTTCCTACAATCACGAGCATAATGACCAATTTTATTGCAATAATAAATTTTCACCTTTGATTTGTCAAACCTTTGATTGTTGTGAAAGTTTCTGCTACTTCTGCGTCCACTTTGATGCTCATGCTCTTCTCAGCCATCTCTCTGACCACCATAGCTTCTGCTTCGTCCTCTGCCTCTCGATCGACCTCTGCCTCGACCTCTTGAAATAAAAACTTGACTTTTGAAGGTAGTTTCTAAAGTGGAATTCTTATTTCTGTCTATCCTTGCCTCATGCGATAGAAGGGATCCCATCAACTCATCAGCTGTCAATTTTTCCAAATCCTTCGCTTCTTCTATGACTGCTACCACAACATCAAACTTAGTAGACAAAGATCTAAGAACCTTCTCAATCATTGTTCGATATTTAATATCTTCACCATATATTTTTAACTGATTGACGACATACATGGCATTATTCATGAAGGAATAAATGTCCTATGTCTCCTTCATCTGCGGACTTTCAAAATCTCTCCTAGTATTCTGCAATTTAAAAATATTAACTTTGGCAATACCTTGATAGCTTGTCGCCAAAGTTTCCCATGCTTCATTTGTTGAAGAAGTCATCATTATCTTCTGGAACACTGCTCATTCCACTTCCTGTTGGATAAGAAGCAACGCTTTTGCATTCTTCCTCTTGTCTTTATTTCACTGCTCTCTATCTGCATTACTGAGGGCTCGTTCTTCTGCGTCGTTCTGATGTTCTGCAAACCCAAACTTGACATAATCCCATACATCGTGCGCTTTTAGCATGGTCTCCATTTTAATAGCCCACACATCATAATCTTTCCCAGTGAAAAAAGGAAGTTGTGGTTGGAAGCTGCTTGTAGCCACCTTTCTTCAAACAAAAATTCACTTCTGATAAAACCCTAAAAATTTCTTCTTTTGTAATGCTTTGCCAAGCTCAAAAAAAAATAACATTCTAGTAATAAAACCCTAGATTTTATTATTTTTATTATATATGAGAAATTTCTTGTAAAAAAAACTTAAATTTATTTATTTATTTATTTATATTTATTTATAATAAACTCTACTCACAAAATTTCCACTTATAAACAAAAACCTTATTTAAAAAAATCCCTTTCTCAAAAGTCATGTGCATGTATGAGAAACTCCTTTTAATAGTGCTTTAGGTAATTAAAAACCCCTTTTAAAAATCACTCATATAAAATTTCAATACGAATACTTAAACCTTTTGAAATTTTAATACGAATGCTTTATGAAAAATACTTTTTAAATAGGTCAACCACGTACGTATTGACCTTTTCTTTGCTAACTCTCTTATTGCTGCGTTGGACTTGCATGGTAACCCACCTCTCGTCACAATAGTCTGCGTTAGTACTGTAACGTAGCAGAAATTCAAAACTCCCGCGTGCATGCAAAACCTGGTAAGTTTTCGATGAGTAACGCGATTCTTTGCTGTGAGATCCAGCATTATAACGCTCTGTGTATAAATATCAGATGTGTTATAGCATAAATATGCGGGAAAAAATAAAAAATCTTTTTCTCACACATGGATGATTGCTAATCCTTCTTTCTCTCATTCTCTGTAACCTCGCTCTAATACCAATTTTTTGGATAGGTAAAGGATATAAACTCATAAAATAACACAAGTATTTCACACATGAAACACACGAGCTGCGGCTCTTCTATTAATCTTCAATCACTCTAAATCACAATGAATACAATGAACTTGGTGAAGGATGTTAAACCTAAATTGACATGCACACACTCTCATAACTCAACTTGATCAACTCTCACTTAAGTGACTCTCTAACTCACTCACCAAATATATCTATCACTCAGCTCAACTAAGTCACTATCCTGGTTAACCAAAAATCAGTTCTCTTATAACCCAAACAAATGTATGATGGCACTTGGTTCATCAGTTAAAGTGAATTGCATAGTTGGGTAATTCCATGTAGAGATGACCATCTAGTTGCAAAGAAAATATAATTACACGGAAGTTTAAATCCAACAGATTGAAAAATTTGACAAAGGTAAACCCATTACCTGTTGTTAATATCAATAACATAAATTCAAATATGATCACTCAAATTACTCTCAATAACATCGAAATTTACCTTGGAAGGAAGTACTTCCACAGACGGCGGAGGCGACAACAAGGGATTTTCAGTAAACCCCCAGAGAGAATGAGGCTTGTTCGTCAACTGAAACAAGGATTGGGGCGACAACCCTAGTAGGAAAGCAAAAAGCAATGGCACCCTCATATTTTTCAGATCTGGAGTTCGAATCCCATAGCTTGTTAAATGTTTTTTGTTCCTATATTATACCTAAGGAATACCGCTCATATAACATAATCCCAGGAACCCAAAATTCCAAAGCCTGATTTATAGGCGTAGAGACCGAATTTTAGCACTGTGCTTACCCAGACACAATAGCTTAACACATCACACAAGGGTAAAGATCTTGACTGATTCCTCCAAAGCCAAGTCTGAATCTTCTATAAAATAGGCGGGGGCTAACTCCAAACCTCATAACCTCATATTGATACGGGTTTCGTCAAACCCATATTTCCCTCAAATCGGACTCCTCCCCATGTTAATCAGATCCCCAAGACATAAACAAACAGAGAATAAAAATTAACTAGCATGCGACGAAGGAGACCTCTGTTGCGGTTCTATTTCCCGAACCAGCCGGCGGTGGCAGGACTATATAGGGAACCCGAGGCGCTATTTGGAGGAATCGATGGCAAATTAATCAGAAGAATTTTAATGCTGTAATTTGCAAGAGGTGAGTCATATGTGGACAAATGTCATTCCCAGGTTAAAAAGGTTGATGAAAATAAACAATAGTTGATTCAAACGAAAAGGCCTATCGACCTAAACATATAGCCATCTGTAGTTGCCATATCATGTGAGCATATAACTATAACGATCATAACATATATCATATGTCATGTGAGCATATAACTATAACATATATCATATGTCATGTGAGCATATGGTATATGTCATGTGAGAATATAGCATATGGCGTTGTAGCCATGTCATGTGAGCATATAGCTATAATGGATATAACATATAACATATGTCATGTGAGCACATATAGCATGTAACCACTTAGTCACACCAATAATGTATACAACGAACATTAAGAAAACATTATGTCAACCATGTGAAGCCCAACGCATCTATGTAGATATTATGAACTCAGATATTCCATATTCGATGGAAGCCAATCGTACAAATGCCTTACCATCGTTGTGCAGAGGATTTCATTGTATGGAAGGAAGTGTTCTGTGGAGTAAGAGCTATCACAATCAAAGGCTCCACACAATGGCTATTTGTGCGGAGTGACGGACGTGCCTCGTTGATCCTACAATAAAAAGCAAAAAAGGGACCATGTTTATGCCTATTGCACCCATTATACATGCTAGAGTTTCATAGTATCTCCACGTAAACATATGGAGTGAATGTTTTGAACCATCGTAGATGGATACACATTGAAACCAAACTTTTGACATAAAACCTCTTTTTTGCCACTGATCAACTGTTATGGGTGAAAAATTTGTCGATATGTGCTAGTTTGAACTTCATAGTTAGCTCAAGATCCAAAAACATGGCACAGGGAACATGCTTACTGGTGTCTGTCTCACTGAATTTTTTTTTGAATGCATCATCTCCACCACTAATGGTCTTGTCACTTTGCATTTGTCCATCAGGCCGGATAAACATATTTTCTCAGGCCGACATACCATTTTTATGATGGACGACTAATCATCGATTATATTGGTGTGTCCTTCAAGCCTTTTAAAAGAAAATTTGTGAATGTTTTACAAATTCATTAATGACTCAATTGTTTTCTTTGGTTTTCTCTTTTATTTTGTAAAGAAAATGCTTCTAGTTTGTCACTCTTAGATCCATACGTCCATAATATGACTTCAACATTAGAATGCAGAGTTACCGAGCATATGAAATTAACCTATTAGTCATGTTTGTCTTGGAAGAGTGATTCTTCAGGTACTTCCAGAAGCCTCATCTGGTATGATATGACATTGATGTATGCTCAGGAGCTAAATCCTAGAAGAATGCCTAGATGTGACAAGTTCTCATCTCAGGTTTCAATTAAGGTAGCAAGACAGGCGTTAGTGTCAGAGGAAGAAACTACAAATACTAAGATGGGATTTGAGATAGATTACGGTGAAGGAGGTTCTTCTAGAAGTACCTCCCTTTTTAAGACGGAGTGTTGATATTTTTAGCTCGAAAGGTAATTCTAGTTTTATGTCTTGACTAGAAGGACCTTGATTTTCCTCATTAGGAGCTTGCATTCCACATGTAGAGTGTGCAAGTGAGTTGCACACATGTTGATGTGTTGCCTGTGAAATGATGAGACATGCATGTAAGGCAAGCTAAATTTATGACTTGTACTTGAGTTAAAGAAGAGAAAGCTAAAGATATGATAGATAACTAAAGTAATGTCACTTATATTCAGTTAGCCTGTAAAGATAATTTTGGTCATCAATCTTAGCTTAAGAAAGTTATGAATTGAGCATAATGTGAGGTGCTATGACACACCTGTAGGATAAGATTGAGAGAGAATTCTCAGTGAGAATGTGCTAGGTCCAAGAGAGTGTAGTGAGGTTGATGATCATTATTGCATTTTCTCAGTTGGGTCATTATCCCTAGTACATGATCCTCATCAAGTTCCCTGATCCCACAAGATCCTAATTAAATTCCCTGATTACTTTTTTAATGAATAATTATTGTTTTGGAAGAAATTTGTTTATGTGTGTCTGATTCAGATTGAGTATTATTTTTTCTTCCACTATTTTTTTATGAGTTAGGAATCTAGTCATGCATTTATTCCACTTATTAATTTTTGGGAATCGAATACTCGGTGTTGGGTTCAGAATGTATAACAATGAGTATGGGATTTATAAACTTATCGTTGAACGTACCTAGACCATATTTCCGCGGAAGCTTACGGGATATAATAAGCATATTTCCACAGAAGCTCGAAGGTAAGAAAAAATACACGAAATTTATATTTGGGTACCTCTTGAAAATTATTATTGATGTATTTATATAATTGTTTACAAGGGAATCTCATAAATATTGGGCCATATTTATTTGAGTACATGTAAGTCCTAAACAATTTTCAACATCTAGTTTATTCCAAACTTTCGTTTTAGATACTAAAAAATTATGCTAGGTTTATCTGTGTGTTTCAATTGTGGACATCACTAGTTGTAGACTGGTGCAATGTATTCAACGGTTAACATTTAAGAAAGTTATTTTCAAGGAAATTAGTTTTTGTTGCCTCTTGATTGAAAATCAAACTAGTTGTAGACTGGTGCAATGTATTCAACGGTTAACATTTAAGAAAGTTATTTTCAAGGAAATTAGTTTTTGTTGCCTCTTGATTGAAAATCAGACTCGAGCGCATGTGAGAAAGCTTCACAACTTCAAATTGGATTTTTCTACCTTGTATTGTATGTTTTTACGGTAAGTGTTAGTAGTAGTTTTCATTTCTACCTTATCATCTCTGTGACTAGTTTCCTCGTTTAATAAAAGACAATTGATATCACAGTAGCTACATTAAAACGACAGAGGACTCTTGGTTTATGGAATACCTATGAGAGGTCAAAGGAAACAAATAAATGAATGTTTGGAGTCGAATGTGTAGGACTTGAATGAGGCCTAGGCTTGATCAACATATATGCAGGGCCTGAATGAGGCCTACACTGGACAATGTTGGTGTAGGGCTTAAATGAGGCTAGGCCCGCATAAGAAGGAATTCATGCAAAGGAATGACTATTGTGAGGTCCAAAAATGGGTGGTTCAGGGGCTCAAAGGTGGGCTAGTTTTGACAGGTGGCTAGGCCATGTAGGAAGCAGATGTGTTACTCACGTGGCATTCAATTACTAATTGCAAATTGAATTGACTTAGAAATATATTGCACATGCAGAAGGCGTGGAAGTGTGGATGTCTCTTTTGCATTATTCCTCCTTATGCACACATCCCCATTTCCACACTTTTGCACACATTCCCCACTCTGCACCCTTCTTCTACACATCTCCAACCTGCACAATGCTTCTTTTGTATGAAAAATTTGGTTACATAAACAATAAATGCACTAGGTCATATGGTAATCTTAGCTTGACATGAATAGTTGATTTGATAATTGTTATGAAATCTCCGTAATGACAACATGTGACATATAAATAATTGATAGCATTAAGTAAAAAAGTGTGCAAGAAATAAATAATTTGGGAAATCAATTGTGTGGAGTAGTACGTGTGTAAAATGTCGTTTGTGACAAAATACCTTAATCACAACAACATATCAATAACTATCAAAAGAGAAAATGACTTTGCTTCTATGTAGCTATCACTCTTATTAAATCTTTATTTAACTTTTTTTTCCCTTGAATGAGTTTTTTTTTAATAAAAACAAATTTAGTTTATATACAAAGTATTTACTTTAAAGGAAAAAAAACCAACTTCACACCCATAAAGAAATTTAGTTACGTTTACAAATAAATTAAGTTTATTTTTAGAGGGAAGAAAAAACTAGCTTAAATTGGTACTATATATATTCGTTTATATCTTCTTCAAAATATATTCTTACTCCACCTTTTGAGGACATTGTTCACGAGCATTATCAACCTTCTGAAGATATTAAGGATCACAAATATGTTGAAAAAATTAACTTATTTGCGATCCTTAATATCTTTCAAAGGTTGATGATTCTCATGAACAATCTCCTCAAAAGGTGGTGTAAGAAGCCATTTCGAAGAAGATAATGGAACGATCATGACTTCTATGTGTTACCACAGGTTATTTCAGTCAAATAAGTATTAGTTAAGATGGAACTGTTTTATATTAATGTTAGTTTAGGGCATTATAGATAATTGTAAATGTCTTATTTTACTTTATGGTGGTAATTTTAATATTTGATGTGATTAGCTAAAGGGTGTGATTTTTTTTTTTTAAATGTAAGTTGAAGATACACTTGAGTTAAATCATTGGAGGATACCAAGGTTGTTTACCAAGTGTATATTGTTATTTCATACTTTATTTCATGATAATAGAACTTTGTGTAATTTTTATTTTTTTTATTATGGTTTTTTTTTTTTTTTTTTTTTAGTGTGTTGGGAAATGTATTGGTGAATACGGTCTTTGAAGTTCTTTAAGCTCTTTAGGGTTACATACCAATGTTGAGCTTCTTGAGTTTTCATTTTTTTGACAGTCACATTTAATTGTTGTTTTTACCTCATTTCAAAAGGTGGTCTTGTTACCAATATTTTTATCAAAGTTGCTAAGGTCCTTGTAGTCTTTTTAGATTAGCATAAGCAAGGCCAAGACCCACTATCACCTTGGCCTCATCCCCCACTATTTAGGCTCAACACCTCTTAAACAACCAATTGATTCTTTCATAAATATCCTCCAATACTTCGGTAGGTGATTAGTGCCTTATATGGAGTCAATGGGCGAAGGTGTTCTAGATTTGTTTGTTGTCCTACTGATAAAACACTCATAAAACAACACAAGTTTCTAATAGCACATTATTATTAGCAAAACCACTCAAGATATGCAGTGTAATGTATGGATTTTGGTCTACGAAATTTGTCCTAATTGGTTATGAAGTTATATCTCTATTTAGATACATGATTTAATGATTATGAGTGAAAAAAAAGAAATTTGTCATGTGGAATAGACTGTAAAACATGCATAAAACTACAGGGGAAGCAAGTTGATTTTTTATTACATCCAACCCACAATGTACAAGAAACCCACAATGTGCAAGAAACCTCTAAGGAGACACCCTAAAGTGAGGGAAAGCTAGAGGGTACTTTATAAGCTTTAGGGACTCCGGTTTATCAAATCTTTTGTTGAAAATGCAATTTCTAGATAGTTGGAAATTTCCCTTTCATATTTTTGGTTATATTTATGTACTCACATTTTTTCCAGAATTTAAATAGCTAGTTTTTTATAGCTAGAAAATAAAGGAAATTCAACTCTTTCCCAAAGATAATGACTTAAAATTATTATAGAGATGAAAATAGTAAGTCCTAACTTAAGATGCTTCCTGATAGGCCTTGTAGACTTACATTGGATGGTTGTAGAATGTAATTATAGCATTAAAAAACACTCTCCACATGTAGATCTAGAACCAATTGAATGGATACAAGTGTAAATATATGGGAAATGAAACTTGCATCGAAATGAGAGATTATATCCTACAAATTTGACACTTCTTCCCATTAAATAGATTGCTGAAAATGATCTAACAGTAATAACCAACAAGAAAAACCGTACCCTAATGCAGAAAAATAAAAGAGAATTTGAATACTATTGGAGATTTTTTTCTTTTTGAAATACCCGTGCCTTGAGAACTTACTTTTTTCTAGAGTGTGAAGTCAAAGCCCTTCGAAGTCGCTAGGCCCACCTTGTCTCTAGGAAGTGGATTTGGTCTGAGAGGAAATTGCTCCAATTGTTATTTATTTACTCGTTCCATCCTGGTCTTCTAAAATCCATTTCATAGTCTCTCTTCCAAAAGAGATTCATGTAGTTGGGAAGTCTCATGTCACTCAACTTCACTAAGTATTTCAATCTTATGAACTCACTACAATTCTCCTAAGAGGTTTGGGCTATAGGGGCCATATGGGAAGGCACCCTGCAATACTTCTCTTAAGGGAATAATTCCCCCCATTCCTATGACAACTTGAGTGCAACTTGTTTGGTCACCCATGATTACTTGCAATTATCACTTAGGGCTATGAGAATATGGAACAATGATGCATCCTTTGTTAATATTATTAAACTATTATGTAAATTTTGTAAAATAGTAAATTTAGGGATGAAGGTTTTTTGGCTCCAGATTTTCACAACCAATCATTTTTCCAATGGTATTATTCTCTAGTGTATATCATTTAAAGGTATTCTTCTCTAATGTGAGACATTCATCGCAATAAAAGATTTTACATAGATCAAAGTAAATCCTAAAATCCATCACAAATATCAGAACCCTATGCAATTTTCATATCTAATTCTGCAAATATAACCACTCAATAAAGGTGCACTACACAAAGACTTTGTAGCTTTGTGGATTCATGTCCTGTAGATAAAACTTGAGAAAACATCCTTGCTCACATCGTTCATCACATTATTTTATTTAGAGTCAAAGTTGAGCTAACGTATCTATTTAATTCAATAAGTAGATCATCTTTGGGAAGAAGTTTGTATAAGTAAGAGGACATGATTCCATGGATTACTCATGAAAGGAACATGGTTAGGTTAAATATCTAGAAATACTCTACACATGCTTGGAAAGGATCACGAAAAGCTTAAATGTAAAATTTTTGTGCTTTTCATACTTAGTTTTTGAGTTTATTTAAAAGCTCAGACAATAATTAAATTTTTATATACTAATCTAGTCCATATTAACTCCACATCTACCAAGCATCAAGAGGGATCAAATCTTTTGAGATGAAAATCTCTTTTAACATGAAAAGATATTTGATCTCTCAATGCTTGATAGATACACAGTTAAGATGTGATGGCAAGTCCCTCCAATAACTTGCCTAATAAACCCAAATTTATGTTTTCTCAATCACAGAAGTATTATATTTATCACATAGAGAGTGTATTTATCCTTACCTCTTTGGTTTTTAATCCCACACTTGTGCTTCTTATTCCTCTTTTAGAAGGTGACAACACCTCCTCTACTATGAAACCGAAATATTCCTTTGTATCTGTTGACTCCACGTAATTATGGCGACAAAGACCTTTCCTCTTATAAATCAAACTCCCTTTAAACATTAAGCTTGATTCCCAAACAAACTACAGTTCTTATCTTTCGGCGAGCCTTATATCCCAGTCTATCGGCCCATAAATGCACGGAGAGAGAAAATGGCCACTGTTAGATTAAAGCAATAAATGATCCCACGGTGGCCATTTTGTCTCTCGGTGCATTTATGGGCCGATAGACTGGGATATAAGGCTCGCCTTATCTTTCATCCTTTCCCATTTAATAATGGTGTGATTCCCAATGGAGTAGTTGAGACGTCTAAACAAAATTGGTCGCACGCTAGTCACCTATGCATCATGATCCAACTTCCAACTATTTCGTTGGACGGGGTCTTTTTTTAAGGGAGTTGTGTAGAGATTTAATAGAATACTTTGGATGGTATTTTTTGTTGGTAATTTGGTTTTTTTTTTTTTTTGTTTTATATAAATTAAGTAGTTGGAGTGTTTGAATTATATTTTTGATGGTAGAAATGGATTCAGCGTCATAAAAAAATCTTTAAAGCATTCATAATAATGAAGTTTAACAACTATAATCTAGATTTTCAAAAACAATTGCCAAAAATTATTATAATCATCTCGAAATTTCTAAATTATTTTGTAGATTTTTTAAACTACCACCTCCATAAGTCAAGCGTCCGTATCATTTCTTTGTTTTAACCACAACTTTGGGTCATCCTTCCCGACCTCGACGAAACTGAATAACAGTGCTCGGGTTATCGAAGGTATCACTGCATAGGCTCTCTAATCCTTCGTTACTGCAAGGACTTCCTTTCCATGAACTCTCGGCACTTGGACAGTTACTTCAATTCTTGGTATCACTTTAAAACACTAATCCGCAAAAGCCGACTCCTTTGTTTATGTAAGTTTATGTCAAGGTCGACTCTCTCAGACTTGCCATAGCCCATTTACCATTAGTGTGGCTCCTCCCTCACAAATTCCTTTTCCATTCGATCGAAACTATTTAAAACATACTCATGATATTATCACACTTTTAACCTGAGCCACCGACAAAGCCAGAAAATTATGAAACTATTCCAATTTGGAGTTAATATTGCTCATTCGTCGACTTTCGGACAATATAGAAGTCGATGCACACACAAGGATGACACACATATTTTATTCCTTCATTTGGTTGCTTACGATAGGTAGTTGTCGAGACCGCCATAGGATTCCATTTCTATGTATTTATCAAGCAAACAAGTAAATTGTAATCTACAGAAACCCAACGCAAAGAGAGATTACTCATTTATACACTGAGAAGATTTGGAAACCATATTCATTATTTAATTTGGAAATATATATAGACTTTTTCAGAAGGAAATATATACAGACTTGTAGAGCTCCTTCCAGTTTCTTTCTTGAAATGCACTTGGGAGCCTCTTCTTCCTCAACTTCATAAGCTTCTAATTCCTGGGATACCTCTATCACACACACAATTATATATAAAAATCAATGGCTGGAAAAATATCTCAACAGACACATTGAAAATTGGATATTTGTCCAAAGTCTAAAATTACCAGATTCTTATCTCTACACCGGTTGTATTTACAAAGGCCCACTTGGCCTATCACTAAAATAATAACACCTTAGCAGAATGGAAATGGGACACGTGGAAAAATAACAACTTGTATTCTTAATTGGTACAAAATAAACATCTCTTTTAAAATTTATATGGGCCCTTAGTTTGGAAAAACACGGGGTTGATGCTCCTGCACCGAGATGAATCTAAACTGATTTAATATATATATATATATATATATGATATTTTTAAAATTTTAATAATTAGTAAAATATTTGATATGCTAAACTACCGAAAGTGAAAATGTGTTGGCTGGTTTTCTGTTTTGATTTTGATAATCACTCTAATGTAACTATTCTCCCACATGTAACTATTCTCCCACACGGCGTGATTTGATAATCGAATGTACTTATTTGACTTTTTCCCTTTTTTAATATTGTTTATTTATTTTTTGATTTTTAATTTATTTTTACAAATTTGTCAATTGGACTCATTTCATTAAAGATTATATCAAGCTTAATTTGTGGTTTCTAAGTAATCAAAATCATCTGAGATAGCACCTAGTATGGGTCACATCGGCCCTTAACATGATTAGATTTTTGCCTACAAAGCTTTCAACCGATGACTTTCACATCTCAGAGTAATTTTAACAATACACCACATCACTATTTGTTGCTTCTTAAACTATATTATTATTATTGTCTTTTAATATATATATATATATATATATATATATATATATATATTAAACAATGAAGCAGTGAAAAGTGTTAGTTAAGATGATTTTATTTACAATTTTAACTATAAATAAAAAGGAGTGTTACTATTAGCATCGTTTTTTTCGATTTGATTTGAAGATTTAAATCTCAATGATATCAATTGATAAGGCCATAAGTTCAAACAATTTGTAGTTTCATGCCCTATAAAAATACTACTTGTAGTACTAATTTCTAATTTGGAAGTTGATTTTAAGAATGTTGTTGCAATGATATATAATGATATATATTGTTAAGACCATAGTTTTATGACATTGTCTACTTTGATCATCTACTAGTTTTAGTCTAAAAAGAGTTAGATATGGACAAAGCTTGTGACTAGAAATATCATACTAAAGAGTTGTTCAAGCCAAAAGTCGTTTAAAGATATGAGTAGACACATTAGTTAATCCATGCCCCTTCGGGAGCTTCGGGGGCTATTGTGATCGTCTGCGAGATTTTCATTAATATATGTATCGGAACCTGAGTTTATAAAGCCAATTTAATCCCACCCCATGTTTCTAATTTTTAGATCGAGGAGCACTTTTTGGGCAACATATGAGCTTCATTCAACTGTTATTTCAACAAATAGACATTTTAATGGTTTTATTTGACCTCATATCGAGGAAAAATGGAAAATGGTATGGAACTTAGATTAAATGTCAAATGATATCAAGAATTTAAGTTTCATGTAGGTAACGCTAATGTTAATTCGTGGACATTTTATGTTTATGTTTTAAGAACATATTTCTTTTCATGTTTGCAAGGGTGTCGAGGGTTTACTAAATAACTGTCACATGTTTAAACACACACTTTGCATGCAGTAATCCACTTGTATGGCAATATTCCACTTGTCTTCACTTTTAAGTAGTGTCTTTTCTTCACTTCACTTTCCTTCTCATGATGAGCCATCTCACTTCTTGGTTCTAAAAAACCTTCAAATTTTAGTCACTGATTCACTTCTTGGTTCTCAGTAACATTCAAATTCCAGTTCTGCTTTATAGAAATAAGCTTTAGGTAAAATTCTAAATTCTAGCAACATTCAAATTCCAGTTATGCGGCTTTATAGAAAAAAGCTCTAGGTAAAATTCTAAATTCCTGCTCTGCTTTACAGAAAAAATCTTTGCAGCAAAGGTAAATACAATTATAGAAGCAAAATAGCATCGAGTTTCTTTACAGAAAAAATCTTTGCAACAAAGGTAAAATGCAATTATAGAAGCAAAGATAACATCAGTAGCAGTCGATTAAGCTAATCTTGATGTGCGGATGGATTCATATCCGTCTTATAGTAGATCTAGTCGGTGAAGAGGCACCAAATAAAGCAACTGCATATATTTTTGTTTTATATCCTACATGTAAATATCAATATCCAGATACATAGCCATAACCTACAACATCAATAACAAGGAAAGCTAGAGCGTACTATAAACAATCTTTTTTATATATAGCTTTATCCATTGTCGTTTATGATGAATTTTCTGGAGTATATGTGTTCTTTGGTTACAATAATTTTCTATAGATTATTAGTTATGTATTAAAATTTATGTATTCCTCTTGTTCTAGCAAGAGTCTTGTTAAGGAAATTAAGGGATTAGTCAGCTTATTTCTATATTATATTTGTTCTTTGGTTACAATAATTTTCTATGGATTTTTAGTTATGCATTAAAATTTATGTATTCCTCTTGTTCTAGCAAGAGTCTTGTTAAGGTAATTAAGGGATTGGTCGGCTTATTTCTATATTTTTATCGTGTTACCCATGAGGGTTTCGTTCTTGAATTATTTTCGTTACTCTTTTTCCACAATGCGGTAACATATTTTGGTTATAGTTCTTTTTATTCTTTTAAAGGTTTATAATAAATGTTTCCAAAACACCCTTTTTTTTTATCATAAATCATGGGTTTAGCGAGACTTGGTTCTTTCAGAATCTACCTAGCCCGTGGGAATTTAACTCCTTTCTCTTGTGGACAGAGGACTATTATGGCCAACAAACCCATACTATTAGTGTAATATCCTAAAGATTAGAATTTTCAATAAATCAACACATCTAGGTATTCCAACTAAAAATAATTGTGATAAAAACACAGAATACAATAAGATGCGGGCACATATTATTATATATATATATATATATATATATATATATATATATATATATATATATATATATTATTAACTGAAAAAAGATACATGCCCAATCCAAAAATATACGAGCCTTTGCAGTGGCATGCTCTGCTACTAATTAAAACAGAAAACCAATACTGAAGCACAATCGTGGACCCTGGATGGATCCACCAGACAAATTCACTATAGGGTTTTCATCTCGGGATCAATACTAGAACTGGCCAGGCCAGATTCTCAACCCAAAACACAATAAGATAGATAATACCAGAATGAATCTAAATGCCTAGCTTCTCTCCCCTTTTATAGGCTTGATGGACTTTCTAGAGACCTTATTTTATTATTTTTCTAGGAAACCGACAACAAATACCATGGGCCAATACCATGAGAAAATACCACGGTAAATACCATGGATCGATTCTGTCCACTTTGACTGGATCAAGAAAGGGAATATTACAAATCCTCCTGCCGAAATATTGCTTGTCCTCAAGCGATCCACTTCTATCCACAACAGAAGCATTTGTACATTGATACCAGGATCCCATACAATACGATGTACCCTCCATGTTGAATGGTCCTGAATGGATCCTTTGATACCTAGATCCCAAACAATCCTCTGATCAATCCTTTCCTCAATGGATTCTCCTGGATCCTAATACCACCTAAATCCTGGGACCTGTGGGTTATAGTACCATTTCAACTCTCCATTGCTGTTCGCACAAAAGGGCCCAAGATGAAATATTTCCTCGACTCTGAGTATCCTCCAAAGAATAAACCTATCAATAGAATACCAACTCATAATATCTCGCCAATTCATAATTGGGGAGGGATGAATATCTGCAAATCTACTATGTTGATGTTGTTCGATGCTCAATTCATGCTTCTTTACTTGGTTACCCAACATGATGCAGTTGGAGAACTCTTCCCTTCTCTTCCCAATGTATAAAGGTGGGTTGTTGGTAGTGTTGCAAGACTTATCTATGTACTCCTGTAGAGGGTTGCTCTGGAACTCCCAATCGTACTCCTCTTGTTGCCTTATGAGGGATTTGAGTCGTTCCTCAACACTAGACAACTTGGCCTTTGATTCGGCACATACCCCTATGAGTTCCTTAATTTTTCTGTTCTCCTATAAGCCAGTGTCTCAGACTATCCAGACTTTCTGCTTCAACAACATAAGATCTATCTTGAAATGCTTGATCCTTTATCAAAAGTCTTCTACTGGAAATTATAGTGCCGTGTTGACTGTCTCTGTATCTGTTTGCACCCAATGCCCAACGACCACATATTCAACTTGAGCCTTTGACCAACTCTCTAGGAATGGTCCATTTTGCACATTATGTTTGTCATGTTTCTCCTCGTGATCACAATCATCATGTTGGTTCACTATGGCTGGATCCTCACTCAAATCTCCCAGGTCTCCTTCATCTGTGGAGACAATATGTTCATCCCTTTCAACTGTCGAACATAGATGCATTAGTGGAATTTTATCTATACTTGATTGTTCATATTCTTCATGGATATTCCCCTGGGGATCTACAAACTCCATTGTATAGGAATCAACCTTATCAATGGCATTAGGTATAATTTCCTCATGCACTTCCAAATGTTTTTCGTCCTGCAAGCCTCCCTGAATAATGTCACGATGTTGCTCACCATCCTGAAGATCAACATACTCATCTACAAAATATTCCCCATGATTTGAAGTAATCTCCTCTTGTTCTGTCTTTGTTGCCTTCTTCTTATCACCTGGACATGAATGGTTAAGGGCCCAAGGTCCCTTGCAGATAAAGCATAGTCCTCTCCTCCTTAGTTCATTCTTGTTGCAGATTTTGTTCTTGCTTTGATTATCATTTTGGTCTATGGAGATATGGCTACTTAAAGGACCATATAACCTCACTAGTACATCAAGGATTTTCTAGTTTTTTTTTCAAAATTTCTTCAAGACAATCCATCTTCACATAGAAAGACAAATAAATATACAAAAATGTATTCTACCTTCTCACATTTTGATTTTGGCCCTAATGAAACTAGGTTAAGTTGGTGCCAACAAAAGTATATAAATAACACAACCTTTTGAAATAATATTTCAGCACTTGATTTGGAGATATGCTGCCTGTTGTGGATGATTTTGTCACCCTCCTAGAGACAGCCTAGAGTTGCTATAGACCAGTGCCTAGGACATCTTAATATAGCAAGGAGCTCCTTTAGTTTGGGTTATCGATTGAGAACACGCTGTCTTGTTTGAACAAGGAAATTAGTTTTGAATTGGTCCAATCTATTTCTCAGAAGCTGATACAAAGACAAGAACAATGTAGGAACATCATGTAGGACTTCAGCATGAAAGCCTCAGTCAGTTATGAGACCGTTTACTGTAAAAAGGGCCAGTTCAAATAATATGTCACAGAAATCAGATATCAATGAGTGAGTGCAGTGAGGAAACATAAGAAGATATTAGCTGGCATGAGACTGATACCCAGGTACGCAACATAACCATATAAGGGTGCACCAATTTACGAATCCTTATATGATCATGGCGTTTTAAAAGCACCCTCCTCAAGCAACTAATATAGCAGAAAATATGGAAAGAGTGAACATGAAACAATATATCATGACTAGGCCTATTTAAAGCGCTTGACTAATTCCAGAAAGGGCACCACTTAAGATGAATCCTTACTGCAAACTAGTGAGCCACTCGCATTCTAGAGCATGATACAAGAAGATAAATTGCATGAGATGAGATAATGTATTAACACATAAGAGAAATTACATACTATGAAATATCAAAGACCAGAATCCTGAATATAGTTATAACCCCTCCTCACTGAGACCCTACGGGCTCTGAAGCTTCATACAGAAATATTACAATAATGTATACAAAAGTCTTCTCACTGCACAGTTTACTGATAGAACTCTGGAACCCCTCAAAAATCTTATTTCTGAGCATTTATAGAGAAGACAGAAACTTCTAGAGGAGGAGGGAGACGAGACACAATTAATGACTCAGTTTGAAACAAAATGGCGGAAAACATTCGCGCCTTCTCTTATGAATGACTAACTATAAATGAATACAACTAACAGTCCGTCTAAAGAAATAAATGCTGGGAGATAAAAATCTCTTCATATACAAGACAGAATAATAAAATATATGCAATATGCTACCCGCGGCTGAGGGAAGATCTGCTGCCGTAAGAGATTTGGAACAATTTGTATTTCAGTACTGTACTTTCGGCCCTTGGCTTTGGATTTGAGTCCTGGATCTTTCATGCGGGGCGGACGCATCTGGAGAGTTCTGAGAATCCATATCTATGTCTTCTTTAATGGCGGTCACCTCTCCCACCTACCCTCGGCTTCTTTCCTTAATTTCACCAATTAAAATGTGTCATTCAGATCTTAGCAGCGGAGGCGGCAAGTTAAAGCGCCAACTAAGTCGTTTTAAAACCTGCAAAACCTGCAAAACATTAGAGAAAATTGACTCGGTGACAGGGAGTGGGGATATGACAGCGGCCATGGAATCGGTAATACAGACTAGGCGAGGTATTGAGAAGATGCGGGGTGACAGGAAACGCATGAGTATAATGGAGAATTGGAGGGTGACAATGCAGAACACAATGGAACAACAAAGGCTGAAAGGGTCAAAGGTTCATAAAATATAACACGTCACCAGAACATGTGGATGATGGAGGAGAAACACGGTGTACACTGATGCATTATGATGACACAACCGCAGGGAGTGGGACCCGAATCGGAGATCGCAATCGGAAGATGGAGCGGGGAGACCGGGGGTGGTACATTTTAGAAGTTCCGATCGCGATCGAGGGCAGGACTGCAATTGACCTAGGATTGTTCGATCTCGGAACAAGATCAACGGCTGCGCTTGCATCGGGGGACAATAAAACGGTGGGCCATGAAATACCGACGATCTGATGCACGCGGGCTCTTCGTATAAGCTGATTTCCGCGCCGTTGATTTGAGCCAGATCGGACGACCAACATTGCGTCCGATCGTTAAGATAATAGGCCCCTTCTTGCTTTGAATTGTGGTTTTCAGACTCGGGTCATATGGAAGCCAAAGCGGGAGGGAGTCAAACTCTTCAGAATCTCGGCTCGATTATTTTAAATTTGGTTTTTTAACTACTGTAAAGTAGATTTTCGGGCGGGGATAGTAATATCAAGCAGGGTCGTGAGATTTTAGGCCACGACAGAGGTTAAAAATGGATTCAAATGAGGCACCGGGGCAAAATTCACAGGCATAGGTAGATATGTACAACATCGGCTCCATCTGGGGACGACATGTTCGTCCTCGGGCATGTCGAGAACACGCAGACCATTAAATATTTCATCTTATTTTTGAATTCCCCTGCATTTTTACTTCAAGTAATTATTAACATTCTTTTCCTTTATAGAAACAAAAGCCGAAACAAACTATATACAATATATACAATCAGGTATTCCGAGCCTGGGTCAGAATTGAAAATAAGGCTTGAGGAACTGGCCATTCACGGGTGCATCCAACAAATCACCCTGTAGATTTTCTAAAGTAAAGGTGTTGTTTCTTCCCAGCTTCACTATTTTGAATGGCCCGAACCACAATGGATCAAATTTAGCATGTTTTCCCTTTTCTGCTCTGCGAACATCCCATCTAAGAACCAGGTCTCCAACTTGAAAATCCCTGTCTTTTGCGCGCTGATCGAAGACATTTTTCATTTTTTCTTGGTATTTTATCAATCTCTGATCTACCTGGTTCCTTGTTTCCTCCAATTCCACCAGCTGATTAGTTCTTCGGATTATGCTATCTGGTTCTTCCTGGTTTTCCTGCATAAAACGTGCGACTGGCAATGCCAATTGTAAAGGAAACACTGCAGCCCGTCCATATACCAGCTCATAGGGTGACTTCCCTGTTGCTCTTTTGCTGGTTATCCTGTTTTCCCATAGAGCAAACTTTAATTGAGAGTCCCAGTTCTTCTTATTTTCAGCTATTGTCTTCTTAAGAGCTCTCACCAGGGTTTTATTGGATGACTCTGCTAGACCATTTCCCTGTGGATAGTATGCTGTAGAATGAGTCAGGATAATGTTATATCTTTGGCAGAATTTTACGAACCTGGCAGACTTGAAAGCCTGTGCATTGTCAGTTACAATTCTTGCAGGACAGCCAAACCTAGATATGATATTATCTTCTATAAAATTCATTATTACAGCATCTGTAGCATTTCTGGTAGGTATGGCTTCCACCCATTTCGTGAAATAGTCTGTGGCTGTCAATATCCATTTATGTTGGCCACTTGACGGGGGATGTATCTCGCCTATAAAATCCAATCCCCATTTCTGAAATGGTTCATTTACATGAATAGGGATCAAGGGCAATGCTGCTAATTTCTGCCTTTCTGCAAATCTTTGGCATTTGTCGCACGATCTAACCCAAGCAAAAGTATCTGAATACAATTTCGGCCAGTAAAAACCAGCCTTCAAGATTTTATGAGTGGTAGCCCTCCAGCTGTAATGTCCTCCACATATCCCCTCATGAAATTCTATCATTACATTTTGCACTTCATTTTCTGTGAGGCATAAAAGTAATATGCCTAAAGGGTCTCTCCAATAGAGCTGCCCATTGGCAATTGCATATTTCTGAGATTTCATCCTTACAGCTCTGTATTTCACGTTGTCACATCCTGGAGGACAGCTAAGTGTTAACAGATATTCAACTATTTGCTTATACCAAGGACTAGTCAGATATTTCACATGTATCTTTTGAGTAGCCATCTCTAGTCCATGTTGCTCTTCTTCTTTTTCTGATTCTTCATTTGCTATCACAGACAGATTAATGCCCAAAGCTTGATGATTTGATTCAGATAACATCTTGGCGAGTCCCTGTCCTTTCACCAATTTAGTAGGCCTTATATCCAAATCATACTCTTGGATTTTTGCAATCCATCTTCCCCTTCTGCCTTCGCTGTCTCCTTGAACCAGAATGTCTTTGACAGCTACTGTAGGGACATAAGCTGTGATGTGAGATTGCAAAATATAGACTCTGAAAGCTTTAAGGGACTTTACCAGGGCATATGCCTGCTTCTCCAGTATATTATATTTCAATTCAGCATCATAAAGCACTTGACTGAAGAAAGCTATGGGCTGTTCATATCCCTCTTCATTTTTCTGCAATAACACTCGAGCAATGGTATGAGGTGAAGCAAATGAGAAAATCATAAATGGTTTTTTGTAATCTGGCCCTGCTAGCACAGGAGCTTCAGCGAATGCCCGTTTTATCCTTGTGAATGCCTCTCTAGACTCCTGGGACCATTTTACTTCATTTTCCTTTTTCAACATATTGGTTATGTGCCTAACTATCTCTGCATAGTTAGGGATAAATCTTCTCAAGAAATTAATTCGGCCTAAAAATACCTGTACTTCTTTCTTATTTCTTGGCAAAGGGATGCTGTTTATCACTTCAACTCTCTTAGGATCAATTTTCACACCATCTTTAGTCACGATATGCCCTAAGAGTTTTCCCTCATCTAATGCAAACAAAGACTTTTGAGGGTTTAGAGACAAGCCATACCTTCTGCATTTTTCAAAAGTTCTTTTTAAATGCTCAATATGCTCATCATCATTCTTTGAGAACACTGTAATATCATCAAGATACACCACCAAGAACTTGTCTTGTTCTCCTATAAAGGCTATGTCCATTGCCCTCTGAAAAGTAGCTCCTGCATTAATCAATCCGAATGGCATCCTCGCATACATAAAGGTTCCCCATGGTGTAGTAAATGCAGTTTTCTTCTGGTCCTCTGGGAACACGGCTACCTGATTGTAGCCCGAAAATCCATCCATCATTGACATTCTGGATGCTCCCACTACTTTCTGCAGGATGTGGTCCATCTTGGGCAGTGGGTAATTATCTTTGAGAGATGCTCTATTTAAATTCCTGAAATCTACACACAGCCTTATTTCTCCATTCTTCTTCCTAACAGGAACAAGATTTGCTACCCATTCGGAGTATCTTAGTGGTACAATTATCTTGGCCTTCAATAACTTCTTAATTTCTTTTTCAATTGAGGGAAGCAGCAAGGGGTTTATCTGTCTGAGCTTCTGCTTGTATGGCTTTGCATCTTCCCTCAGTGGAATCTTATGCTGTATAATATTTACATCAAAAGTTTTTAGGTCCTCATAGGACCAAGAAAATACATCTTTGTAAGATTGAAATAACTTCAAATACTTTTCTTTGTATCCTTCTGGGACTCTTTTAGATAATTTAACAATTTTGGGGTCAGTGGAAGTACCCAGATTCAAACCTCCCACTTGATCTTCTTCTACTACTTTATTTGGCTGCATGGGAACATCATTTTTATTAAATAACCTTTCTAGAGGTACCAATCCTCTAGGTATAACATTACATTTCAGTTGCAGCACTTTATTACCTGCTATTCTTTCTTCCCATTTGTGTTCAGCAATATTTTCAACTTCTTCCTCTCCATCACCATCAATCTCCATATTGGAGAATTCTCCCACAGTCTCCATAAATCTTTTCATTTGTTCATCATCTTCGAATACCTGCCAATGCTTTATATTATCTGGAATAGATGGTCTGTACCGTACCTCCACTTCATATCTTAGGAGTGGATTCTGAGGAGGACGAAAGGTACTGGCAGCTACAGCGAGAGAGTCTGCTATTCTGTTCTGCTCCCGGGGCATGAACTGTACATTAAATGCTGAGAAGAAATTTTCTATCATGTCCCATACTTCGTTTCTATATGCCCTGAGCCGGGGATGCTTAGTTTGGCATTCATTTTTTATCTGTCTTACGACCAGCTCAGAGTCTCCAAACACTTTTAGACACTGGATGCCCATACTCTTGGCTGTCTGGAGCCCCAATAATAGTGCTTCATATTCAGCTACGTTGTTTGTATCCTCATACTCCAGTTTAAAAGACAGTGGCACCCATTTCCCTGTGGGAGAAATCAACAAGATCCCAGCTCCATTGCCTTCTCTTGAATTAGCTCCATCAAAATGCAAAGTCCAAATTTTTGATTCCTGATCTTCTTTAGGCTGCTCAGCTTGGATTTGGCCAAAAAGGGGTTCATGTGCATAATCCTGATTTTCTTCCAACATTAAAAATGAAAAGTCTCCCTCTTTGTTATAAACTGGAGAGTTCTCTGAGCAGTCGGCCTTAGTTACCATTTTAACAAATCGAGTTTCTCTGTACAACCTCCTTTCCTGACCTCCAAAGACTGGGACAGTAGCATATGTTAAATCCAATTTAATTGACCCCCCAATCTTTGTACCCCAGGACCTTGACAGCAGCATGCCAAAGCGAGCTGGGATATCGGCAACCACGATGTCCATGACCACACTCTTCGCTGGGATTTGAGCCAAATTGACCACTAAATCTTTAATCATTCCCAAGCATTTAACCCTTTTAGAATCAAATGAATATAAATCTTTATATGGTCTTGTAATTTGCAGCCCTAGTTGCTCCATGACAGAGAGAGGCATGAGATTATGGGAAGCCCCAGAATCTAACATACAATTATGTAACAGCAGGTCATGAATGACTAGGGATACATAAAAAGGAGGAGTAGAAGGGTATATCTCCTCGACATGTGGGCCAAAGAATACCATGGGTATTTCTTCTTGAAGATTTAAACTATCAGGTGCAATTGGTAGATCAGGAGGAAGAATGAAAGAGGTAACTTGAGTCTGATATGCAGGCTATTTTAACAACTCAGTCAGAGGGACCGGAATCTTAATCTTCTCAAGTTCTTTTTGCAAATTGAAAGCAGATGTGGGCTTTTCTATTACTACTTCTTTCGACTCCTTATTCTCAACTGAAGACTTGATTTCTTTTGATGCTGACTCAACATTAGGAGGACCAACTTGTTTAGAAGAGGAGGGAATCTGATCATTAGACTGCAAGGGGTTATTTAGAAGATTCTTACCTTTTTCTATACATCTCTTTGCCACTGATTCCTTCTGAGCAGATGCTTCTTTCTGAGGTGGTTCTTCTTCTTGCTCCTGAGTTCTGGTCCTTTTCCTCGAGGATCTGAGATCATATTTGACGTTGAATTGTGCTTCCATGAAATCAGAAAATTGCTTGCAGTAATGGTCAATCTCTGCTTCTTCGTCTTCTTCTTGTAGGGGGCACTCCATATCATCATTATTTGAAAAAGCCAGATTTGAATCTTCTAGTCTATAAGCTGCATCCCCAGCGGAGTCATCTGCTGGTCCTTCCAGGTACAAGGGATGAGGTACCTGATCTTGCTGTTCTTTTGCTTCCCTTGGCAATATTTGCAATGGAGGCTTTCTGTACTAAGGATTATATCCTTTGTTTGGAGCATTGTAATAGTTTTTGGGAGCTGCGTTCTTAGCTTCCAGTTCTAGCTTAATCATCTTCTTTATCATCTTGCTTATCTCGTCCATTTTATCTGAATCCTTTTCTTGATTAGAGGTAGAAACCTCTTCTTTCCCCTTTTTTCTATTTTCCTGTTCTATTTTTCCTTTTAACTTCCCAGTGGCAGCGAAATTTGCCTCCAACTCTAGAGCATCTGTCTGAGCATCATCCAGGGTGATAGGCATTCTTTCCCGCAGAGAGAAACCGAAATCGGAATCAAAAGCTGCTATGAAAACAACTTTGGCTGCAGCTTGTTGAGGTTTCATATCGGCAGGAAGGTTCAGATATAATTTGTTAAACCTTTTGATAAATTCTGCCACTCCCTTGTTGTGTTTCTTCTTTAGCGTATTAAATTCAACGAGGCACTACCCTTGATCTTTCTTTTCTCCCCACTTCCTGAGAAAAGCATTTTCCATTTGGTCCCAGGTGGTGATTGAATGGTTTGCCAATGTCTTGAACCATTTTCGGGCTTCACCTTCCAAGGATTGCACAAATAACCTCAAGACTACATCGAGATGTTCAACATTTAAGTTCTCTGCAAAAGAGCAGAAGGTCTCGAGGTGCTTCTGAGCATCAACTTCATTTTCACCATTAAATCTTGGCAAAATATTCAAGTAATCTTGTGGCATATCATTTAGCACTTGGGGCAAGGCCAGAGGAGCGTATTTGTTCAAAAGAAATGTAGGGACATTGGCCATTGGGGGAGGCGGGGGTTGCACAACAATTTGAGATACAGATGAAGGGAGAGGAGTAAGAGGAAGCAGAGTATGAATAACAATGGGAATATATTGCACAGAGGCCTGAGGTGTAGATGGGAATAACTCACGGTTAACAACAGCTACTTCTGTGACCTCTTTAATTTCTTCAGCCTCGAAAGCAGGATGAGATTCTCCTTCAATCCAGGTAATTCCTCTACGTGGAGTTTCTGAGCGAAACTTGGGTTTTTCAGTTCTAATTTCTTGAGAAGAAGAGGGCGGATGATCTTCAACGGAATATTCAGGATTTTCGGAACGAATTGACTTCTTCTCTTTCCAAGCTCTTTTATGAATGATCTTCTCCGGGTCAGACATGGGTGTTTCTGGCTGGGAGGTATCTGACCTCAAATGGGGCTTCCGGGAAGCCAGGACTTCCAATAAAATTTATCAATCAAAGACCAGTGGAGTCGCCAAGGTGAGAAATCTGCAACTCTTCACCTCTCTGTGCTCACCTGATTAGAGAGTGAATATGAGATGTCAGACCCAGGGAAACAAATATTCTTGAATTCGTTCCCCGGCAACGGCGCCAAAAAGATGTTGTGGATGATTTTGTCACCCTCCTAGAGACAACCTAGAGTTGCTATAGACCAGTGCCTAGGACATCTTAATATAGCAAGGAGCTCCTTTAGTTTGGGTTGTCAGTCCAAGAACACACTTGCTAACTCTTGTTTGAACAAGGAAATTAGTTTTGAATTGGTCCAATCTCTTTCTCAGAAGATCATACAAAGACAAGAACAATGTAGGAACATCATGTAGGACTTCAACATGAAAGCCTCAATCAGTTATGAGACCGTTTACTGTAAAAAGGGCCAGTTCAAATAATATGTCACAGAAATCAGATATCAATGAGTGAGTGCAGTGAGGAAACATAAGAAGATATTAGCTGGCATGAGACTGATACCCAGGTACGCAACAGAACCATATAAGGGCGCACCAATTTACGAATCCTTATATGATAATGGCATTTTAAAAGCACCCTCCTCAAGCAACTAATATAGCAGAAAATATGGAAAGAGTGAACATGAAACAGTATATCATGACTAGGCCTATTTAAAGCGCTTGACTAATTCCAGAAAGGGCACCACTTAAGATGAATCCTTACCGCAAACTAGTGAGCCACTCGCATTCTAGAGCATGATACAAGAAGATAAATTGCATGAGATGAGATAATGTATTAAAACATAAGAGAAATTACATACTGTGAAATATCAAAGACCAGAATCCTGAATACAGTTATAACCCCTCCTCACTGAGACCCTACGGGCTCTGAAGCTTCATACAGAAATATTACAATAATGTATACACAAGTCTTCTCACTGCACAGTTTACTGATAGAACTCTGGAACCCCTCAAAAATCTTATTTCTGAGCATTTATAGAGAAGACAGAAACTTCTAGAGGAGGAGGGAGACGAGACACAATTAATGACTCAGTTTGAAACAAAATGGCGGAAAACATTCGCGCCTTCTCTTATGAATGACTAACTATAAATGAATACAACTAACCGTCCGTCTAAAGAAATAAATGTTGGGAGATAAAAATCTCTTCATATACAAGACAGGAATAATAAAATATATGCAATATGCTGCCCGCGGCTGAGGGAAGATCTGCTGCCGTAAGAGATTTGGAATAATCTGTATTTCAGTACTGTACTTTCAGCCCTTGGCTTTGGATTTGAGTCCTGGATCTTTCATGCGGGGCGGACGCATCTGGAGAGTTCTGAGAATCCATATCTATGTCTTCTTTAATGGCGGTCACCTCTCCCACCTACCCTCAGCTTCTTTCCTTAATTTTTCCAATTAAAATGTGTCCTTCAGATCTTAACAGTGGAGGCGGCAAGTTAAAGCGCCAACTAAGTCGTTTTAAAACCTGCAAAACCTGCAAAACATTAGAGAAAATTGACTCGGTGACAGGGAGTGGGGATATGACAGCGGCCATGGAATCGATAATACAAACTAGGCGAGGTATTGAGAAGATGCGGGGTGACAGGAAACGCATGAGTATAATGGAGAATTGGAGGGTGACAATGCAGAACACAATGGAACAACAAAGGATGAAAGGGTCAAAGGTTCATAAAATATAACACGTCACCAGAACATGTGGATGATGGAGGAGAAACACGGTGTACACTGATGCATTATGATGACACAACCACAGGGAGTGGGACCCGAATCAGAGATCGCAATCGGAAGATGGAGCGGGGAGACCGGGGGTGGTACATTTTAGAAGTTCTGATCTTGATCGAGGGCAGGACTGCGATTGACCTAGGACCGTTCGATCTCGGAACAAGATCAACGGCTGTGCTTGCATCGGGGGACAATAAAACGGTGGGCCATGAAATACCGATGATCTGATGTGCGCGGGCTCTTCGTATAAGCTGATTTCCGCGCTGTTGATTTGAGCCAGATCGGACGGCCAGCATTGCGTCCAATCGTTAAGATAATAGGCCCCTTCTTGCTTTGAATTGTGGTTTTCAGACTCGAGTCATATGGAAGCCGAAGCGGGAGGGAGTCAAACTCTTCAAAATCTTGGCCCGATTATTTTAAATTTGGTTTTTTAACTACTGTAAAGTAGATTTTCGGGCGGGGATAGTAATATCAAGCAGGGTCGTGAGATTTTAGGCCACGACAGAGGTTAAAAATGGATTCGAATTGGCAAATTTCACAGGCAGAGGTAGATATGTACAACACTGCCCAAATACATGTTCCCTTTTGCACAAGACAATATTCTAATTTCAATGTATGTGTAAAATCATCTCATGATGGGAGACTTTAGCAGGCCCCGAAATGATGCACAATGAAGGAATACACTCAACAACACTGTATCAAAGATTTTTTTGTTTTTTTGTTTTTTAATTAAATCCTTACAGCTCCCAAACTAAACTCAAGTTTCTGTTCCTTCCCTTTTCTTTATAAATCAAACCCGTAAAAAAATATCAACCCCTGCCATAATTTTCAAAACTATAAACATGGCTTAAAATTGTGAGTCAAGTCCATTTACCCACTTTCACGCTCCAAATACATCTCTTGATTAAGCAAAATTCAACTTCGTTCTCAATGTTGCCGGTTGAACCAATCCTCCTCCTTGACTGTTCATAAGATCAGATCAGGTTAAATCAATTTCTGCTCCTTTTGCAATGCACAAATTCTTGTTTCAATCCACTGAAAAATAAAACCAACTAGGGTGATACTCAATACCACCGAAGATCAGGATGTCTGTTAGGGTGAGAATAAATCACACCAAAGTTTCCTGCATAAAACCCTCAGGCTGGCAAGATGCATAGCTCTGATACCACTGTAATATCTTGAAGATCATAATTTTCAATAAATCAACACATCTAGGTGTTTCAACTAAAAATAATTGTGAGAAAAACATAGAACACAATAAGATCTGGAACTGCAGCCTTATATATATATATATATATATATATAACTGAAAACAAAGATACATGCCCACTCCAAAAATATCTAAGCGTTTGTAGTGGCTTGCTCTGTTGCTCATTAAAACAGAAAACCAATACTGAAGCACAATCGTGGACCTTGGATGGATCCACCAGACAAATTCACCACGGTGTTTTCGTCCTAGGATCAATGCTAGAACTGGCCAGGCCAAGTTCTCAACCCAAAACACAATCAGATAGATAATACTATAATGAATCTAAATTCTTAGGTTCTGTCCCCTTTTATAAGCTTGATGGACTTTCTAGAGACCCTATTTTATTAATTTTCTAGGAAACCGACAACAAATACCATGGGCCAATACCATGGGAAAATACCACGGTAAATACCATGGATCGATTCTATCCACTTTGACTGGATCAAGAAAGGAATATTACAATTAGCCAGAACCAACCTGGTTCGAGTTGTCTACCAACAAGGGTTCATTTCTTTTTTGTCTAGCTTCCTAGTTTGGTTATTTGATTACTGGTTAAATACGCAACCCAGGAATTTTCTTTTGTTATTTGCTTCATAGGTAATCTCCCTACCAGAACTTATCAAAAAAACTTAACCTACCTTTGTTATCAGCGTTCGACTTCATCATCCTCTAATTAAGAAAAAGAACATCACTCAGAAAATTTTCTTTTTTTCTTTAACATGAATAATCCTCTAATAGTTGACAGGCTTGAGTAGGAATCCCCCTTATTATTTCATAATTGTCCATGGTTACACACAAACTAAATTTCAATATATCCAAACTTCTAACTTTTCAGGAACTACAATATTTATAGAGATACATAAGTCCAAGGAAGTTAAATTTACTTATCTGAGTGAATTTAAACAATCAAGGAACTTCAAATTAGTAAATGTAATAAGATTAGTCTTCAATAAATTTCCTTGAAAGCTCGATATTGTTGGAATTTCTAAGAATTCCTTAACAACACAGAGGAAACAAAAATTCCTCCTCTAACATAGAGAGAACAATGTTGAACTCTTAGTTAAACTGAGAGGGGGGGGGGGGGGGGGTGAATCAGTTTAACACATTCATGGACTTTTAAAACTTTTCCTTTAAAACTTATTTTACTTTATTAACACCTTCATTTCATGATCAACATAATGTGTGAGCAATCTTTATTTATGAGCAGCAATTAATAAGCATATTAGATAATGTACCAGCAGTCTTAATATGTTAGCAGGAAGTATTAGCAGAATAGATATATCATATCAACACATAGATATCATGCACATAGACACCAGATATACGTGGAAACCCATAAATGGAGAAAACCACATCTTATTATTGTTGTGATGCAAAGGCAAGCTCCAACTCCCTCTCACCACTTATTTTCTGCAGGCATCAACCTACAGGAGGCTCCAACCTCAACTCTGCAAGCTACAACTTGTAAGGAAGCTCCAACTCCCATCTATTTTCTGCATGCACCAACCTACAGGAGGCTCCTACCTCAGTCAGCTACAACTGACATTTTATCAAGCTACAACTTGATGTGGAAGCACCAACTCCCATCTATTTTCTGCAGGCACCAACCTACAGGAGGCTCCTACCTCAGTCAGCTACAACTGACATTTTATCAAGCTACAACTTGATGTGGAAGCACCAACTCCCATCTATTTTCTGCAGGTACCAACCTACAGGAGGCTCCTACCTCAGTCAGCTACAACTGACATCTATCAAGCTACAACTTGATAGGGAAGCTCCAACTTCCTTACTCTTTCAAAAGAAAAACACTTGCTGATTTACCTTGGATATCAACTCTGTTCTGTACCTTCTTCTCTGCTGTTCATCAAATCTTATATCAGACCTGCATCATCTCTGCTCAACCCCTTCTTCTTCATTGCTCAGTTCCTCCTTATTCACATTCTTCTTGCAACTTGCTTATTCTCTTCAACTCTCTTTAATTCTGCTGCATACTCTCTTCTTCTCTCACTCCTTTTTCATCAACTCTTCTCCCCTTGGATATTATCCTGTTTTATACAAAAATAGCTTCATGGCTGTTTGTATTCCACTGGGAATTCGAAATGGACAACCATGTCTCTTTGCCTTCTGCCTTCTCATCTCTTTTCAGCTCACTCAGAAAAATGTAACTGTAGGTGCTTATTTTAATACTACAGTGGGATATTTGCTGTCTTCGGGAGACTTGCCAATGCATCACAATAATATAAATTTAAATAAAACATTTACATTCAAATTTGAATGAAAACTCCAGCTCACTCGTTTTGTCTCTTGGCTTGCTGCGCATTTGTCTTTTCTCTGAATGTGTCTTTGTCTTTTCTATGACTGTGTTTTATCTCTTTTCAGCTCTGTTTGCTCTTCTGTCCTCTGTGGGGGTGTAACAGCTGCATACGTGTAACTCTGCCTTTTAAATAAATGAAATGCAATTGCTAACTTTTTAAATCAGGGCAATTCCAACCCTTTTCATGCCACGAGTGTCTTGTTGATGTGGAACATTAAGCAAGCGGAACGGACATATATCACAGTCGTATATTAATATTCGCCCTCCACCTTAAGCCAAGGCCCGTGGGTCTACAGACCACGTGGCACTTTTCAATACAATCGCCTTTTATATATATATAACATCGCCTTTTAACTTAAATCAACTCTCGACATCCTTATATAAGGTTTTAACAAGCAACTGCCGCTTCTAATAAAATCAATGAATAATCTTGATAAGACTTAACAGATACCCTTTCGGGCCCACCTGACACGTTTTCCGATGCATTGATTCTCCTCTGATTGCGATTGATCGCAATTGCAACTTCAAATACTCCGATGCGATTGAGTCACTGTTCACTTTTCTTTGCCGATGCGATTGACTAATATCTATGCGATTGGGACTCAAATTTTATTAATCAAAGTTTATAAGCCCATCGGGTCCGGGCTTCCAATCGCAATCGCAACTCTCATATTCTTAGATGCGATTGACCAGTGCCAATGCGATTAGACCTGGAACTCAATTATATATTAACCATGATTTATAGACCCATTGGGTCCGAACTTTAAACAAATGCAATCGGGGCGCAAAATAGAAAAGTTCCGATTGCGATCAGAACACGGATGCGATTTGCATATATTAACTCCCGCATATAACAGGATCGGGTCCGCCACTTCAATCGCAGCGTTTTACAAAAGACTTGCGATCAATCGGAAAGTTTCGATTGCGATTAAGATTCCGGATGCGATTTGAACCGATTAACTTCATTGTATAACTCCATCGGGTCCGCCACTTGATCGAAGCATATTACAAAATACTTGCGATCAATCGGAAAGTTCTGATTGCGATTAAGATCCCGGACGTGATTTGAACTGATTAAGTTCATTGTATAACTCCATCGGGTCCGCCACTTGATCGGAGCATATTACAAAATACTTGCGATTGAACCTTTTCTCCGATTGCGATTGGGTGAGAGGTCCCACCTTATAAGTCATTTCGTTTTGATAGAGCCTTTGGTTATATAGATATAAAGCGCTCCGCTTGTATATAGCTGATATATATGTTTATATATATATATATATATATATATATATATATATTTTGCCGCTGGAGTGAAGCGATTCCCGGAATAATGTTTGTATATGTTATATGTGCTCCGCCGGTTGGAGAGTGCGATTCCCGAAATTTTGTAACTGCTCTCTGCCTCTGTCTCTGCCTCTGCTCCGCCGGTTGGAGAGTGCGATTCCCAGAATTTTGTAACTGCTCTCTGCCTCTGTCTCTGCTTCTGTCACTCTGCCTCTGTCTCTATCTTCCGATAACGGTTCTTCACTGTGCTTCTATGACTGTTACATTTTGACATTCTTCTTGCTGCCTCTATTGCTTTCACTGTGCTTCTTTTGCCTTCCTTTGCTTCAGCGCTGCTCCCTTTGCCTGAGTGCTGCCTCCTTTTTAGTCTCTGCTTCTTTTTCCTATCTTGCTGCTCCTGTCGCTCTGCCTCTGTATTCGCTGCCTCTGCCTCTGCTGCTCGACAACTGCTCTGCCTCTGCCTGTCTCTTTTATATTTTCTTCCACTGCCTCTGCCTCTCTCCTTTGTTGTCTCCTTTACCTGTCTCTGCTATCGTTTTGTTTCTATCTCTTCTTCTTGTCTAGTGTTGCTCCTTGCTTCTTCAAATGGTCCTGTCTCTGCTTCTCTTTGCTGCCCTGCTTCTTCTTTTTGCTACTTCTACTACCTATTCTTATGCTTTCTCTGCTCTTTGGCTGATCTTTCAAGTGCTCCTCCTTTGTCATCTCCTTTGCCTTATTGCTAGTTCAGGTGCTGCTCCTTTGTGCTCCTTTGCCATCAATGACAACATTTCCAACAATCTCCCCCTTTGGAATTGGTGGCAACACCTCCACTAATAATCCAATGCTTCCTCCAAGTATTTCTCTGCCTGACTTCTTTTAGAAGACTCTTTCTTCTATTTCCTGCTTTTCCTCCCCCTTTGACATCAATGGCAAAGGGTTGCACATTTCTCAGTGTTGATTCTGTATTTGCATTTCCTCTCTCTGAGTTATGTTTAGGCCCTTTTCTGCTGACTTTGTAACATGTTGCTCCAGTCTGATGTACAAGACTTGTTGAGAGAACACTTTGAGGATTATTGCTCTTGAATGTACACTACAAGTTAATACACTCCCAAAGCACTGACTCCTTTCACTTGAATAAAGCTGAAAGTGAAGATAATGACACTTCATAGAACACATTGTACCAGCTTTATATAATCAGGGATGCATTACTAGATTACATCTGAAATACTGAGAATGCTTCAAATATACTTTAGTCTCTATCTGATGTAGTGTGCTAGTACATTTCTGTTGAGGAAGATTATGGATGGAATATGTCTTCTCCTGCAATACTCATATGCATTACCACACCTGTTCAATTATGATAATGATGCCAATATATCTTTGGTTGCTGTGGTACACCTTTCCTGCCTGTTGGTGATGATATGAACTAGGATGCTGATAGGGATATTATTCTTAAAGACTGAAAGGTCCTTATTGTTGTTGTGAACAATGAATCAAACCAGAGTTTACAACTTATTATGAGATTAAGCAATATCTTTCAATATAAGAGACCAAATGACTTTTACTACTTGCACACTGTACTTTCAAAACAAATCCTTTAATGTTTTGGTCAGTCTCGTTTATCAATCATGCAGTTTTATTTATGACATGAGGAGGTATGTATGTCAATGATCAATCTCTCTTTAAAGGTGAATTACCAAAAACTCCCTTGTGCTGAAGAAGGATTTAGATGAATTAATAAAATACTTTTGAGCTTCAAATGGTAATCACAACTAGTCCTTTATGCTTCAGATACTTTGACTATTCTATCAGGATGATCTTCCACAAAAAATTCTCATGATTGTTTAATTGATATCTTTGTAAACAGAATTCACAAAGTGTTGTGAATGATTTCAAGAGAGAGACCGTGAGGTTCTTTTGCCATAGTTCTTTGATCCTGAGGACCTGTTTTATCCTTACCTAGCTGGCTGATCTCCCCCTGGAATGATATTCTCGTTTCTGTTCTCCCCCATAAACTGCGCTTTCTCTTCATATCAGAGAGTAGCATCCCCTAATCTATCTCTTAAATATTCAAATGGCTCTCTAGCTAGTGGTTTGGTGAATATATCTGTTGTCTGTTCTTTTGTTGGTACATACTCCACTTGTAAGGTTCTGCCTTCAAGGTTCCGCTCTTCTCCTTTAATGTATTATTATAATTAAGCTCTTCTTTAATGTTTTGCCTTTTATTACGGTTCCATCGCGAAGTTTAACGCTTTGTTCACAATTTTGTTTTATTCTTTTAACACACATTCTTTACATCGGTTGCTGCTTTCCAACCTCGATGAAACACAATGCCATTCTGTATTCAATTCTGCTATGACATATAATATATCAACCTCCCATTGCATGTCTGGGGTTCTACCCTGTCACTGTTCTACTTCTAACTGCCCATTCAAGTTCTTGATTCTGTGGACCTGTATCACACTGCTGCTCCACTGATAATGCTTAGTAATCTATTGATAAGCATGCTGCTTGTACCTAAACACCAATTATTATTTTGATAAACCATGAAGATATTTTACTTCAGCTTGCATATTTACCCGTAATTAAGACGTCCTTCATAAATTATATTATTGAGCTCTCCACTGTTTTCAACAACAATCATCAATATACTGAATCTGATCTTGGCATCATTAATCTTTTGCTTTTTTTGTCATTATGTTCAGAGGAAGTCATATCATTTTCTTTTCTGGGACTACTCTAGAACCATTGCTGCTTTGCATACAATTCAACTGTTCTGACATGATGGGAAGACATTTTCAATTTCTTTGCTTGGAATCTTTCATGGGCAGATCATTCACTTAACTGTACTCCTCCAAGGGACATTTTCATAGATGAAGGAAGTAATGATACAGTGATGATAGGCTCTTTTCTTACTCATCTTTCTTAAGGTGAATCATTGTTCATAGTAGCAGAATGTTGCACACTGTGATCATCACTTAATGTGCTGATGTCTTCTTAACTTAGATGATCATGGCTAATGTTTCCTCTCTACCACCATGGTTGCTTGCTGTCTTTTCTTCTTTCATTACTCTGTCAGCTATTGAATGCTTCAAATATTCTTCTTCCTCTCTAGTTCTCTTGTTAGAGGAATTTTCCTTTTTCTTCCTGATCTCATAGCTGCTCTCATTTCATGGAGCTCTTCTTAGACTACCTTCATGGGGTCTATACATGAACTGCTCTCCCCCTGGGATGTTGCTTCATATTTTTCACTGGATAGATTTTTATTTTTTATTTCTTTCCTAGAGCAGCTCCCCCTGAGACTATGGAGGATTTATTATGTTATTGAGATGATAGGCTCCCCTTTTCTCTTTTCCTTCCATACTTTATTGGGGTTCTTCATAATGTCTGCATTTCTTTTAAATTCATAGTTTTGATTGATTTGCTTTGTTTCCATCATCTGTCTAGAGTTCTTTAGTATATATGGCAGGTTACAGTCCTTTGCTTTGTGGCCAAGCTTGAGGCATATATAACATCTTATTTTATTAAAGTACATTTGGGCTGATGTATAATAGTTTGTTCCACTTCTTGAATACAATTTACAATCAACAAGTTTATGTCCAAAATTATGGCATGCATAACAATAGCCATGGAAATGATTTGTGTACCTGGTGAAAGATTGTCTTTTTCCTTTGCTTGCTTGAGGTGTTCTTCTTATTTGCTGCATCTTTTGGTGGTAATCATTGATTCTCTTTGTCCTGCAATGTGCTGAATCATGTCCTGGTTTGTGGCAGGAGAAACAAGTGATACTTCTCATAGGTGGAAAGAAACTTATTTGACTTCTTCCAAATCTATTCAATTCATCTTTAGGAGCATGTGTGACTTTAGCAACTGATTGTTTCATCCTTTCATTCTCTGTCTTTTCATGTTGCTGCTTGATTCTATATGTTTCTCTGCAACTCATGTTCCTACTGGTTTTTCCTTCTGTAGTAATCTGTTGAGCTACTTCACTGTCCTTTACATCTTTTACAAAGATGATTTTCTTGTTATCTTCAACCTTGGACTTACTGGTTTCACCTTCATATCTTATCCCAGCCTTTATGAGAGGTGATCTTTGAGCATTGAGAATTTGGTCCAACTGTCCAAAGATTTTCATTAGAGGTGTATTCATTAATAAGTCTCTTTGGGATTTTTCTAAGTTCTTTCTTAGGCTCACTACTTCTTCTTCCATTCTTTCACATTCCTAACTTTTCTCTCTCAATTGTTGCAACAAAGTGTCTTCTACTTTCTTTGCCTCTTCAAGCTGTGTCTTCAGGCCAATTATTTCTTTCCTATCTTCATATTCTTTTTCATCACATATTTGTAGCAATCTCTTAAGATCTTTGTTTCCATTCTTCAATTTTTCTATTTCAGTCAGAGCTGTGTCAAGTTTGGCTTTTTCTTCATCTGCAATTTCTTCATGACTCTTACTACCATTCACACTAGCAAGTACCTCATTTGATTGAGCATCTTCCTTTTGACATGAATTTTTCTTCTTCTTGATTCTCTTCTCCTTCGTGACAATGCAATCCTTAGTGTCTACTCCATGGATGAAATGCAATCTATCCTAGATTTCTTTTGCAGAGTGTAGATCCATTATCAACTCAAGGTCCTTGTTATGAAGACTGTCATATATCACATATTTTGCCTTGGCATTCCTCTGTTGTTCTTTCACTGTGGGGGAGTCTGTGCAATAGCCATCAAATACAAGCTTCCATACTTCAGGTTCATAAGCCAATAATCCTGTTTTAACCTTATCTCTCCATTCAGGAAAGTTTGTTGTATTTAACACAGGTACATTTTGATAGTCCATGACTTAACTAGATCTCCTTCAAGCTATTAGGCTTGCACCAAAGGAACCTGGCTCCGATACCAATTGTTGAACTCTTAGTTAAACTGAGAGGGGGGGGGGGGGTGAATCAGTTTAACACATTCATGGACTTTTAAAGCTTTTCCTTTAAAACTTATTTTACTTTATTAACACCTTCATTTCATGATCAACATAATGTGTGAGCAATCTTTATTTATGAGCAGCAATTAATAAGCAGATTATATAATGTACCAGCAGTCTTAATATGTTAGCAGCAAGTATTAGCAGAGTAGATATATCATATCAACACATAGACATCATGCACATAGACACCAGATATACGTGGAAACCCGTAAAGGGAGAAAACCACATCTTATTATTTTTGTGATGCAAAGACAAGCTCCAACTCCCTCTCACCACTGATTTTTTGCAGGCACCAACCTACAGGAGGCTCCAACCTCAATTCTGCAAGCTACAACTTGCAAGGAAGCTCCAACTCCCATCTATTTTCTGCAGGCACCAACCTACAGGAGGCTCCTACCTCGATCGCTGGCCGACATTTGGCCAAGCTACAACTTGATGTGTAAGCACAAACTCCATCTATTTCTGCGGAGCACCAACCTACGAGGAGGCTCCTACCTCGGTCGGCTGGCGACATTTGTCAAGCTACAACTTGATGTGAGAAGCACCAACTCCCATCTATTTTGCGGTACCAACCTACGGAGGCTCCTACCTCAATCGGCCACAGCGGCATCCCATCAAGCTACAACTTGATAGGGAAGCTCCAACTTCCTTACTCTTTCAAAAGAAAACAAAAACACTTGTTGATTTACCTTGGATATCAACTCTGTTCTATACCTTCTTCTCTGTTGTTCATCAACTCTTATATCAGACCTGCATCATCTCTGCTCAGCCCCTTCTTCTTCTTTGCTCAGCTCCTCCTTATTCACATTCTTCTTGCAACTTTCTTATTCTCTTCAACCCTCTTTAATTCTGTTGCATACTCTCTTCTTCTCTCACTCATTTTTCGTCAGTCCTCTTCCCTTGGATATTACCCTGTTTTATACAAAAATAGCTTCATGGCTGTTTGTATTCCACTGGGAATTCGAAATGGACAGCCATGTCTCTTTGCCTTCTGTCTTCTCATCTCTTTTCAGCTTACTCAGAAAAATGTAACTGGCAGAGGCATGATGCTACGAGTGGGATATTCTTGCCTTCTTTGTCTTGGGAGACTTGCCAATGCATACAACAATATAAATTTAAATAAAACATTTACATTCAAATTTGAATGAGAACTCCGACTCACTCATTTGTCTCTTGGCTTGTTGCGCATTTTGTCTTTTCTCTAGATGTGTCTTTGTCTTTTCCTATGGTATGTTTTATCTCTTTTCAACTAATTTGCTCTTCGTCCTCATGGGGTGTAGCAATTGCATACGTGTAACTACGCCTTTTAAATAAATGAAATGCAATTGATAACTTTTTAAATCAGGGCAATTCCAACCCTTTTCATGCCACGAGTGTCTTGTTGATGTGGAACATTAAGCAAGCGGAACGGACATATATCACAGTCGTATATTAATATTCGCCCTCCACCTTAAGCCGAGGCCCGTGGGTCTACAGACCACGTGGCACTTTTCAATACAATCGCCTTTTATATATATATAACAGCGCCTTTTAACTTAAATCAACTCTCGGCATCCTTATATAAGGTTTTAACAAGCAACTGCCACTTCTAATAAAATCAATGAATAATCTTGATAAGACTTAACAAATGCCCTTTCGGGCCCACCTGACACGTTTTCCGATGCATTGATTCTCCTCTGATTGCGATTGATCGCAATTGCAACTTCAAATACTCCGATGCGATTGAGTCACTGTTCACTTTTCTTTGCCGATGCGATTGACTAATATCTATGCGATTGTGACTCAAATTTTATTAATCAAAGTTTATAAGCCCATCGGGTCCGAGCTTCCAATCGCAATCGCAACTCTCATATTCTCTGATGTGATTGACCAGTGCCAATGCGATTAGACCTGGAACTCAATTATATATTAACCATGATTTATAGACCCATCGGGTCCGAACTTTAAACAAATGCAATCGGGGCGCAAAATAGAAAAGTTCCAATTGCAATCAGAACACGGATGCGATTTGCATATATTAACTCCCGCATATAACAGGATCGGGTCCGCCACTTCAATCGCAGCGTTTTACAAAAGACTTGCGATCAATCGGAAAGTTTCGATTGCGATTAAGATCCCAGACGCGATTTGAACCGATTAACTTCATTGTATAACTCCATCGGGTCCGCCACTTGATCGGAGCATATTACAAAATACTTGCAATCAATCGGAAAGTTCCGATTGCGATTAAGATCCCGGATGTGATTTGAACCGATTAAGTTCATTGTATAACTCCATCGGGTCCGCCACTTGATCGGAGCATATTACAAAATACTTGCGATTGAACCTTTTCTCCGATTGCGATTGGGTGAGAGGTACCACCTTATAAGTCATTTCGTTTTGATAGAGCCTTTTGTTATATAGATATAAAGCGCTCCGCTTGTATATAGCTGATATATATGTTTATATATATATATTTTTCCGCTGGAGTGAAGCGATTCTTGGAATAATGTTTGTATATGTTATATGTGCTCCGCTGGTTGGAGAGTGCAATTCCCGGAATTTTGTAACTGCTCTCTGCCTCTGTCTCTGCTTCTGTCACTCTGCCTCTGTCACTCTGCCTCTGTCTCTATCTTCCGATAACGGTTCTTCACTGTGCTTCTATGACTGTTACATTTTGACATTCTTCTTGCTGCCTCTATTGCTTTCACTGTGCTTCTTTTGCCTTCCTTTGCTTCAGCGCTGCTCCCTATGCCTGAGTGCTTCCTCCTTTATAGTCGCTGCTTCTTTTTCCTGTCTTGCTGCTCTTGTCGCTGTGCCTCTGTATTCGCTGCCTCTGCCTTTGCTGCTCGACAACTGCTCTGCCTCTGCCTGTCTCTTTTATATTTTCTTCCACTGCCTCTGCCTCTCTCCTTTGTTGTCTCCTTTACCTGTCTCTGCTATCGTTTTGTTTCTATCTCTTCTTCTTGTCTAGTTCTGCTCCTTGCTTCTTCAAATGGTCCTGTCTCTGCTTCTCTTTGCTGCCCTGCTTCTTCTTTTTGCTACTTCTACTACCTCTTCTTATGCTTTCTCTGCTCTTTGGCTGATCTTTCAAGTGATCCTCCTTTGTCATCTCCTTTGCCTTATTGTTGGTTCAGGTGCTGCTCCTTTGTGCTCCTTTGCCATCAATGACAACATTTCCAACAAACAATAAAAACAAATACACTGCAGAAAAATCACACACACAGTGGGAAGCAAATTCACTGTTTATCATTCAAAATTTCCTGTTGTTACAAAGCATTAGAACTATTGTTTTGGATTTACAAAAATTTTCTTCACTGTGTTGCTACACATAGCTCTCATTCTCTGTCTTACACAGTATTTAGACTTCTTCTTTCGGCATTCACTTCTACGCACAAAGTTTCTCCTTACACATCATTACACTCTGTTGTTTATATATATTGTAAACATGCATGTTTACATGTTTACAATATATATGATAAAAACATTAACCTAAGTTTTAACATAAAACTAATAATTATATTGCTGCAAAATTTTAACAATGTGACATAAAACAAATCCTAAGTTTAAAACCTTATAAAAAACATTATATTGCAGCATATCACAAGACCATAGGATAGAAACATTAAACAAAACATTACAGTTTTCATGCGATGGGTTATCGCATCGATTAACCCACCCGCTGACTGAGCATACAAAACTTGCGATAGAGCGTCATTGGTCGAGGGCGTCAAGCTGGCGGATGGTGGGACTGGCCTTATCATGTGATTTCAGAGAGCTATTGACGTAAGAACGAAACCGTGTGATACGCCTTTTATTGGCTGCAAGTGGTTGACATGGCATGGTGGGGTCTATCCGTCACGTGGGTTGGAGGAGGAGAATGACGTAGGCTTCAAGGGCTTGCGATAAGCACCTATTGGCTGCAGTTGAAGGTGACATGGAGCTGTGGGGTCCATAGAACTTGCGTGGAGATTTTAAATTCAAAACAAGGCATGGATTTTATAATGGTTGGTGAATGGTGTTAGGCTACAACCTGCCAAAGAAAAGACTTTGTTTTGCAAGGATTTAAACACAAATTGAATGTACTGTGGAGTGCAAAACAAGATAAGAAATTAATGCTCTTGTCCTTCACAAATTAAATCAAAATTTTAAGTTTTTGTTCTCTTTGCCACAAATTGGCAGTTGGAGTTATCTCCAACACTCCCCCTTAATCACAACTGTTGCTTTCTTGCATTCCCAGACATTTTCTGAGATAATTGAAACTTTTCTGCCTAATGATTTTGTTAAAATATCAGCAAATTTTTCTTCTGTTCTGCAATGTTGCAAAACAATTTCTCCATTGTTTACTAATTCTCTGATGTAGTGACACTTTGCATCAATGCATTTTTTTCTTTTATGAAACACTGAATTCTTGGATAAAGCTATTGCTGAGCTATTATTGCAATAAACTGTTGTGCCTTTTACCTGTTCATGACACAAATCTCTTAACATTCTCCTCATCCATACTGCTTGACATGCTGCTGCTGTAGCTGCCACATATTCTGCCTCTGCTATTGATAAAGCCACAATTGGTTGTTTCTTAGAAGCCCATGAAATGGCTCCTGATCCCATATGAAAAACATAACCAGAAGTGCTTTTTATGTCATCTATACTTCCATCCCAATCACTGTCAGTATATCCAATTAATTCAAAATTATCTGAAGAGGTGTATAAAATACCATACCCCTTTGTTCCTTTCACATACCTTAAAATTATCTTTGCTGCTTGCCAATGTGCTTCCTTTGGCCTTTCCATAAATCTAGAAATTAAACTCACAACATGCATAATATTAGGCCTAGTTGCAGTCAAATACATAAGGCTACCAACTATGCTCTTATGCAAACTTGGATCAAAATCCTTTCTGTTGTCTTCTTTGCTCAACTTCAATCCCATCACTATAGGAGTAATTGTTTCTTTGCAATCCTACATATTAAATCTTTCCAAAACTTCCTTCACATATTTAGTCTGAGAGATAAAAAAAATATTTTCATTTTTCTCTACTATTCCTAAGAAGTATCTCAGCAATCCCATATCAGTCATCTCAAATTCTTCTTTCATGACTGTTTTAAAATTTTCAATAAGGTAAGTATCATTACCTGTGAATATCACACCATCAACATATAAACCCTTTGTTCCTTTCACATACCTTAAAATTATATTTGCTGCTTGCCAATGTGCTTCCTTTGGCCTTTCCATAAATCTGGAAATTAAACTCACAACATGCATAATATTAGGCCTAGTTGCAGTCAAATACATAAGGCTACCAACTATGCTTTTATGCAAACTTGGATCAAAATCCTTTCTGCTGTCTTATTTGCTCAACTTCAATCCTATCACTGTAGGAGTAATTGCTTCTTTGAAATCCTGCATATTAAATCTTTCCAAAACTTCCTTCACATATTTAGTCTGAGAGATAAAAAAATTATTTTCATTTTTCTCTACTTCTATTCCTAAGAAGTATCTCAGCAATCCCATATCAGTCATCTCAAATTCTTCTTTCATGGTTGTTTTAAAATTTTCAATAAGGTAAGTATCATTACCTGTGAATATCACATCATCAACATATAAAACGACAATGAACATCTTACCATATTTTTTTTTGATGTATAATGTGGGTTCTCCTTCACATTTCTCAAACCCATTTTCCAGTAGATAAGCATTTATCCTACTGTGCCATGCTCTTGGTGCTTGTTTCAGCCCATACAAAGCTTTCTTCAATTTGCATACCTTGTGCTCTTGGCCTTCTTTCTCATAGACCAGAGGTTGTTCAACATAAACCTCTTCCATCAATACTCCATTTATGAATGATAATTTTACATCCATTTGGTAAACTTTCCACTTTTGTTGTGCTGCTATGGACATCACTGCTCTTATTGTTCCATTCTTGCAACTAGTGCAAAAGTTTCTTCATAATCTCTTCCTTGTTGCTGCTTGTATCCTTTGACAACAAGTCTTCCCTTGTGCCTTTCAATCTTACCTTTAGCATTCCTTTTGGTCTTATAAACCCATTTAACTCCAATTACTTCCTTGCCTTTTGGGAGATCAACTAATTCCCATGTCTTGTTTTTCTCTATTGCATTAATTTCTTCATCCATAACATCTATCCATTTATTATCTTTTATTGTTTCTTCAAAATGAATAATATCTTCTACATGAAAATACAATGAAAATAAAGAGTTGATACCTTCATTGGTTGCCTCTTGCTCATAGTTGTCATTGAGACTTCTGAATCTGGTTCTTCTTTCACTTGCTGAACTTGTGCTTGTAGAAGCACTCAAATCTACTCCTTGTGATGTGCTTGGAGAAGCACTGTCATCACTTCTCAAGGGCGTTTTCATACCTTCTTGTGGTGTCCCTTGCTGTCCTTGTGTTGGTAGAGGTGGTGCTGCTAATGAGGGATCTCTTTTAACCATTTCTTCCTCATTGTCATCATGAGACAAACAAGTTTTTACATTTACTGTTTTCTCAATGCTTCCATCCCAAGCTTCTTCCTCAATAAACTGCACATCTCTTCTTATCATAAACTTGTTGTTGGATGGGTTATACAATCTGTATGCCTTTTACTCTTCATTGTATCCTACAAATATGCACTTCTCCCCCTTACTATCCAACTTCTTTCTTAGCTGATGTGGAATGTGTGCATAAGCCACACAACCAAATACTCTCATGTGAGTGACAAATTGTTTTATGCCACTCCATGCTTCTTCCAAAACTTTGTTCATAACACTCTTTGTTGGGAATCTATTCAAGACATATGCTATACAATGTATAGCTTCAGCCCAAATTCATTTGGAAAATGTTTTCCTTCAACATGCTTCTTACCATATCCATGATGGTTCTATTTTTCTTTTCAGCAACTCCATTTTGCCGTGGTGTACACCTTGTTGTAAATTGATTATGAATCTCATTTTATTTGTAAAAATGCAGGAAATATTTGGAGATATATTCTCCTCTATCAATTCCGAGAACTTTAATATGCTGCCCACTTTGATTCTTAACAAGAGCTTTAAAGTGGCAAAACTTCTCAAACACTTCGCTCTTCAACTTCAAGAAATATAACCATGTTTTTCTTGTGTAATCATCAATAAAGCTCAGCATATAATGATTGTCTACTAATGATTGTGTTTGCATTAGTCCACATAAATCAGAATGGATTATTTCTAAGGGTGATTTTTCCCTTATGATCTTTCCTGATGGAAAGCTTTGTCTACGTTGTTTGCCCAAAATGCAGCCTTCACATAGGTTGTCTGGTTTCTCAATCAATGGTAATATATTTACCATTCCTTTTCTGTGCAACAAATTCAGACCTACAAAGTTGAGATGTCCAAATCTCAAATGCCATAACCAGTTTTCATCTTTTGCTTCTCTTTGGTAGGTCTCTTGTGTCATTGCTTTCATTGCATCTCCTTTCTTTAAATCTGCTCTCATCTTAAGAGGAAACATTCTGTTTCTTTTCATCTTCACTTGTGAAATTCTTTTTTTTTGGTGGCATGTCCATGATGGTACATAAATCATCTTCAAAGAATAAATTGTAGCCTTTCTGAATGAGCTATCCAATGCTCAAAAGGTTACACTTCATACCAGGTACATAGTATACATCTGATATGGTCTTCTTTTCTCCTTTCTTTGTTAAAACACTTACTTTTCCTTTTCCCATGACAAAGACTTTACTATCTGTCCCTAATGTTACTTGAGACTTCACATTTTCATCTAACATGGAAAAAATAGAGATGTTTCTGGTCATATGGTTGCTACATCCTGAATCTAGAAACCATATATCTTCATTTTTCTCTTCAGCCATATTACATTCTAAAAATAACTTCTCTTGACTCATAGTCTCTTTAGTAAAGTTACACTAGGTATATTACCCATGTCACTCTGTTTCTTCCTACATTCATTGGCATAATGCCCATACTTCTTGCAGTAATGACATTGGACTTGAGATATATCATACCTTTGTCCATGTGCTTATTTTTTCCACCTTGTTGGCTATTGTCTTGGATTTGATTGTGACTTTGGTTGCTTCCCCTTCCACTTGTATTTGCAGGGCTGTTTCTTCCTCTATTCTAGCTTCTTCCTCTACCTTTTCCTCTATATTTTGATCTGCCTTGAGCTCTTCCTCTTCCAAAGTACATTTGGGTCTTGAAGGCATGTTCCAAATATAAGTTTGTTGTTTTGTTCAACCTTTGTTCATGTGTCATCAATGATGCATGAAGCTCATAAATAGTAAACATTGAGAGATCTTTTGTCTCTTCAATGGTTGTCATTATCACATCAAATCTTGAGGGTAAACTCCTCAATAATTTCTCCATTATTCTTCTTTCTTCTATTGTCTTTCCATGAGATCTCATTTGGGTAACCAACCCAATCAATAGTGTGAAGAATGAGTATATTGTATCAGACTCTTTCATGCAAATGACTTCAAAATCTCTTCTCATTAATTGAAGCTTTGTTGTCTTTACTTTCTTCATTCCTTGATAGGTTGTCTAGAGGGTATCCCATGCATCCTTGGACTTATTTACTGTTGAAATTCTTGGAAATATGCTTTAATGCACTATTTGATAGATATAGAAGAGGGCTTTTGAGTCCTTCTTCCTATTTCTCTTCAGTAAATCTTTATCTGCCTGTGTTAAGACACTAAATGCTTGTTCACCTACTAGTTCTTCTAAACCATCTTCAACTAGCTCCCATAAATATTGAGATGCAAACAAGGATCTCATTGTGATTTCCCAATAGTCATAGTTCCTCCCATTGAATTGTGGGATTTGAGTATTTCCCATACTCATGCTTGTGTTGGCTCCTGCCATTTCTAGCCTTGCAGAACTATGTTAAAAAATTTATTGTGTATATTAGACAAACTTTCTCACTGCTAGAGAGATAGCCTCTATCTCTAAAACTTTTAAGACTTATCTTTTATAGTTCCTTGGACTGTATTCTTAAAAACAAATAGTAACTCTTTTCATTTGATAAATACCTGACTTGTTGAACCTTCACTCTGTTGGAGAAATGCTTCAACAATCTTCTTATTCCTTCAGCTTATTCAACAACTATTGAGAGCCTGGACTAGCTCTGATACCATGTTGGAATTTCTGAGAATTCCTTAACAACACAGAGGAAACAAAAACTTCCTCTTCTACACTACAGAAAAATCACACGCACAATGGGAAGCAAATTCACTGTTTATCATTCAAAATTTCCTGTTGTTACAAAGCATCAGAATTGTTGTTCTGGATTTACAAATTTCTTCATTGGGTTGCTACGCACACAACTTTCATTCTCTATCTTACATAGTCTTCAGACTTCTGCTTTCGACATTCACTACTACGCACACAGTTTCTCCTTACACATCATTACATTCTGCTGTCTATCTATATTGTAAACATACATGTTTACAATATATATGATAAAAAAATTAACCTAAGTTTTAACATAAAACTAATAACTATATTGCCACGACATTTTAACAATGTGACATAAAAAAAATCCTAAGTCTAAAACCTTATAAAAACATTATATTGCCGCATATCACAATACCATAGGATAAAAACATTAAACAAAACATTACTGTTTTCATGCGATGGGTTATCACATCGATTAATTCGCCCACTGACTAGGCATAGAAAAATTGCGATAGAGTGTCATTGGTCGAGGGCATCGAGTTGGCGGATGGTGGGGTCGGCCTTATCGTGCGATTTCAGAGAGCTTTCAACGTAAGCATGAAATCGTGCGATACACCTTTGATTGGCTGCAGGTGGTTGACATGGCATGGTGGGGTCCGTTCGTCGCGTGGGTTGGAGGAGGAGGATGACGTAGGCTTCAAGGTCTTGTGATAAGCACCCATTGGCTATGGTTGGAGGTGACGTGGAACTGTGGGGTCCACAGAACTTGCGTGGAGATTTTAAATTCAAAATAAGGCGCGGGTTTTATAATGGTTGGTGAATGGTGTTAAGGCGGGAGGTAACGTGGTTGCAGACCATGATTTGTGAATCGGAAAGGGCTACAGCCTGTCAAAGAAAAGACTTTGTTTTGTAGGGATTCAAACACAAAATTAAATGCATTGTGGAGTGAAAAACAAGATAAGAAATTTTTGTTCTTGTCCTTCACAAATTAAATAAAAAATTTAAGTTTCTGTCCTCTTTGACACAAATTGGTAATTGGGGTTATCTCCAACAGGTATTGGAATGCGAACATTATTGGTTAAATATCAATATTAGATAGTCGTAATCCACTCAAATTATTCATAACCCAAAATAGGTAGAGCCAAATATTGGAACATTGTTGAAGCGAAGAAGAACAACAAATAAGGACTCTATAACTGAGATTAACACAAGACTCTGTAACCAAGATAACACATATTCTCTTTTCAAGTTTTGTTTTTTTTAAGTTTCTAATGGTTCATCATTGACGTATACTCATATCACTTCTTGGAATGCTTGCCAAGGATTATGGATTTCGTGTGTTTGAAGCTTGGAGCTCACACTTGAATTTTGGAAGACATCTCGAGATTACTTGCAACTCGAAAAAATAGTGGATAAGGCTTGTCACCTTGGACTATCCCAACAAAATCTTTAGACATCTGGCTTAATGCTAAGAATATATAGCCAACATACCAAGTTTCAATGGATAAAGTGTCAACAAGTGTACATAAATGTTGAATTGTCTCAGCCATTAAATCTTTTTGATATAGTAATCGAACGATCCTTTTAGTAGTTAGCTTGGTTTTCAGGAAGCCAACTACCTAGGAAAAGCATGTGTTCATTTCACTTTCACTAGAATCAGGGAATAAGGAGACCTGTTACATATGGTCAAGAATTTATTCTCTCAATGGAAGGTTTTCTGTTAAAAATGGAAAGATCAAACTAGAAGGAAACTTAAACATTGAAAAACTAGCAGCTCACATGTGAGCAAGCTACACATGAAGACTTCCTAAGCAGTACGTTCTTCAATTAAACATTAAATAAAAAATATATAAGTTTTCATTCAATTTAGGGAGATCAAAAATATCTCCTAGAAAATAGGAACTATCTCTAATATAGGACACACACACACAATTGTGAAACAAACATTCTCCTTTCAACTCCCCCCCTAATGGAGAAAGGATTCACTTTCACACCTAACATATCCCTAAATAGTTCATATTTAATCTTCCCAAGAGGCTTGGTGAAGATATCAGCTGCATTTTCACAGGTGTTACAATATTCAATAAAAATCTCTTTGTACTAAATCTTTTCTCTAACAAAATGAAATTGAGTATCAATATGTTTTGTGTTTTTTTGAAAAAAAATATTATTTTCAAGCTTGATTGAACTTTAGTTTTCACATTTAATTACTGTAGCATCCTTTTGTTCTTCTCTTGCATCATAAAGTCTTCTCAACCAAATTTATTCACAAGTGGTTGCACATACAACTTGATACTTTGTTTATGTTGATGATAAAGATATAGTACTCTAATTTTTACTGCACCAAGAAATGACCCCAACCCAATATTGAAAGCATGCCCTGTTATAGATATTCTATCTTTCATATCTCCAACCCAATCTAAATCTGAATAGTTTGTCAGTTTAGCATCAAAAGAATCAGTATATTTGATGCCAAAATTTATATTTCCTTGAAGATACCTTAAGGCACCTTTTGTTGCCACCCAATAATTTTCAAGAATTTTTGACATGAGATGACTCAACACACTGATTGAATATGCTAAGTCAGGTTTGGTTGTAATCAAATAAATCAAAATTCCAATTTTTTGTACAATGTAGCATCCACCTCTTTATATCCATCATCATTTTGAAATTTAACATTATGTTGTATAGGTACTGAAGCAACTTTACACTAATCCATTCTGAATTTCTTCAATAATTCCTTGACATACTTCCCTTGAGTAACAAAAGTCTGACCAGAGTCCCTCTAGACTTCAAGACCAAAACAATAATGCAGTTATCTAAGGACTTTCATTTCGAATACCTGTGAGATCTGCATTTTAATTTCTTCAACCAATTCATTAGAATTTCCAGTAATAATCAAATCAACATATAAGGTAATTAACACAATCTGCCCCCTTGATTCAAATCAGGTATACATATTTGGTTCATTTTTACTTCTCTTATAACCATGCTATAATAATAAGGAGTTTATATTTTCATACCCAGATCTTGGAGCATGTTTCAATCCATAGAATGGATTATTTAATTTACAGACCAAATTTTCCTACCCCTGTTTAATAAACCATTCTAGTTGTGTTAAATATACCTCTTCCTTCAATTATCCATTTAGAAAAGCAGATTTCACATTTAGCTGGTGTAAACTCCAATTGTACTTAGTAGCTAGAGCTATTAACATTCTAATGGTATTTAACTTAGCCACATGAGCAAAAGTATCCTCATAATCAATTCCTTCTTTCTATGAGTAACCTCTGGCCACCAACCTAGCTTTATATCTATCTACACTACCATATGATTTGAGCTTATATTAATAAATCCATTTACAACCTATGGGATCTTTTCCTTTTGGAAGTTAACCTAATTCCCAAGTTTCATTTTGAATTATAGACTCATACTCTTCTTTCATAGTTAACCTCCATTCATCATACTGATTTTATTCATTATAATTCATGGGCTCAACAACATTTAAGATACTAGTCATAAGAGCATAATATTTATACCTTTCAGGTAAGTGAGTCTTCCTACTTGATCTTCTTGGTAGCGTACTTGCCTCAATTCTGTCCTGTGTGATTTCCTGCTCACCTCTAAATGGACTTCGACTGCTAAATGTATCCATATCACTGGATTCTTCTTTTTGTTGTTGTTGTTGCTATAAATGAATGTATTTGGCTTCATCATTGTTGTCATTGATCAGTAAAGGCATATGCCACTCCTCATAACTATTGTCCTTATTCACTTCATCAACTCATTCAAGAAATATAACATATGTACTCAAAAACACCTTTTTGACTAGATGGATTAAACATATTACATTCTTTGAAATCATAACAATACCCTACGAATATGCACTTTATAGCTTAAGCATCCAATTTCTTCCTATCTTTCTTAGGAATGTGTGAAAAAGCTTTAGAGACAGATACTCTCAAGTGATGGACTGCAGGTTTGAGACCATTCAAAGCCTCAATTAGAGTCTTGAGATCAAGACACCTAGTTGGACTTTTGTTCTTTAAGTAAACTGCGGTACTAATTGCTTCTGCCCAAAAAGCATTGGATAGGTTCTTACCTTTTATCATGTTGCATGCACACTCCACCAGAGTTCTGTTCTTCCTCTCTGCAACCCCAATGTGTTGTGGAGTGTGGGGCACTGTAAATTTTAGTGATATCCCATGATCTCTACAATATTTGATGAATTTCCAAAGCTTGTATTCTCCCCCTTGATATGAGTGGAGAATTTTGATGACTTTCCCTGTCTAGTTTTCAACCATATTTCTAAACTCTTTAAAATATTCGAAAGCATAAATTTTCCTTCTAAGAAATTATACCCGAGAATATCTTGTGAAGTCATAAACAAACAACAAGAAATAATAAGCCCCACCTAAGGACCTTGTCTGCATGGGTCCACATATATATCAATATTCACAAGTTTGAGTATATCTTTCTTTCTCCTATTTAAGTTGGAGGGAGATTCATCCCTGTGCATTTTTCCAAGTGCACATCCTTCACAATCAATATGTTCATTTCTTAAAACAGGAATTCCATAAACCATACTTTGTTTATGTAGCAACAATAAGTCATGAATGTTGACGTGACCAAACCTTTGATACCAAATATTATTTGTTTTCATAGTCATTGAAGTTAAAGCTTGATGTGGCACGCTTGTAACATTAAACTTGTACATGCAAAAAATCATACATCTGATGCGACCGACTTCTGATGATCCAACAAATACTTTATAACACAGTAAGTTTTGAAAAATTCTACCTTTAAATTCTAATCTGCAAGCATGGAGACATAGATCAAATTCTTTTTAATACTAGGTACATACATGACATTCTCGATGCGCCTGATATTACCATTAGGAAATATCACAAGAATATCTCTATACCCTTTAATTTGATATGATTTTTCATCTCCAAGGTAGATGTTAGTACCATTGCTTGTCTCCTTAAAATTTTCATAACAATGTTTATTACCTGTCATATGAGTGGATGCTCCAGAATCCACAAAACAAATTTCAACCTCATCGGTCTCAGTAGAAAGAGCAAAATCAGACACAAATAATTTAAAATCATGATTCTGGTCTTCGCCAACAAAATTTCCTCTATGCCTCTTGTGTCTATGTCTGATTTCATCAATATTCTCTTTATATCAGTCCCTAGCAATATGAACAGTTATTCCACAGTTAAAACACTTAATCCCTAAATCATTTCTAGCAGATGACATACCTTGAAATGGATATTTATGGGATGGACTACCACTTTTCTGTCCTCCTCTTGGTTTCCCTTTGAATAAATTTTTCTTCGCCACCAACACCAGATCTGCATTCTGAGGCTTCATATTCATATGCCTCTCTTCTTCCTGTATCAAAATCCCTGTCAACTCTTCGAATGTGGGAGTTTCTTCCTCACCGCAAGCTCTGTAATGAACATTTGATAATCCTCTATACCATTTAAGGTAATTGTGACGATTTATGTATTGGACACTTTCTCCCCTGTGTCACTCAACTTGTCTCTTAGTTCTTTGATCTGTGAGATGAATGCAACAACAGATTCATTCTCCTCCATTCTGATGGAGAGAATCTTACTCTTTAGAAACAATAAGTGATTTATATTTTTAATTTCATACAAATCTTTGAGTGTCACCCAAATTTCATTAAAAAAATTTCATTCTTTTATGTAAGGGATTACACTTTCTTTTATGGAAATCTTCAAGAACAACAACGCTTTATTTTCCCTCTTCTCCCAATCCTAAATTGATGCGGACGTGGCACCACTAGCTCTAATCGACTTTGCTTCATCTATGTTTGCAATTGTCCATGTTGAAATTTGCAACAAGAAATAGTGAAATTGGCATCCATAAACAAAATCTAGAAAATGGAACCCATAAATGGCTACCATGTGAGGTTTTTGATTTAATTATCCCTTAATTAAATTGAAAGTAAAATTTAAATTCATCTCATAACAACATGTATTATTTAACTAAGTGAGATAGACTTAGTTAGCTCAATAAATTAGAGTCGAGGGTCAAAGGTGAGGCATGTAGAGTGATTATATTACTTTCATGGTCCAGTTGCAGTTAACTGCACTAGTGTGGTGTGAGTGTAATTAGTTAACTCAAATTAATTGAGTTAAAATCAGTTTAACTAGTTCTAACTCAATGATGAGCTAGTGAGAGGTCAAGTGAATTAAATTAGATTTAATTCACAAGTAGTGATCTACCAATTAAATAATTATTCACTATTAACATATGCATGCATGTCAATTCTGATGACGACCTAGTTTAGACAGAGGTTAAAGGGAATTTAACAATTAGTTGTATTATTAGCAAATTGCCCGGGCGAAAATATAAAGTAAGAGGAAGACTCATGATGGATTCCGTAGTTAAGGAAGGTTGATTATCCTATTTAATAGGGATTAATTTCCTAAGGATTGCATGAGCAAGGCTGGGCTAAGTATGGGCTAAGAATTGGCTAAGTGTTGGTCAATTTTTTCTAAGAATTGCTAGTAATTTTTGAGCAGGATTAGGGTGAGACGATCGATAGAGTGCATGATTTTCTCGGTGTGAGAAAACATTGTATTGTTTCATGATTATTTGACTATGTACAATATATGATAGAGGGGTTTTGAGAAGGTTCTTTCCCCAAGAACATATTGTGTTGTGTGATTGATAATTTCTTTTCTCTTACTTGCATGTGATTGAGCAATCATGTTTTATATTCCACAAATATAGTAGAAGGATTTATTATCTTGTTTTAGTACATAACATAATTAGATTGAATCCGTTGGTATAGAGTTTATGTATAATTTATACATGGTATCAGAGTTGTGTTAGAGATTTTTTGCATGGTATTGAAGCGCCAGGAATCAAAATAGAAGATAAGAAATTGAGTATGTCTTGAACAAGTTCAAATTTGCAGATTTATTCTTCAGGATCCAGCATTGGATCAAGATGTCTGTCAATGTGAGAATCGAATTTTCACTCGAGGTAAATTCGAATTATATTAAATGGAAGGACATGATGGAGGCAATGTTGGAGGACAATAGGTTGAAGGAATTCCTAAATACTAAGATTCCCAAGCCTGCAGCAGCATATGCCCAACTTCTTGATGCATGATAGAAGAAGGTAGCAAAGGTGAGAAGGATCTTGTTGTTCAAGATCATATTTTCTCGAGTCTCCATGAGAATGTGACTCCATATACTATGTGGAAGGCCTTGAAAGATTTTTTTTAGAAAAAAAATGACCAAAGGAAGTTGGCATTGAAGGACAAGCTCAGAAAGATTAAGAAGGATGAGGGTGATACAGTCCCAACATACTTGGTGAAGTTCGCTCAATTTCGAGATGATATTGGAAGTGTTGGTGTGACTGTAGCCATTGATAACTTGGTGAGCCTAGCACTTCTAGGCCTTCATAAGAGCTGGCATAGTTACCGGGACTCTGTGAATGGGAGGGAGAAGTTACCATATTGGGGTGTTGTGAAACCAGCTCCAAAAATAGAAGAAAAGAGATATCAACGCCTTAGAAATAAGCCACTTCGAGGGGGAAACATCCAATACATTACATGAATGAAAAATTCTTGGATGGTACAAATGACATAAACCTCCTTCTATATATAGGATTCCATGGGGCCACAATATAATCCTAGTGGGGCCACAATGTAATCCTAGCTGACCTAACAATAATAATGTAAGGGTACAATAATAACAATATGGGGGTTACAGGGGTACAAAAATAACAATAAGGGGGGCTACACTAACATAATAAGGGACTACACTATTAATATAGGGACTTAACATGCCCCTCTCCTTCAAACAATTGTTGTCCTCAACGCTTGATTATTTTTTGATGTTTCTGTATAAAATTCTCATCCTCCCATGTGGAATCTTCTACAGGAAAGTTATTCCACTTGCTGAGATACTATGAAATTGATTGTAATTGTCGATTTCTTGTTTCTGTGACTGCTTCAGAAATTCTTTCGATGTGATTTTGATCTTCCTATTTTTTCATTAGATTGTGCACCAAAGTTAGGTTATCCTTTGAGAGTTGGAGAACTTGTTGTTGATGATCGATGTGATCTTCCACTAATTTATCATCCATATTAGCTATTATTTGATCCTTCAAACCATCCAACTTAGCCTTCATTTCTACTTTTAAACCATCTATGTCATCTTTGGTTTCTCTTCGTAAGATCAAAATTTGTTGCACTTGGTACCGTAATTTTGATATCTCATACTGAAATTCTTCCTCTTCATGCGTCATAGTATAGCTTTTTGAGGGCATAATGGGTATGGAATTATTTTTTGGAGGCATTATAGAACCCAATACTGATAAAAATTCTAAAATATGCCCTTGGAATCACTTCAAACTGTTTTTTCAAATAAATGTTATGCAATTTTAAAAACCAAATACACACCTTTTTCTTGATTTTGACGAGCTCAATGTTGAAATAGAATTACCTTTGTGATTTCAGATATTCAATATATGAAATTTGGCACTGAGGTATCCCTCTGAATTCTCTTTAGAATGCCACAGGTATGACCTAATTTAGATTCTTTAAGACAAAATTATGCCCAGTCTCCTACAATGAACTAATTATTGTCTAGTTCAGTAGATCAAACTTGTACGACTTACCATGTGTCACTGTTTCTTCCTTTGGCTCTGAAATATTTTGACAGGAAACTGCAGTCTGTGTAATTGCGGACTCTTTTTACAGAATTCCAATTCGATGCTCAGAGATATAGTTATGAATATTTTCCAATGATCACCTCTTTGAGATGAAATTCTGGAGCCTGAAAAAGACCTAGCTTCCACAAATCATATCTCCGAAAATATTGATAACCAAGATCTGAAATTTTGTGAAGATTTTCCTTAGGATTTCAGCTTCGCACTCTAAAAATTTCAGCTTCTGAACCTTCGTAGAAATTTTTTTATAGTGAACATGCCACAATGACCGGTTTGGAGCAGCGAAAACCCTAAAATCCAAAGCTCTGATACCAAATGTTGTGAAACTAGCTCCAAAAATAGAAGAAAAGAGATATCAACGCCTTATAAATAAGCCACTTTGAGGGGGAAACCTCCAATACATTACACGAATGAAAAATTCTTGGATGATAAAAATGACCAAAAGCTCCTTCTATATATAGGAGTCCATGGGGCCACAATATAATCCTAATGGGGCCACAATGTAATCCTAGCCGACCTAAAAATAATAATGTAAGGGCACAATAATAACAATATGGGGGTTACAGGTGTACAACAATAACAATAAGGGGGGCTACACTAACATAATAAGGGACTACACTATTAATATAGGGACTTAACATGGGGTGACTATGGTCAGATTTGGTAATAGAAGAGATAAGGTGGAGCACTAGAGACGAGACCTCCAACACCAAAAATGAAGAATATTGTGCATTAGTGGGAAAACAAAAGAAGGCCAAGGGAAAGAAATCCCAAGGTGAATAGGGCAAGAGAGACTTGTCCAAGATCAAATGTTTTCATTGTCATGAACATGGGAACTATGCTTCGGATTGTCCATAGAAGAAGGCAAGTAAGAAGGATCCTGTAGTTGCAGCGGGTGAAGCATTGGCTTCTCATTTCGACCTTGATTTTACTCTCATTTCATGCATGGCTAGCACTATAAAGGGATTCATCTGGTATCTAGACATCGGTGACTCATTCCATATGAGGGGGAATAAAGATATCTTCAGTGACTTTGAGGAGAAGGACCTCCAACCGAACATAGAGTTTGGAGATGACGGGAGGTATAGTGTGACCGAAATAGGTATAGTTACCTTTCAGAGGGAGTATGGCTCCCCTCCCAAACTAGAAGATGTTTTGTATGATCTAGGCCTAAGGAAGAATCTTGTCTCCGTAACGGTATTGGAAGACCGTGGTTATGAGGCGATGTTTAGAAAAGGAAAGGTTTTCCTTAAACACATAGCCATGGGTAGGTGAAGTAGATCGGTTCAAGAGTCCTGAACCTATATGCTCTCGAGGTTGAGGATGCATGCAAGGCTTTGAGGAGAAAAGCATGTGATTGAACGACCGTGTTTTATATTCCACAAATATAGTAGAAGGATTCAATATCTTGTTTTAGTACATTACATTATCAGATTGAATCCATTGGTATCGAGTTTATATATAATTTATACATGGTATCAAAGTTGTGGTAGAGATTTTTTACATGGTATCGAAGCGTCGTGAATCACAATAGAAGAGAAAATTTTTAATTTTTCTTGATCAAGTTGAAATTTGCATATTTATTCTTCAGGATCCAACAACAGATGAATATGTCTTTCAATGGCTTGAGACTCGAATTTACACTCGAGGGAAATTAGAATTATATTGAATGGAAGGAAAGGATGGAGGCAATGTTGGGGGACAGTGGGTTGAAGGAATTCATAGATACTAATACTCCCAAGCCCGCAGTAGTAGATGCCCAACTTCTTGATGCATGGCAAAAGAAGGTAGCAAAGGCGAGAAGGATCTTGTTAGAGGGAGTTCGATATCATATTGTCTCAAGTCTCCATGGGAAGGTGACTTCATATCCTATTTGGAAGGCCTTGATAGAATTATTTTAGAAAAAAAATGAACAAAGGAAGTTGGCACTGGAGGACAAGCTTAGAAAGATCAAGAAGGAGGAGGGTGATACGGTACCAACATACTTGGCGAAGTTCACTCAATGTCAAGATGATCTGGGAATTTTTTGTGTGAGTGTAACCGATGATGAATTGGTGAGCCTAGCACTTCTAGGCCTTCCCAAGAGTTGGCATAGTTACCATGACTCTGTGAATGGGAGGGTGAAGTTACCAGATTGGGAGTGACTATGGTCGAATTTGGTAATAAAAGAGATTAGGTGGAGCACCAGAGACGGGACCTCCAACACCAAAAAAGAATAAGATTGTATATTAGTGGGAAAAAAAAAAGGCCAAGGGAAATAAATCCCAAGGCGAAGAGGGCAAGAGAGACTTGTCCAAGATCATATGTTTTCATTGTCATGAGCATGGGCACTATGCTTCGAATTTTCCACAGAAGAAGGCAATCAAGAAGGAGCTTGCAGTTGCAGTGGGTGAAGCATGGGGTTCACAGTTTGAGCTTGATTTTACTCTCATTGCATGCATGGCCAACATTGTAAGGGGATTCATGTGGTATCTAGACAACGGTGCCTCGTTCCATATGATGGGGAATAGAGATATCTTCAGTGACTTAGAGGAGAAGGACCTCCAAAAAAACATAGAGCTTGGAGATGATGGGAGGTATAGTGTGACCGACATAGGTACAATTACCTTTTAGAGGGAGTCTAGCATCCCTCTCAGACTAGCAGATGTTTTGTATGGTCTAGGCCTAAGGAAGAATATTGTCTCCATAGCGATATCGGAAGACTGTGGTTATGAGGTGATGTTTAGAAAAGGAAAAGTTTTTCTTAAACACATGGCCATGGGACAAGTGAAGCAGATTGGTTCAAGAGTTAAGAACCTGTATGCTCTCAAGGTTGAGGATGCATGCAAGGCTTTGAGGAGCAAAGCAGTGTTTAATGACTTGGTGGTTGAGAGGGAGCATTATCTCTCAACATGTAGCCTTAGAAGTAGTCTCAGAAGGTTGTGGAGCAGTCAAATTTGGAGAAGCAGAGAGGAGACCGAGTGGACGATTCCACTCAAGCAAAGACCTCTAAGAGGGGGAAATTTTGAGACAGAAGGGCAAAGGGAGTACATGCAGCTATATTAGTAGGTGTGAGGTGGGGCGATGTGTAGAATTAATCCCAAGAAGAAATTTGGGCAGGGTCCATTGAGATGGTGCGTCTCATGGATCTAACTTAGCTACGAGGATCCCACAGTACAAAAGTAGTAGGAAGGATAACTTAGATTGATGCAGTCAGATGTCAGGAGGACAAAAATCAGAGAGAAAGATGTCAGATACTGGAGCGCAGATCAGAGTTGGCAGCAGTGCAAAATGCATGGATCCAAATGCCAACAACAGCACAGAGAGTCTAGTAGGATCCAATAGTCGGAATACTTTGATGACAGATACATTATATTGATTCAGTTGTTTGCAGGCTATTCAATTTCAGGAGAGTTTCATGTGCATACAACACTAGAGTATTGTTGCATGCAAGAAGATTCCAAAGGTATACCATATTGAGATATAGTGATTCCTTTCTTGTTGAGAATGAGTGTTGAAATTTGCAACAAGAAACAGTGAAATTGGAATCCAGAAACAAAATCCAAAAAATGGCACCCAGAAATGGCTACCATGTGAGGCATTTTATTTAATTATCCCTTAATTTAAATTGAAAGTAGATTGTAATTTAATCTCATAACAAGTTTTATCAATTAACTAAGTGAGATAGACTTGGTTAGCTCAAGAAATTAGAGTTGAGGGTCAAAGGTGAGACATGTAGAGTGATTCTATTATTTTTAGGGTCTAGTTGTAGTTAATTCACTAGTGTGGTGTGAGTGTAATCAATTAACTCAAATTAGTTGAGTTAAAATCAATTTAACTAGTTCTAACTGAGTGATGAGCTTGTGAGAGGTCAAGTGAATTAAATTAGATTTAATTCACAAGTAGTGATCTACCAAGTAACTGATGATTCACTATTAATAGTTTCATGCATGTCAATTCTGTTGATGACCCAATTGAGAAAGAGGTTAAAGGGAAGTTAACTTATATTAGTTGTATTATTATTGAATTTCTCGGCCACAATTATAAAGTCAAAGGAAGGCTCATGATGATTTGCGCATTCAAGGAAGGTTGATTATCCTATTTAATAGGGATTAATTTCCTAGGGATTACATGAGCAAGGTTGGGCTAAACATGGACTGAGAATTGACTAAGTGATGGTCAAATTTTCCTGAGAATTGCTAGTTAGTTTTGAGCAAGATCAGAGTGAGACGATTGGTAGAGTGAAGGATTTTCTCAGTGTGAGAAAGTGTTGTATTGTTTCATGATTCTTTTCCTATGTACAATATATGATAGAAAGGTTTTGAGTAGGTGCTTTCCCTAAGAACATCTTGTCTTGTGCGATTGGTAATTTACTTTCTCTTACTTGCATGTGATTGAGCGATCATGTTTTATATTCTACAAATATAGTAGAAGGATTGAGTATCTTGTTTTAGTACATTACCTCATCAGATTGAATCCATTGGTATAGAGTTTATATATAATTTATACATGGTATCATAGCTGTGATGGAGATTTTAAAAAGTCCACACACTGGAACCCTAGAGAAATGTTTGCAACTTGAACTTGTAGTTGGCGTAATTTGACCCATCGATCTTATTGCTCTCATTAAGATATACCTCTGCAATGTGATTATTCATTATGACAAGATTGATCTATGGATCCACCTCAATATCCTCCAACAATCAATATGAAACTCCAACACCAGAACCTTCACCAGTCAATTTATGGATCCATCTCCAGATCCTTCAATAGCTCAAGATCTGGATACTATGGATTCAATTCCAATCGAAAACCTTAAAAAAAAAGATGGACAAAACCACCAACAAAGATGCTTTCGTTCTCAACCATTTTTAAAAAACCAACAAAATTACACCAACGTGGGTATTCCCTGATAGATCACACTTATGGGTCGCTATGGGGGTAATCAGTGTAATTTTTTGTGGATCGAGACACACACACAACCGTGAAACAAACATTCTCCATTATTTTCAACTTTTTCTCCATGCAATATCATAGAAAGGTGGTTGTTATGCTCGGTATAACTAAGCACGACTACTGTGATTGCAACAATGCTACCATTTTTGGAAGACATAGGAGGCTTCTCATGGAGTGGTTCATCCTACTATTATACTCCAAGGGACTTCTAAACACTTTGACTTAAAATAGAAGTGGATCTAAACCAAAACAATATATCACCAAATATAGGGTTGTAACCATTACAACAATTGTCGAAAACTAATTGAACCATCCAAGCCATCTAAGCAACACTGTATCCATCTCACCAATCTCCACTTCCAATTCTTCATTAGCGTGCCTACCTAGGAAATATGGCAATGAGTAAGAGATTTTAGCATGAAAGGTTTTAATTTCTAAAAATCATTAGTATCCACAATAGTGGGTCAGTAGAAGTAGACTCGGCTCTCATGTTATGCATCAAAAGCCAATCGGTTCGGATCTCCGACCAAACAACTCAGAGTCTGTTGTGAACTCCTAAAAGGCTAATAAATATAGGAATTGAGGTAAATCTAGGATGACATACTAAAAACCCAATACCGAATGGGCTATAGTTTAGTAGAATAATTTGTCAACCCAAAAACGAAAGGAGCGAAAAAAGTATACAGAGGCATATAAGGAAGCAAAGTAAAAAAATACATAGGTCACAACATCGTTTAAAATAGAGAACCCATAGCCAAGGCATCTGAGGGTCAATAGAAATACTCACACAATGAAAGTACATTTGCAGAAATAAAAGCACAATTGCAGAAAATCAACAACTCTTGAAGCTTTATATTCACGCTCATTCTTCCACTGTTGTGTGCCATCTCTGTAATCGTGATCTGTTTTAGAATTCTCTCATATGTCACCTGCTCTTGCTAGGTACTCTTGTTGGCCCTTTTACATAATTACAAGCTTCCAACTGCTAAAATAGCTATGTTGGTTATGATCAAAGAGAAAAGAGAGACGTCAATTCTAAATCTAAACAACCATATGGTTTATCTTACTTAGGTGTTCCTACATATACTAGAAACCACATAAAAGGATTAACAATGAGAATATTACTAGAGTTCAACATCTGAAAAAAAGCAACATATTACAAATTCAAGTTCAAAAATATGGTAGGAAGAGCAGGTAAAAGCACTATGCTCTTGCCATAAAAACAACATAACAACAATATTAGCTCAAATGAATTGTTGGGACTTTGTAAAACCAAATGTGAAATTCGGTAGAGAAATGTATGATAATTGGAGAAAGATGGTTTCAGAAAAACATGACTATGTTCAACAGAGAGACTAAAATAGAGTCTCACTACATGTATGTCTTTGGCATAATATAGATTTAAGACTATCGTGTACACACATGTGCATGCAGAGGTTATTAAAATTATTTTATATTTAATTTTCAACAATGGTTATTAAACTTATTTTATATTTAATTCTCAACAACAGTTATTAAATTTTTTTTATATTTAATTTTGAACTTATTTTCACATAAAATGTATATATATATAGATATATAGATGTATACATATATATACACACACACACACACACACACACACATATATATATATATATATATATATATATATATATATATATATATATATATATATATATATATATATATATATATATATATAAGGTCATAATATATATATAGACACACACACACACACACACACACATATATATATATATTATGACCTTACTATCATGTATTCAGTGTATCTATCACACTGGTATGCTACATGTTCTGCTAATTGATTAATAAAGATCTACCTGGCTATCATGATTAGTCTTTATGTGCTTAGTGATAAGAAAATAAAGGCTTATCTGAATAGGATCATTATTGTTATAGTAAAGCTAGTTATGTTGGTACTATTGCAAACATACGTACTATGGCTAAGCAGCCCACCATTGTAATAGGCTAGTATGTCTCCGATATAAGTAATCTAGAAGAAGGGTATTGAATGGGTTATAGAGGCTTGTAATTACTCTAGCATAGAAATTAAGGTGAAATAGGCTACTATAAAAATTCAACCATTTGCATCGATATTACTTATTATATTTTATTTTTTTATTAAATTTGTTTTCAAGGTGGGGACTTGCTTCCCCACAACCCTCCTTGTTTCAATTTGGTATACATCAGAGTGGTGTTTTTGTTGCATTGTGGTTGTGTTTATATTCAATCATTGATACCCAATTGTCGCATCATGTGCACACTCTTATGCATAATGACACAACTTTTTTTGATATATGTGCATTCATATGAGTGCATTGATGTGAATGGAAACACAACAAATATATTAGTAGAATCCAAATGTTTTAATGTATTGATAAGATATGAACAAATAAGATTCAAATTCTATTGATCTATTTTATTTAAATCCCAAATTATGATTATAATGGGGTTTATTATGTCATTGTAGTTAGACATCGTTAGAAGATAAATAATTATCAATTAGTGTCAAGATCATTTTGTTCATACCATTTTTATATACATTTATTTTGTTAATAAAATTTTGAAATTAATATATTTTTAGATAAACAAACTATATATGATATTGTATTATTTACACCGATAAGTTTATTTATTTCAACTTATGGATGTGGGTTTGAGGAATTTTTATTTTTTAATAAATTAATGGACTAGATTTGTTTTCAAGAGAATATGTTTAGTATTATACACCATCTAATGGATGATATAAAAAGGATTTGAATATATTTTCAATTTCAAACTAAAAAATAACAAATTAAATTTAAATACAATTTATTTTTCCAACTCTTACATGGATTGGAACCATTAGGCCAATTGGAATCAAATTGTTTTGTTTTGTTTCAAAGGCCTTCTTTTCGTTCCTAGCCATCTGAACCTAATCAATGCCCTTGAAATTGCAATCTATAGTGGATTTTTTTATACTTATGAATTTGAACATATGTATATGTCACATGTACCACTTTCACTTTACCATACAACATCCAACATTGTAGTCTACTTGGGTGAGTAAAATTTTCCTTCAGACACAATGTTAATGGAGCTAAACATATGTATTTTTCACATGTACCACTTTCACTTTACCATACAAAATCCAACATTACAGTGTAATTGGGTGAGTAAAATTTTCCTTAACTCACAATGTTAAGGGATTTGTGTAATTTTATTTTATTTTTATGTTGATTTTATAACTTTGCATTTTTATAATTATATTTACTATATCAAATGGATAATTCAATAGAAAGACTCTTTTATTTTTATATTTATTTTATAACTTTAGAGTTTTATAATTATACTTACTATATTAGGGGGAGTCTTCTTTCTAAATTCCGGTCTTGATGAGAAGACAAAGAAGAGGTTGACCCCCTCTTGTGAGGCCATTCCCAGAATCTATGGATTACCCAAGATTCATAAAGATGGTGTCCCCCTTAGACCAACTGTCAATACCATAGGATCCCCCACCTATGAACTGGTAAAATATGTTGCCAAGATTCTCAAATCCCTTGTTGGAAATACTGACTCCTTTATAAAGGAATCTAATGATTTTATTAAGCTTATTAAAGAAGAGAGGGTGGAGGAGGGCGATATATTGGTGAGTTTTGATGTTTTGTCATTATTTACCAAGATTCCTTTAGATGAGGTAGTTCAAGTCATTAAAGAAGTTATTAATCCAGTAACAACCAAGCTTGCAGAAATTTGTTTATGATCCACGTTTTTCAGCTTCTAGGGAGAATATTACAAGTAGATATCAAGTGTCACAATGGGCTCACCTCTCTCACCTGTTGTCGCCAATTTATATATGGAGCACTTTGAGAAGAAGGCACTTGCCTCCTCTCTCTTAAAACTAGCTTGGTGGAAAAGATTTGTGGACGACACCAACATAAAGTGGACTCATGGGAAGGAAAATATTGATAGATTTTTTAATCACCTTAAATCAATCTCCTCAGTGATTAAGTTTACTATGAAGGTTGAAGAAGGTAGGAGCATTCAGTTTTTATATTTTCTTGTTACTAGGAAATATGATGGAACACTGGGACTTCAAGTATTTAGAAAGAAGACTCATACTGATAGCTACCGTCATGCTGAGTCTTACCATCATCCAATTCAAAAGTTTGAGGTCCTTAATACTCTGGTTGTGAGAGCATTGAGGATATCTGATACAAAGCACCTTAAAGATGAACTCAATCACTTGAAGTTTGTATTTAAAGGTATTGGTTATAGTGAGAAGGATATCGGAAAAGCCATACGTAGAGCCAAGGGCTCTGCCATGTCTCAGAAGCACAAGGGATATCAGGAAAATCAGGAAAATTTTGGTAGGGTTTTCCTTCCATACATCAAGGGTGTTACTGATAAAATCACCAAGGTTACGAGGAAGAAAGACATGTTCGCACAATTTTCAGCAATAAGAACATTCAAGACAAAGTATGCGGTCAGTTAAGGATAGTATAAGTCAAGAACAACTCAAAGGAGTTTACAATATTGATTGTTCGTGTGGGAAAAGTTATATTGGGGAAATAGGGCGTTCGCTGCAAAGACATCTTAAAGAGCATGGCACTGATATTAAGTATGAAAGATATCGTACCTCAGCCCTAGATGAACACTCTGTAAAAACTAAGAATCATTTGCGTCTCGAGGATGCCAGAATCATTGCAAGAGAAGATCACTATCAGAGAAGGAAAATTAGGGAGGCAATTGAGATTATAAAGCATCCTCAAAACCTTAACAAAGATGGAGGTTGTGAAATCAGTGACAGTTGGCGTCCTCTAATTCTTCAAATTTGTACCTCTAGTTCGACAAACTCCCAGGTATAGTTCCTCAGATTTGTTTTTCTTTCATATTATATTCTAGGGTTTAAGGGCTTTTTGACCTAGCTTTAATATAGAATTAATATTAAAATAAAAATTATAAAAACAAATATTTCAATATTTACTTTTAATAATTAACCCTATTAATTAATTAATTTTTATTTAAAATTAATAAAAAATAAGTAATTAATAAATTATAATTATTATTAGTATCTATTGTTATAAGTTGCTGAAGAACAAAATTAAATTAAATAGGGTTTTTACAATATAAACTAATTATAAAAACATTAATCTTATTATTAATAATTATTATAGTAATAGATATTTAGATGTTATTAATAATGATCATTAACTATTAATTGATCCTAGATACTATTAATTAAAAAACAAAATTTAATTAAATAGGGTTTACAATATAAACTAATTATAAAAACATTAATCTTATTATTAATAATTATTATAGTAATATATATTTAGATATTATTAATAATGATCATTAACTATTAATTGATCCTAGATACTATTAATTAAAAAATAAAATTTGTAATTATTAAATTTATTAAATTCTAGGAATAAAAATAAATATTATAATACTATTATATTATTTGATATTATTATTAAATATCATTATTAGATTTTATTAATACTTATTCCTCTTATTAGTAATATTTATTATAGTAATATATATAGTTACAACTATTAATTAATTCTAATCCATATTAAGAAAAAGAAAAATATAGGAATTATAAATTAAAATTTAGTTATAAAGTAAATAAAATAATTATTAAAAAAATTTAAAATAAATAATAAAAATATATTATTTTATTATTAGATATTATTTTATACATATATCATTATTAATAGAATTTATTCTATATAAGGAATTAATTAATAAATTAATAAATTTTAATTTAATCTAAATATAATAAGAATAATAATAAATTAATTAATTCCTAGATATTAATGCTTGTCAGCTCTTTTTAAATTTCCTTTCTATAAATTTGACCTAAGTCCTTTCAATCTTCCATTCATTCATCCTGAAGATGGATCTCCATGGAGATTCGAAATGTCGACAAATATTCTCTAACACTGTGGAAAATCCGGATTCTTCTTCATCAAATTACATTTACTCAAAAACTATTATAAAACTTTTACACAATGTAATTACATCATGAAACGTGATTCAAGTTCTTAACAAACTATTTATGAAATAATGAAATATCACATTAATGTTTTAACTAAGCTACAAAATAAGATGGATACATAATATAGTGGTATAGTGCAGGATGAATTTGGAGCATTTGTGGTTTGTTAATATACTAGCAATTGCACCAGATGTTGCAATTGGAACGCCGTAAGGCAAGAGCGTAGGAAAGAGTATCATAAAATATGGAAGTAAAAAATTTATGCAATTTTATTTATTTATCAACATTTATGTGAGAAAAACTTGGAAATTTATAATTATAATCTTGCAAGATGGGTTCGTTACTAAAATTACCATCTATAGAATTAATAGACTATTTTATTGAATGTTTTATCATTTAAATATACATGATTTATTTTAAATTTGAATGGATAATCTCGATATATATTTTGTGGCAAGTTTTAATGATTGAGTAATCAAATCTCTATTGAGTGTAGTATCAAAATCGAAACTCATAATGAGCTTTAATGATTGAATAATGAAATTGCTATTGAGTGTTTGCAAGGAGAAAATCACAAGCTTGCCCCATATTTACAAGTCAATCTGGGCTACACAAGTATGTACAATAATAACTGCACCATCTAAATCATCCAAGATATAATTCTATGGATAAGGCTGTTATGAAACCAATTCCCAAAATAGAAGAAAAGAGAGATCAATGCCTTAGAAATCAGCCACTTCGAGGGGGAAACCTCCTTTACATTACATAAATGAACAATTCTTGGATGATACAAATGAAAAAACCTTCTTTCTATATATAGGAGTCCATGGGGTCACAATATAATCCTAGTTGACCTAACAATAATAATGTAAGGGCACAATAATAATAATAATATGTGGACTGCAGGGGTACAACAATAACAATAAGGGGCTACACTAACAACAATAATGTACTACATTAGTAATATAGGGCCCTAACATGCCCATATCCTTCAAAAAATTGTTGTCCTCAATGCTTGAGTAGTTCTGGATGCTTATGTATAAAATTCTCATCCTCCCATGTGGAATCTTCAGTGGGTAAGTTCTTCCACTTCATGAGATACTTTGAAATTTACTGATTTCGTAGCTGTCGAGTTCTTGTTTTTGTGACTACTTCAAGTTCCAATATGATTTTTCCTTCCTCATCAAGTTTGGGCTGCAATATTGTTTGAATCAGAAGTCTGTCAACTATAACCTTATTTAAGCATGAAACATGGAAAACCGGGTGCACTCGGGAAGATGCAGGAAGCTCCAATTTGTATGCCATAGTACCAATATTTTGCAACACCTTGTAAGGACCATATTACTTTGGTGACAATTTATTATACTTCTTATCTTGCTTGAAGGACATTTTCTTATATGGTTGTAGCCGTAAAAATACCTAGTCGCTTACATCAACACTTCTCTCACTCCGACGTTGATTTCCTTGTTGTTTAATTTGATTTTGTGCCAAATTTAGGTTATCCTTTAAGAGTTGGAGAACTTGTTGTTGATGCTCAATGTGATATTCCACTGCTTGAACCTTAGAATTTTCTCTTAAAGATGATGCGATGGACGACAAATGATATCCACGAAGTGCCATAAATGGGGTCATTTTTGTTGTAGTGTGGAAGGAAGTATTATACCACCATTTAACCAGAGGTAACCAATTGACCCATTTTGCTTGTTTATATGATACAATGCAACGAAGATATCCTTCCAAAAATTTGTTCACTATCTCAGTTTTCACATCGAATTGAGGATGATAAGATGAGCTATGAGCTAGTTGAGTACCCAAACAAGAAAATAATTTCGTCCAAAAATTTCCAGTGAAAATGGGATCTCTATCGCTTACAATAATCTTTGGGTTTCCATGTAGCTTTTGAATTGTTTCCATAAATGCAGTAGCAAGTGTACTCGCTTTAAATGGATGAGATAATGCAAAAAAGTGTGCATACTTGGTAAGCCTATCAACTACCACCATGATGAAGATTTTTCCTTCAGAATTAGGTAAACCTGTGATAAAATCCACTGAAACCTCCTCCCAATGTTGATTTAGAATGGATAAAATTTGTAGCAGACCTGAGGTCTTAATTGTATAAACTTTATTTTGTTGGCAAACCAAACATTCCGCCAGAGAATTTTGAATATAAGATTTAAGGCCATCCCAAAAAATTCTTTCTTCACCTTATGGTAAGTTTTTAAAAATACCGAGTGTCCTCGTTAGGGAGAGGTGTGAAATTACCAAATAATATTTTGTTTTATTTAGGAATTCTTAAAAATATGTAAGAAATATTTGTACCATATTGAATCATTTTTCCAACTAAATGTATTAGATGTAATGGGATCTTGCTGCACTTTTTGAATGTGTGTCCATACTTCTTCGTCATTCTTCCATTCCTCCCTTGCTTCGGTTATCCAATCTAGTTGGATAATAGAAATGACACAAAGCAATTCTTCCACATCCTCATCCTTTCTTAAGGGTGCATCTATAACAACATTTAGCTTCCATTTTTTTTAGATGATTTCAAAGTCATAACCCAACATCTTTGTGACCCATTTTTGATGCTCTTCTGAAGATAGTATTTTTTCCAAAAAGTATTTAAGACTATCATGATCAATTTTTACCTTGAAGTATCTGCCCATTAGGTCAAGTTGCCATTTCTTTAGTGCACATAGTATTTCCAACATTTCCTTCTCATAAATAGATTCCTGTAAATACTTTCCTTTGATTGGACGACTTTCAAAAGCAATGGGTCTTCCTTCTTGCATTAAAACAACACCAATTCCATTTCCCGAGGCATCACATTCCACAATAAAGGTTTTGTGAACTTGGGCATAGCTAAGACCGATGCTAGGCACATTGCCTCTTTAAGATGTTCAAAGGCCTTAGTTGCTTCAGGAGTCCATGAAAATGCATCTTTCTTCAATTTTTAGAGGTGCTACTATTTTCCAATAATTCTTAACAAACTTTCGATAATACCCTGTTAACCTGAGAAATCCTTGAAACTGCTTTATGGTTGTGGGGAATTTCCATTCCTTAATGGATTTAATTTTTTTAGGGTCTACCTTAACACCCTCCTGAGTTACAATATGACCCAGATATTCCACCTCTTGTACTCCAAAGAAACATTAGGAGGTTTTTGCATATAATTTTTTGTCCTCCAATAGTTTGAGCACCTTGTCAACATGTTGAACATGATCCTTCCAAGACTTGATGTAGATTATTATATCATCAAAAAATACTAACACAAATTTTCTAAGGAAGGGTTTGAAAATGGAATTCATCAAACCTTGAAATGTAGAAGGTGCATTGGTAAGGACAAAAGGCATGAACCAAAATTCATAATGACCCTCATGAGTTCGAAATGTTGTTTTCAGAATGTCTTCAATCTTCATTCTAATTTGATGATATCCTGAACGAAGATTCAACTTGGTGAAATAAATTTCTCCATGTAATTCATCCAATAATTCATCACTTACATGAATGGGAAATTTATCTTTAATAGTGATCTTATTGAGCTCCCCATAATCCAGACACATGTGCCGTGATCCATCCTTCTTGTGCACCAATACTAATGGAGTAGAGAAAGAACATTGAATAGGTTGAATTATACTAGCCTCTAGCATTTCTGCAATCATACGTTCAATTTCGCTCTTTTGGACATAAGGATATATATAAGGCCTGATGCTTGGAGGAAAACTTCCTGGAATCAAATAAATAGCATGATCACGATCACGAATACGTGGGAGTCCTTTGGGAGTTTCAAACACCTTGGAATGATTGTCCAAGACTTTTTAGAGATCTAGAGAAAAAGATGATTTTGATGTTGGAACTTCTAGTGAGCATAATTGTGCAAAGACACCTCATTGTTATTTCTTCAGAAGCTTTATCATGAAATTAAAGCTTATATATTTACTGGATTTCCTGCAATACCCCGTAATTCAACTTCCTTTCGTTTCGAAAAAAATTCAAGAAAATTTCTTGAAAATTAAAATCTACAGTCCCTAAAGATTGTAACCATTGTACTCCTAGTACAACGCTAGGACCACCCATTGTAATGGAAAGCATTGGACTATTAAATACATGTTCCCCCATGGTTAGCTTGATATTAAGGCACTTTCTAGAGCAATTTATAGTTCCTCCATTTTCCACCATCACTTGACACTTTGGTGCTGGGTATCAGAAGTAATTCAATTCCTTTGCTACTTTACAATGAATAAAATTATGGCACTACCCGAATCAATAAGCACTATTACCTTTTTCTTCTTGATATGTCCTTCTATCTTGAGAGTTTGAGGAGTGGTAATTCCTACCAATGCATTACATGATATGGTCAGATTCATTTTTTCTTCCTCTAGGGTTGGTTCTTGGTGTATATTCTCTTTTTTTAAAGTTTCATGTTCATTTTCTTCCTCCTCTTCACAATCTATGTAAAATAATTTCTTATCAACACATTTATGACCTTTAGTGTATTTTCTATCACAACTATAGCAAAGCCCTTTTGCTCTTTTTTCTTCCAATTGTTGTGGTGTCAACCTTGTAGGTTGTGGAAATCTATGAGTAGGAACGCTTCCATCTTTATAGTTGTGATTCATAGGCTTCCTTGTCGCCATAATTTTTCTTTCATTTTTTCTTGCCAACCTGAATGCCTTCTCCATTGTATCAGGTTCCCAAAGGCGAACCTCATGATGAATGTTATCCTTTAGATTCCCTATGAAGACATCAATCCTATGTTCCTCTGGAATATTGTTTACCCTTATATTCAATTTTTAGAAGTCCTCAATGTGCTCCATCATTGGACCCTTTTATTTGAGATTTATCAATTGGCTAAAGAAGGTGTTGCTCTTTGTATCCTCATAATGTGCTATCATTTCCTCCGTAAAAATTGACCAAGTGACCCGTGATTTATGAGAAAAAAGCCATCAATACCATACAAAATGATTTTTTTCTAAATATAAAGTTGCAATGCATACCTTTTGTGTGTTTTGTGTATTATGGAGCTCAAAGTATTGCTCCATTTATAGTATCCAAGTTATCGGATCCTTTCCATCAAACTTCTTCATATCTATCTTTGGGATATGGTGGTCTTAAATCCAACATTAGAGTCTATGAAATCATGATTAACATTTTTTTTGTTCTCATCATGAGTTTCCTCTACTACCTTTTCACAATTATGAATATTTTCTTGTAGCAGCTTTACCAAACCTTCCTTCAAACCTTCCATGTCTTTTTCAAATATTCCATGTTTCCTTCTATACCATCCATTTTATCTTCCACGCCATCCATCTTAGCTTCCATGCCATTATTCAAACCATCCAACTTATCTTCCACTCCTTTCTTCAAACCATCCATGTTGCCTTCTATACCACCCATCTTATATTCCATGCCATCCATGTTAGCTTCCATGCCATTCTTCAAACCATCCATCCTAGCTTCCACACATTTCTTCAAACCATCCATATTAGCTTCCATACCTTTCCTCAAACCATCCATCTTAGCTTCCATTTCATTTTTTGTTACTCTTTGTGAGAGCGAAATTTGTTGCACTTGTTCTTGTAATTTTTATATATCATGTTGCATTTTTTCCTCTTCATGAGTCATATTAGCACCTTCTGTGGGCTTAATTCCTATTGAATTATTTTTAGTGGGAATTTTTTAACCCAATTATAATATCTATGCTTCAATATTCCCTTAGAATCACTTCAAACTGATTTTTCAAACAAGACTTATGCAATTTAAAAAAATACACACATTTTGTCTTTATTTTGAGGAGCTCGATATTGAAACTGATGTATCTTTGTAATTCAAGATCCCCAAGATTTTATATTTGGTCCTTTATTATCCCTTTGAATCGTCTTTCCAATGGAATAGTTCAGACCTAATTTGGATTCTTCAAGGTTTAATTGATGCCAAATCTCCCACAATGTCCTAATTATGGACTGGTTTAGTAGAGTGAACTTGTATGGCGTGCCATGTGTCACTGTTTCCTCCTTCAGCTCTAAAATTGATACAAAAGAAGCTATAGGCTATTTAATTTTGGCCACTTTTTACAAAATTCCAATCTGATGCTCAGAGAGAGTTATGTCAATTTTCCCAAGGTCATCGCTTTGTGATGAAATTTGGGAACCTGCAAAAACCCTAACTTCCACAGATCATATCTCCGAAACTATTGCGAACCAAGATCTGAAATTTTTACATAAATTTCCTCAGGATTCTTCGCAAATGGAGTTTTTTTAGCTTCTCAACCTTCGTAGAAAAAATGTTATAGTGAAACTGCCATGATGACCTGTTTGAAGAAGTGAAACCCTAGAATGTAAAGCTCTGATACCAAATGTTATGAAACCAACGCCAAAGATAGAAGAAAAGAGAGATCAACGCCCTATAAATCAGCCACTTTGAGGGGGAAACCTCTTTTACTTAGCATAAATGAATAATTCTTGGATGATACAAATGAAAAAACCTCCTTTCTATATGTTGGAATACATGGGGTCACAATATAATCCTAGCCGACCTAACAATAATAATGTAAGGGCACAATAATAAAAATATGGGGACTACATGGGCACAAAAATAACAATAAGGTGCTACACTAACAACAATAAGGAACTACATTAGTAATATAGGACCCTAACAAAGGCATCCTTTGTTGTACAAGTGGACTTCAACAAAATATTAGATACAACATAAAATGATTTTCAAGTTAGCTAACCTGAATTCATGTTCCACATTTTTCTTTCTTTCTACTAACAATGGGAAGACATAAATATATAAAATCGTATGAGAAGCTTCTTCATTATACATGACCAATACTACCCATTCTAAGAACAATAATAAGTGATAAGAAATGCACGCTATTGTTGATCTTCTAGTGATAATTGACATTCATTCACTTCATATGCGAATGAGAATCATAAACATAAAACAAGATATCTATCACTATAAATGTAAATTTATCAATGCAATTAAATAGCCTTTTTAAGTTCACTCTGCCTAATGTTTCCATGGCAACAAATTCTTCACTATTTGTAAATTTTATCTTACAATCTAAGTAGAGAATTCAATTTATTTCGAACACACAATACAAAGAAGTATGATTTGAAATTGTTTCAATAAGTTACTAAGAAATATAAAAAAAAAATGACAATTATTGACAATGAGGAATAAATACATGGCAACAATTGCCAAAAACAGTTTGGGAATGCAGATATAGTATTAGGTTTAGAAGCAAAGCTCGGGATCATTATTTTGAAACATATGCTCCAAATGTTTATCAGTGCTGCAAAATTTACAACTCTGAAGTTTTAACGTGTGTAGATGAAGACAAGTGACAAGAATGAAAAGTCCACTTTCATATGTGGCAACATCAAGAAAATAAAAAAACTAACTTTGACATTAGTTAAGTTAATTTAAATTTTTGTACTTACAAATTACTTATAGTGGGGAAAACTCAAAAAAAAATTGTTCAAATCACACACAAAATCCTTTTATTATGTGTCAAATGAATGCATGCCTGGTGAGACCTAGATTTCAAATGTACACTATGAGCTTATTAGGTTCCCACATTCTAGATTGGTTTGATTCTGATTTTGAATCCAGGCTCAATTACAGTAAGTTTCAAGGTTCTCTGCATGACTTGTACGTCAACCCAGAGTATGTTGTGTAACAATGGCATCATACTCGTGAGGAGAAGTGCCAATTTCTAAAAGCCCTCTATTTAGACTTGTTTATCCCAATGCCATACAAATTCCAATATTCTACCATACGTTAAAGGATGCACAAATGACATTTAGGCCCACCAATCCCTGTGAATTAAGAATTTTTTCAAACAAAACTGGAAAACGTTTTCAAGTATTGACTTATTGTGGCTATACTTCCTTGAAGCAATCTACCATTACTCTAGAATCTAGTATGTCTTGTAACCCACAATTATTCTTCTCAATTCTAGTGCACACACACATTACAAGGTCTTTACTCTCCTCAAAATCTTGAATTACTAGTTTCTTTCCCATCACTAGCTCGAGAAGCACCATTCCAAAACTGTAGATGTCACTTTTCTCATTCACCTTGAGAGTGTATGCATGTTCTGAACCAAACGAAAAAGTGAATAATTTTTAGTTTTGAGATAAAAATTTTGATTATAAATTCTCTATTTAATTTGAATGGATTCACAACTCTAAGTTGCTTCAAGAAACTAGAGATTTTTCATAAGAGATCTGGCTTCAAAATTTTGTATGTCCAAACTCCAGACCTTATCTAGCTCCTATGCATCTTAAGGGAACAAATGAAATTTCATAATAAATGCCTACTTACTGAAGATATATGCCCAGGTGAATTCCTTTATGGCTTCACATCATCTGTCTAAGTTCTAAAAACATTATTTTACGTCATGAATACAACTTCTAACAAAACAAATTCATGGTTTTCAGAGCCACCAAGTTTCAGGCCCAGACTTCAATGTCTTTCAAAGAGTAACTTTAGAAGCTGCGAAGATGAACTTTTCATGAACTGTAAAAACCCTGTGTAAGGATTCTCATGTCATTGTGAGAACGTGTGTGCTTGATAATTGATAAGCACATAATTACCTTTGACCCTGAACTTGGCCATGTTAAAATCATATTGAAAAAAATAAAATAACTAAATGGACACGAAAATATTCTACTTCGACAGTTGGGTAAGTTACAGTCTGAGAGTCTAAGGAGCCCTTTAAATTTCATACTGAATGGAAGCCACACATTTCAAATGCAATTTCTACTATAAATCATAAGAGAATTTTAGATCTCGGTACTTCTTAGTATTGTTTTGGGTTGTTGGAAGTGCTTCTAGAACATAGGCGCACGTGGGACTTCTACTTCGATTTTTTAAACTCATGCCATTCAAGTTGGAGTGGGATACAAATTTTATTGGGCCTACAGAACCAAGGTAATGAACTAAGTAAATAAATAAAAAATAAATAACAAAATATATATCTAGATCCTAAAATTTGTTTGTTGTGAAATCTTGAACATAGTGTTTTATCCCTTCACAATGTTAATCTGAAGTTATTAAAACTAATTTATAATTTTTAGGCAGGGTTGAGACAACGTCAACAAAATTTATTTTCAATTAAAACTGTGTCTTTATTGGAAATAAAGTTGTGAATATGTATTTGTCTATCTACTTAGAGCTATATAAATATAGGATCTAGCAATTTTAGACATGAAATTGATTCCCTTCTCACAGTTCTTAAGGACCTTTGCAAGTGCAAAATCAACCACATGAGCACAACAATCAACATCTAGTAGAATATTGTTGGACTTCACATCGCGATGGATGATAGGAGGTACATAGTCATGATGCAAATAATCCAAAGCTTCAGTTGCTCCAACTACAATTTTATAATGTGTAGGCCAATTAATGTCACAAGCTTTGGGGCCATGAAGGAGATCCCCCAAACTACCATTAGGCATGTATTCGTATACCAAAAGATTAGAATCATCATTGACACAACAAAAACAGAGTTTCACTATTTTTTTATGCCTAATATTTCCCAAAGTTTCAACTTCTTCCTTAAATCCATTATCATTGCAGGAGGTGGAGCCTCTGACGTTTCCATTGTTCCTCAATCTCTTGATGGCCACATTTTTTCCATTCTCGAGTGTGGCCTTGTACACTTTTCCTGATCCACCACTTCAAATCACATTTTCCTTGTCTATGAAATCCATAATTTCATATTCTATGAAACCTAATCGATGAAATTTTGTTAGCATACATGGAGACTTATTGCTTTGCCACAAATATTTAACCTTAGCTTTATTGTATTGATGATATCGTCTCTAAAACAAGGCCAATCCTAATACAAAAATGATGCCATCTAATCCATACAGTGTTGGGAGAAGTGATGCCAAAATGTTACACTTTTTTCTTGTGCTATCCTCCATGTCAAAACATGATTTAAACTTATTAAGACCATCGTTGCTGCAAAGCACAAGATTTCCCATACTTGACTTTTAAAAACTAAGACTGAAAACAGAAGGAGAAATGTTAGTTAGTTGATTATGAAAAATATTGAACATATTAAATTCTGAATTTCCCAATTGAGGAGGGAAGCTATGTAGCTCCTATGAATCTTAAGGGAACAAATTAAAATTTAAAATGCAAGCCTTCTTACTGAAGATAGATGCTCAGGTGAATTCCTTTGTGGCTTCGCAACCTCTGTCTAACTTCTAAAAAGCATTATATTACGTCATGATTACAACTTCTAACAAAACAAATTCATGGTTCTCAAAATATACCTAATTTGAAATATGCAATTTGCAATCTAAAATACTAAGCTACCAAGTGTCAGGCCTAGAATTCAATGTCTTTCAAGGGGTAAGATTAGAAGTTGTGGATATTAAATTTTCATGAATAGTAAAAAGGTTGTGTAAGGATTCTCAAGTCATGGTGAGAATGTGTGATCTTGATAAGCATGGAATTACCTTTGAACCTTGAACTTGGCCAATTTAAAATGATATTGAGAAATAACAAATAGCTAAATGGTCATGAAAATATACTACTTTGACAACTGGGTAAGCTACACTCTAAGAGTTTAAGAAGCCCTTTCATACTGAATGGAAGGCATACATTTCAAATGAAATTGCAACTCTAAATCATAAGAGAATTTTAGATCTTGGTACTCCTTAGTATTCTTTTTGGGTTGTTGGAAGTGCTTCTAGAAAAATAGGAGCACCTAGGACTTGTACTTCAATTTTTGAAAGTCATGTCATTCAAGTTGGAGTATGGGATGCGAATTTTATTGGGCCTACAAAACCATGGTAATGAATTGAGTAAATAAATAAAAAATAAATAAACAAAGATATATCTAGATCCTAAATTTTGTATTCTTCCAAAGCTTGCACCTCGTGATTCATCCTTCACAATGTTAATCTGGACTTATAAAAATCAATTTATAATTTTTAGGCAGGGGTGAGACAAGGTCGACAAATTTTATTTTCAATTAAAGCTATGTATATATTGGAAATAAAGTTGTGCATATGTATTTGTCTATGTATCTTGAGCTATATAACCATAGGATCCAACAATTGCACAACAAGAAATCAATTCCCTTCTTACAACTCTGAAGGACCTTGGCAAGTCCAAAATCAGCATCACGAACACCAAAATCCACATCTAGCAGAATTGTTGGACTTCACATAGCGATGGATTATAGGAGGTACATAATTATGATGAAAATAAGCCAAACCCTGAGCTACTCCAACTACAAATTTGTAAAGTGTAGGCCAATTAAGGTCGCCATATTTGGGGCCATGAAGGAGATTCCCCAAACTTCCATTAGGCATGTACTCATATACCAAAATATTTGAATCATCATTGGCACAATAACACCATATGTTCACTATGCTTTTATGCCTAATATTTCCCAAAGTTTCAACTTCTGCCTTGAATCCATTTTCATTGCAGGAGGTGGATCCTCCAAGGTTTCCACTGTTCCACACCCTCTTGATGGCCACAATTTCTCCCTTCCCGAGTTTGGCCTTGTATACTTTTCCTGATCCACCACTTCCAATCATATTTTCCTCATCTATGCATTCCAGAATTTCATATTCTATGAAAGCTAATCGGTGAAACATGGTCAACATCCAGGGAGACTTATTTCTTCGCCACGAATATTTAACTTTACCTTTGTTGTATTGACGATATTATCTTTAAAACAAGGTCAGTCCTAACATTAAAATGACCCTAGCCAAATGAAACCGTGCTAGGAAGAACCATGCTCAACTGTTACACTTTTTTCTCTTGATATCCTCCATGTTAGACTAGGATTTAAACCCTTTAAGACCATCATTGCTGCAAAGCCCAGATTTTCCCATTAAACTTGACTTGTAAAAAATGAGACTGAAAGAAGAAGGAACAATGCCATTAGTTTATTATCCAAAATATTAAACCTATTAAGCTTAAAATTTCCCAATTGAGGAGGGAAACCCTATGTACCTCCTATGCATATTAAGGGAACAAATGAAAAATCACAATGCAGACCTGTGTACTAAAGATAGATGCCCAGGTGATCTCCTTTGTGGATTTGCAGCCTCTATCTAAGTTCTAAAAAGCATTCTATTACGTCATGATTACAACTTATAACAAAAAAAATTCATGGTTCTCAAAATATACTTTATTTGAAATACGCAATATGCAATATGAAATACTAAGATAAGTAAACAAATAAAAAATAAGTAAACAAGGATATATTTAGATCCTAAATTTTGTATGTTGCAAAAGCTTGCACCTAGTGTTTTATCCTTCACAATGTTATTATGGACTTATTAAAACGAATTTATAATTTTTAGGTAGACATTAGATAAGGTCAAAAAAAATTATTTTCAATTAAAAATGTGTCTATATTGGAAAGAAAGTTGTGCATATGTATTATTCTATGTACCTGGAGCTATATAACCATAGGATCCAACAATTGCATACATGAAATCGATTCCCTTCCCACAACTCTGAAGGACCTTGGCAAGTCCAAAATAAACCACACGAGCACCAAAATAAACATCTAGTAGAATATTATTGGACTTCACATTGCGATGGATGATAGGAGGTACACAGTCATGATGCAAATAAGCCAAACCCTGAGCTACTCCAACTGTACTTTTGTAACGTGTAGGCTAATTAAGGTCACCAACATTGGGGCCATGAAGGAGATCCCCCAATCTGCCATTACACACGTCCTCGTATACCAGAAGATTAGAATCATCATTGACACACCAACACTAGAGTTTCACTATGTTTTTATGCCTATTATTTCCCAAAGTTTCAACTTCTTCATTGAATCCATTATCATTATAGGAGGTGGAACCTCCAACGTTTCCATTGTTCCACAACCTCTTGATGGCCACAGTTTCTCCATTCTCGAGTGCGGCCTTCTGAAATTTTCCTAATCCACCACTTCCAATCACATTTTCCTCATTTATGCAATCCAGAATTTCATATTCTCTAAAACCTAATCGGTGAAACATGGTCAAAATCCAGGGAGAATTTTGTCTTGGCCACAGATATTTAACTTTAGCTTTATTGTATTGACGAAATTGTCTATAAATAAAGGCCATTCCTAACACAAAAATGACCCCATCCAAAACAAATGGTGCTAGGAGAAACCATGCCCAAATGTTACACTTTTTTCTCCTGCTATCCTCCATGTCAGAACAAGATTTAAACCCTTTAAGACCATCGTTGCTGTAAAGCCCAATATTTCACATTAAACTTGAATTGTAAAAACAGAGGCTGAAAGCAGAAGGAACAATTCTAGTTAGTTGATTATCCAAAATATTGAACCTATTGAGCTTCAAATTTCCCAATTTAGGAGGGAAACCCTATGTAGCTCCTATGCATCTTAAGGGAACAAATGAAAATTCACAATGCAGACTTGCATACTAAATATAGATGCGCAGGTGAATTCCTTTGTGGCTTTGCAGCCTCTGTGTAAGTTCTAAAAAGGATTCTATTATGTCATGATTAAAAATTTTAACAAAACAAATTCACGGTTCTCAAAATATACTTAATTTGAAATATGAAATATGTAATATGAAATACTAAGCTACCAAGTTTCAGGCCCAAACTTTAATGTCTTTCAAGGGGTAACATTATAAATTATGGATTTAAATTTCATGTACTGTAAAAAGCATGTGTAAGGATTCTCATGTCATGGTGAATATGTGTGTGCTTGATAAGCACAAAATTATCTTTGAACCCTTAACTTGGCAAGCTTAAAATCATATTGAAAAAAATCAAATAACTAAATGGTCATGAAAATATACTACTTTGACAACTAGGTAATCTACACTCTAAGAGTCTAAGGAGACCTTTTAAGTTCATATTGAATGAAAAATACATATTTCAACTGCAATTGTAACTCTAAATCATCAGATAAATTTAGATCTTGGTACTTCTTAGTATTCTTTTTGGGTTGTTCAAAGTTCTTCAAGAAACGCGTACCTAGGACACATAATTCAATTTTTGAAGCTAATACCATTCAAGTTGGAGTGTAGGGTGAAAATTTTACTCGGGCTACAGAACCAAAGTAATGAATTAAGTAAATAAATAAAAAATAAAAAAATAAGGATATATCTAGATCCTAAATTTTGTATGCTGCAAAAGCTTGCACTTGGTGTTTTATCCTTCACAATGTTAATCTAGAGTTATTAAAACCAATTTATAATTTTTAGGCAGGCATGAGACAAGGTCAACATATTTTATTTTCAATTAAAATTGTGTCTATATTGGAAAGAAAGTTGTGCATATGTAGTTGTCTATGTACCTGGAGTTATATAACCATAGGATCTAGAAATTGCAGACATGCAATCGATTCCCTTCTCACAACTTTGAAGGACCTTGTCAAGTCTGAAATCAACCACATGAGCACCAAAATCCGCATCTAGTAGACTATTGTTGGACTTTACATCGCGATGGATGATAGGAGGTACACAGTCATGATGGAAATAAGCCAAACCCTGAGTTGCTCCAACTACAATTTTGTAATGTGTAGGCCAATTAAGGTCACCAACTTTGGGTCTGTTCCCCCAAACTTTCATTGCACATGTACTCGTATACCAAAATATTATAATCATCATTGACACAACAACACTAGAGTTTCACTATGTTTTTATGCCTAATATTTCCCAAATTTTCAACTTCTGTCTTGAATCAATTATCATTAGAGGAGGTGGAGCCTCCAAAATTTCCACAACCTCTTGATGGCCACAGTTTCTCCATTCCTGAGTGTGGCTTTGTACACTTTTCCTAATCCACCACTTCCAATCACTTTCTCCTTGTCTATGCAATCCAAAATTTCATATTCTTTGAAACCTAACCTTTGAAATGTGGTAAACATCTAGGGAGACCAAGGTAATGAACTAAGTAAATAAAAAATAAATAAATAAACAAAGATATATCTAGATCCTAAATTTTTTATGTTGTCAAAGCTTGCACCTAGTGTATTATCCTTCACAATGTTAATCTGGAGTTATTAAAACCAATTTATAATTTTTAGGCAGGGGTGAGACAAAGTCAACAAATTTTATTTTCAATTAAAATTGTGTTTATATTCGAAATAAATTTGTGCATATGTATTTTTCTATGTACCTAGAGCATATAACCATATGAACCAACAATTGGAGACATGAAATTGATTCCCTTGTCACAACTATGAAGGACCTTGGCAAGTCTAAAATTAGCCACACAAGCACCAAAATCAACATCTAGGAGAATATTGTTGGAATTCACATCGCGATGGATGATAGGAGGTACATAGTCATGATGAAAATAAGAAAAATTACGAGCTACTTCAACAGCAATTTTGTAACATGTAGGCCAATTAAGGTCACCAGCTTTTGGGCCATGAAGGAGATCCCCCAAACTTCCATTAGGCATGTACTCATATATAAAAATATTAGAATCTTCATTGACACAACAACACCAAAGTTTCACTATATTTTTATGCCTAATATTTCCCAGAATTTCAACCTTTTCCTTGAATCCATTAACATTGCAAGAGGTGGAGCCTCCAGCGTTTCCACTGTTCCACAACCTCTTGATGGCCACAGTTTCTCCATTCTTGAGTGTGGCTTTATACACTTTTCCTAATCCACCACTTCCCATCACATCTTCCTCCTATATATAATCCATAATTTCATATTCTCAGAAACCTAATCAATGAAACATGGTCAACATTCATGGATACTTATTGCTTCGCCACAAATATTTAACTTTAGCTTTATTATATTGACGATATTGTCAATAAAACAAGGTTATTCCTAACACAAAAATGATGTCAACCAAGCTAAACGGTGTTGGGAGTAGCCATGCCCAACTGTTGTAACACTTTTTTCTCCTGCTATCTCCATGTCAGAACGTGATTTAATCTCTTTAAGACCATCGTTGCTGTAAAACCCAAGATTGCCCATTAAACTTGAATTGTAAAAACTAATACTGAAAGCAAAAGGAATAATGCTAGTTAGTTGATTATCCAAAAAATTGAACCTATTAAGCTTCAAAGTTTTCAACTAAGGAGGGATTTCTCTTGTCTAGGAATTAACATAAAGATACAGATATGTAAGAACTAGCAACTCCCCTAGCTCTCTAAGAATAGGGCCCGCGAATCTGTTATTTAAAAGATTTTGGTTTGCAAGCCCATTCCATGACAGTATGTAAGTAAGAAGGCTACTGGAGAAATGATTCTAGGAAAGATACAACTTACTCAATTTTTTCAATGGACCTAAATTGGCTGGAAGAGGACCCATGAATTGATTACTGCTACCATCAATTGCATAAAGATAAGACACCAATCCTATCTTAGAAGGGAAGTTGGTGGAAAAACGAGTATTGGATATCAAGAGCATTGACATATTCTTGGCATTCCTAATTTTAGAAGAAATCAAGCCTTTGAACTTATTGTTACAGAGTTCAAGATAATTCCCTATTTTTGCGCCATTCCGTTCTAATAAAATGGAGCTTCTTCGTTCATCATGCTTCTGTAATGGTCTTTGTTTGTGCTTTTGTAACCTCCTTTCTTCATGCCAGTGATTCATGCAAGTCTTTTCTCTTTACGCTCGTCCATGGATATTTGTTGTTGCCGACATTCTACTCTACACAAATTTGTGTCACTTCTGTCCAGAAAGGGGAAGCGTAGAGGGAATGGGCAGGCATGGCATTTTCAGGCTCACATTCAGACGATTGATAGTTCAAGCAGTTGTCGATGGTGGGATATAATGGCCAAAATTATTTTATTAGTCTAACAACTAATCAAACGGTGCGAAAGGGTACTAAGTGGCAGCCCAGGGTGTTCTTCCCAGAAAGGAATGCCTTACGGTGTAATGAATAGTTAAATAGTATTAAATATTATATAAGATAATATAGAAATTTCAAATTTCAAATATTAATATTAAAATAATTATTTATTTATTTTATTAGGTATATAATTATATTATATTTAATGAGTTTGTGATATTTTATTAAATTGTGTAGTTTTTAACATATTTGGTATACATGGATTTTTTTCAATTTTCATTCATTCATATATACATATATATATATTTGATGTATAAACATTTTTTATTGTTTTGAAGAATATGCTGGTGATGTGGGTAGCAAACAAAATCATTAAGTTGACTAGATCCAATGAATAATGTAAAAATTCATTTCCTTGGAAGATGCCAAGTGGCCTAAAGATGTAATTTCTATGATTTATTCTTAAAGTTATCTATCAATTGAGAATGATTTAAATCACAGAAAAAAGTTCCAATCATCAGTGATATACCACAGTCATCTTCTCAAAGATCCACAAGTTTAGAAACAATTACAATATTAACTCCATTTTTACCTTTTTTTGGAAAATATTCTCATGTTGGTCTACAACAATGCATTTGTGTCAATATAAATTTGTTTTTCCCAAGTCATAAAGTGCAAGCATCATCGACAGATGGATTATCGAAAAAAAATTAATGGTGGCCCCTGGATCCATTCATATCTCCCACTCATTTCTCCCACTGACATAATGGTGTGCTCCGTGGCGAAGAGGAATTTCTGTTGAATAGTTTGTGTGGCTATATGTTGCAGTCGAATGACTTTTATATTTTGGAGGGAAACCGGATCTATGTATATGCAGGTGTCTTTGTTTGTATTATATCAGAAGTAAATTCTAAACTTATGGTTGGGACCTGTATTTGGAAGTTTTTGATACTTTTATGCCCTCGAAGTAGATTATGCTTATGTTGTTTTTTTTATACTGAAAATACAGCGTTTTTTCTTAATGAAAAAAAAGACGACTCATTTAAAAGCAAATGTAACACTATGCACTGTTTCCACTTCCAACTTCATCGAATGTACCAATTTTGGCCCAAATTGTTCCAAATAATTATTTAAATCACACAAATCCAGGAACTTTGACCTATTTTCTACTCTAAGTTGAGAATATGGAATTCATTGACATCAAATGTAATGCTAAGGAATGTTTTCGTTCTCAAATTTCATAAGATTTAACAGCTTTGCAAAAGATAGTTCGAAACAAATACTTCAAATTGCATATCTGACCTATTTTTCACGGAGATTTAAATGCAAATGCAAACCCATGGACTGTTTTCACCTCTAATTCCACAAAAAGTGTACTAAGTTTCCACCCAAAATGTTTGAAAGAACGCTTTAAATTGCAGAGGGCTTGCCAATCTGAACAGCTCTGAACGGTTCAAATCTAACCGCCTTCTGAGAAGACAAGAGTCAGTTGCAAACTTAACAAGGATCACATGTCCATAAAGAAACGAAGTGTAGCCAATCGATACTAATCCAAAGCATTTGCCACTTTCATGGAAGCCCAAAAACTGCATAGCTTCTAGGTTATTCTGCAACGCTGTCATGTGCCCAGAAATTATGAGTGGTGAGGGAAGTCGGTATGAGAGAACACAGCAATTACACTCAACTGATGATTTGCATTCACAACAAACGGATATTTATATACAACTAAGAAGCTTCTCGAGCCCTGAATGTCGATGGAGATGGCTTTTCTGAGAAGCTAAATGAACTCTCGAGAAACTCTGAGAAAGTTCTATCATTAAATAAAGTCGGCGGGTTTGGTTGAAATCACTGTTTATCCAACACTCCCCCTTAATTTCAACCATATACATACACACACAAAATACAATATACATATAAACACTCTTAATTGTCATGCCTGCTGGTCTAAGTCTCAGCTAGGCTTACAACAATACATGAAAACAAGACTTTCATTTTTGTCTTCTTTCTAAATGGTCCATACTTGTTTATTTTCAGGTGCAGTTTCATCTTCACCTTTCTCGCCATTAGATAGTGGTGAAGTTTCCCCTTTCTTAATTGCATGCTAACATTCTTTCCATTCACCATTGCTGGAGGTTTTCGAGATTTACACTTATCATTAATGCTTGCCATTTCTTTAAGTTTTATTGCCTTTTCCTCACTGTCAATATCTGCACACTCTTCTTTAAAGGGTCTATTAACTTTCTTCAGTTCATCAACTATTATTAAGTTTTCCACAACATTAGTTGCTATTGAGTCCTCTACAGCTTCATGGGTTTCTATTGAATCCTCCATGATTTTTCTTTCTACAATCTCTACATCATTATGTAGATATTCATTTTTCATATTTGGTTGATTCATGTTTTCAACCTCTTTAATCAACTCCTTTGTTGCAAACATGTCATCCTGCATTTGATTTACATCTGAAGATAGACATGTCATCTCACCAAACAACTCATCACTGAGTTGTTTTTCATGCATCAAACATAACCATTCTTCATGAGATACATAATTTTCATCATATTTGACTTCACAAGTTTCATGTTTGACTTTTCCCTCACTATCACATGCTACTCTTTTCTCAGCTACCAACATATTTTCAGTCTTTATGATGCTTTCATCACAATCACTATTTTTAATAACAATGTCATCAATTTCATCTTTCTGAATCCACTTTATGCTATACGTCGTTTCAAGAATATGCCAAAACATCTTTGGATCAAATACTTCACCAAATTCATTTAAAATGCTTGACATGATGTTTTCATCTAGAGCTGATATAATAAGAAACAAAGCTATTGCACGTCTGCTCTTATTTTCAGAATTCATATCAGTTTCTTCGACAAATTGCCATAAATCTACTGATCCTAATAATCCTTCCATTTTAATAGCCCAAAGTTCAAAATTTTTACCTGAGAATGATGGCAGCACTGGCATTAATCTTTTCAGTATTATATCAGCTTCTGTAAAATCTTCTGGCTCATCCGGATTCATATCTTCATTGAGCATAAATTCTATGGTTGGAAATATTTCAGATTCTGCCTTTGCCCTCTCATTGTTTCTCTTCTGCTGTTTCAATCTTCTTTGCCGACCCATGCTTTCAGTCAGCTCCAAGTTAGCTCAACTCCAAGTTCTTCCACAAATTAGATTCAGCTCCAATCTTCACGAACCCAATAATGACAAGACTGCACTCGACTTCACAACGCTGCTCAAATCTTCGGCGTACACTCAACTCAACATCAAAATGCCGCACCAAAGATAACAACCCAAACAAACACTTAGTAACTAAGCACGCGGCTTCATTTGACACTGATTACTACGCTGCTCTGCGATAGTCTTGTATCACAGCAGTCATACCCATATAACCGAATAACAACATCTCTCTCTGAACAATGATTAAATGCACAGTATAATTCACCAGTGGCTTGCCAATATGGTCTGTTCCACTTGGGCTTCACACAATTCTGCGACAACACACAAGCAAATAAACACTGCAACTGCAACACATACTATTTGCAAACAATTACACAATCGGACTGTTCTGCAACACGCCTCAACACTGAGATATGACACACCAATATTCACAATAGCAAGTTCTCTACTCTAGCTTAACTGACTGAGTTAACACAACTCTATTTTTCATATATAGAGCAGGCAGCTCTACGCGTGAGAAAAGTTTAACAATAAAGAACACAATCTGTTCACGCGAATCTGTCAAATACCCTCTCTAAGTTGGCAGAGTCCTCCAAATAACGCACAAGAAAGGCACCAACAGAAACCTCAAGAAACAACAGAAATTTTCAAACGGTTAATATAAAAATTGATTGAAAAAAACAGAGTAGAGGAAGTCGTGACAGGTAATAACTCATGAACATTAATCGAGAATTGAACGCACAAACCCACGCTCACGGTCGAAGACTCCTCCAATGCACCAAAATCATTGTTTCAATCGGCACGCTGGTTTCTTTGGCACTTCCAATCACATATGCGCTCCACTTGACTTCTTCAGGGGCACTTGGCAGCGAAAAAAACGGCTACTATCAAAAAGCTTCACCAAGGCAGTCGACTTCCTTAGACTGCCACGAGAGCTTCAGCTCTACAGGCCTTTGACTACTCAACTGAGCTCAAAACAACACTTATACGACTGCACCAATCTTGGCATCCTCAACGACTTCACAAAGTATCGCCACTTTCACAGGATCGGGCAAATCTCAGGCGTCCTCCACTTACAACGCCACAGCCCAAATCTTCCTTTACGCGGCTGGAGACCTCTCATCCCTCGATTAAGAGCCAACTTCCAGGCCGCATTCTCCTCCAACTCAGATTTGCTGGCTCTATTTCAGCAACCACGCTTTCAACTCCACTGAGCTATCTCACAGCTCCTCGCCGAGCACTCGCAGCTCTCACAACGAAGCTACTAAGCGGAACCCACTTGGCACTTCAAGCCACTGAGCACACAGCTCCTCACAGCGGTTAGATTCACCGCTCACCACAGTTTACTCCTTTAACTAGGTTCCTCACACACAAACACAGTGCAGACACTCACCCCTGCAACTACCAAGCCGAAACCATCTGCTCTGATACCATATCAGAGAACACAACAATTACACTCAACTGATGATTTGCATTCACAACAAACGGATATTTATATACAACTAAGAAGCTTCTCGAGCCCTGAATGTCGGTGGAGATGGCTTCTCTGAGAAGCTAAATGAACTATTGAGAAACTCTGAGAAAGTTCTATCATTAAATAAAGTCGGCGGGTTTGGTTGAAATTACTGTTTATCCAACAGTCGGAGCATTGAGTAATGGGTTTGAAATCTGAAGAGGGGGTTGTAGTAGTTATTGATTCTAACATTCCACGGAGTAAATCAACACCATCTTCAGCTAGTGAGTGCAGGGGATGCATAATTAGTAACAAGAGCCACCCGAATGCAGAGCAAAGTAGATAAAAAAATTCGGATCTGAACACCCTGAGAAGAAATTAACACAAAACCCCAAGGCTCTCAAACCCTCCACGGATTCGATTACGAAACCTGTTTCATATAACCGAAGCTCCAAAATAAAATACATTGTAATTGTGTTACAATTTATAATCCCGCAGTTGAAAAATGGCAGTCTTCAAAAACAAAAATGGTTGTCCACAAGTTAAATCCAGTATGCTTGTTAAGTGTGAGAAGTTGTTTTAGTTGAGAAAAATATCTTTGCTGCAAAGTTCTGTTTATGGTTTAAAAAATAGGAGGCAGTTTGCAATGTTTACCACCGTTAAAAATTCCAACATCCTTCTCACATTCTACCAATACATAGAAGCTCCCATAAATTAACCTTATAAAAGTTGGACTTGGTATCACATCGAGAAACTGTATACTGTATAGCATGTTTACATTTGCAATAAATATGTAACCAGAGCAGAGCTTGCCAAAAGCAAGACAGGGAGGAGGGTTGTAAACAACATTAACTTTGAGATATTATATTTTATCATTGCCAAATGTGCAAGCTTCCCAAAGACAAAAGCCAAGGAGAATCAAGTACCATCTATTTCAACTCAAAATCTCTGATCAACAAACTTTGTATTTCTGAGCTTTTCAACTGCAACTGGGAAACGCTGCTGCAGGTGAAAATATTTCCCCTCTTCATATGTAGAAACTCACTACAATGTAAAGAGCAAACTCCATTGGTGTTGCAGGGCTTCAAATTTGAGGAATAGAGTCAAAAAAAGCAAGAAAATGATTTGGACAACAGATCTGAGGATCCCATACTTTGATCCATAATGATCTCGGAATGAATTGGTAATGAATTTAACTCAAATCTGTATCAACATTATGGAAATAAGCCCATCTGATCTGCAAGTCATTCGTTGTGGCCTTAAATGATTTGCAGTCACGAGAGAAGAGGAATCAGAAGCCATAGAGTAGTTGAAGGATTTAGGCGATCTTAACAGTGATCTGATGGAGTGGGCGAGGGAACAGGCAATGAATTCCTTCACCTACCCTCTTTTGGGGATGTTCCTCCTCGAATGAGTAGCAGTAGCTGTTGGCATCTTAGGTGGTAGAGGACCGGAGCTACAGACAATGAATGCTTGAAGGAATGAATGAATGGAGTGCAGAAGAAAGTGAGGGAGTGGTTATAGACAGCGAATGCTACAAAGATTGAATGAATGGAGTGCAGAAGCAAGGGAGAGAATGGTCACAGAAAGGAGACTATAAGGGGTATTTAAGCTTTACTTATCCATATCTTGAATGTAAAATCTGCAATGTGAATGAATCTAAATTCAGCCCATGTAGTCAAACTGTGCAAAATGTGTTGTTTATTCAAGGGGCCAGCGGTGGGCCAACCAATGAATTATGAATTGGGTAATAAGCGACTTGAGTTGACTAATAGGGGAGAGGGGTCAGTGCCCGAACACCTCAGCGCTGACTGGACCAGGGGCCACGTCATGTACGTCAACTGTCTGTTCGCATGCAGTTCATGTGGTGGTCACGTGCAGCCGGTCCTTCCGGTCTGTAACCTTTCCTGCCAGTCGTCTCTCGCCATATTGTGGAGGCTTCTCGAAGAAGCCTCATTTCCTGCTCCGGGTCTGGTTGCTGTGCGTTCTCGGCTTCGTTCCTTGCGCGACGTTTCTCCGATGTCTGACAACTCCTCCACCACCGTACGTGTGCTCCATCCGTCGTTATGGCGCCCGTGCTCTCCTGGCTTGAGCTCCCCTGGTCCTGGTTCGGCCGCGGCGGCATTCAAATTGTTAGTGGTTTATGCTTTTGTGGCTATTCACACTCGGTTGTGTGTTCGTTCAACCTCGGCTCTGTGGTGGTTTAACCTCGGCGCTGTGGTGGTTATACCTCGACGCTGTGTGGTTTAGGGTCGGCTCTTTGGTGGCTATGCTCGGCTCTATTTTGTGTGTTGTCGGCCCTGTGGTGGTTTTACCTTCGCCCTTTCATAGTTTTATTTGGCTCTGTAGTGGTTTTACTTGGCTCGGCTCTGTGGTGGTTTTAACTCGGCTCTGTAGTGGTTTTTCTCGGCTTTGTGGTGGTGGTGATCATACCTCGGCTCCATGGTGGACATACCTCGGCTCTGTGGTTCGGCGCTGCGTGTTTTACAGGTCTGTATGCTCCGAATTTGTTTTCAGGTGCGTTTTTCAGCTCTGGATGCTGTGAATTGTGCTTTCAGGTGCGTTAGTCTGTTAGTTTCAAGTGTTTTTGCAATTTTTTTTAATGTTGGTGCTCTGTGAATGATTGTGTTTTTGATTTTTTGCAGGTCAATGCAGAAGCCAAGGACAATGCAGTTGGCTGGCAAGGCAAGGAGGAAGGCTAGGAGGGAGAGGAATTGGATGAGAGGAGTTTTAAGGTAGGACTTTGTCCTACCAATGATATGTATGTGTTTGTAAACACATTTAACCTTAAGGAGATGTTCTCTGTTGAGCTTCTTTACTGTTTTATTATGGTTTTACTATGGTTTAATATGGTTTTACTATGGTTTTACTCTGGTTTATTATGGTTTAGGGTTTTACTGTGTTTAGGGTTTAGGGTTTTAATTGGAAAATCGAGAGGTTCAGTGTTGTCTCTCTTGTTGGAAAATCAGAATTAGGTTTACTATGGTTTAGGGTTTTAATTGGAAAATCAAAATTACCTCTCTCGTTGTCATAAGGGGTATTGGAACGCTTTCCAGTTCCTACCTGCGCCACAACCTTCTCTGTATCATCTCTCAGAGTACCATGGCCATGCCATGCACGCAACGGTATTGTATCAACCTTCACCTCCTGGATCTCCTTAGACACCACCGGTATCATTGCCTTAGATGCATATTTCTCTGGTATCCTCTTGGATTTCCTCTTTGAAGTTAACCATACTGATAAACACAACAATATCAGAACTATGAATGCTCCTACACAAATTCCTATCACAACCCACAACTTGAGTCCAAGTATTGAAGTCTTCTTGGACAATTCATTGTTCAGAAAACCTGTACTTGAAGAACCCATGTTTGAACAGGAGGATTCAGATCCTGTTATGTCACAGAAATGAGTGTTCTAGAGGCCTATAATCAGTTTGGATCCTAAAGCGGAATGGATCTGCATTTGAACTCAATGTAGTTGAAGATCCCCAATCCAGACCGAATGTGGTAGACCTGCAGCTTGTTCTCTGCATTGAGCACTCGCTCCTTCAATAATGTGCGCCCTTCTGGAAAAGGAAAAACTAAATATTTGTGGAATAATTATACAAACTGCAAGGCCAAAGGCTTATTTCTATGACACGCAACAATGACTTCAAGGATAACCTCATATATAATCTACAGGGCCAAATACTTAATTCCTAGACACCCAATAATAGCTTTGAAGATTCTGAATCAATTCAATGATTTCCAGAAATGAGTCTGAGGATTTTGAAAGAAAAATGCAATCTAAAAGGCCCTACAGGCATCCTGCAACATGAAATGACAGAGTTCATGATGCCCAAAACATGGTTTTGAGGTTTGAAACTCTGCAATTACATACCTGGTCTGATAAAGATGGTAACAGAAGAGCCTTTGATGATGAACCCAATCCTCATATAATTGTGATCTGTGCAGAAACACATTTCTCAGCTAGCAATTTGGTTTTAATAATTTGGTTTTAATGAAGCATTGATAGCCATAATGACTATGTAGAAGATGATAAACAGTGCGAAGGGAAAGGGAATATGTATAAAGGTGAGAATTCGATAAACATTAATGGAATTACAACCAATACAATATACATTAACATAACCACTACGGAACTCCACTCTTGTGACCTTTCCAGCATCTTGTTTTAAAGATGTTGCTTTTCCTATTTTTATCACAGTCCAAATACTGACATTCATAAGAAACATTAAATCAATCCTTTTATGCAGTACTGCATATTAAGTATGGTATGTTGAGCTTGATAAAAACATTTTAAAGATTTTAAATTAGGATGTGGGTATTCTGGGTACTGCATAATTTCATTTATTTTATTACATCTACTTAACAGGATGCAATGCAAGGCCACTTCATCTCTCATCTTAATTGAATCACTTCAATTCAATAAAAGATGGGCAACGATTTAGTTGCTTTTGTTTAGATTGCACTTGAACATTATAACATAGGATTTCAAGAGTTGTATAATACTATTAGTCTTTACTCTTGTCATTGTTGCAATTCTATTTTACACGATTGCTCTTTTGGACTGGTTTATTGTATTTAGATATTTTTTGAATCACTTGACATTTAGATATATTACAATTCATCTCTCATCTTAATTGAATCACTTCAATTCAGTAAAAGATGGGCAACGATTTAGTTGCTTTTTTTTAGATTGGACTTGAACATTATAACGTAGGATTTCAAGAGTTGTATAATACTATTAGTCTTTACTCTTGTCATTGTTGCAATTCTATTTTACATTATTGCTCTTTTGGATTGGTTTATTGTATTTAGATATTTTTTGAATCACTTGACATTTAGATATATTACAATTCATCTCTCATCTTAATTGAATCACTTCAATTCAGTAAAAGATGGGCAACAATTTAGTTGCTTTTGTTTAGATTTCACTTGAACATTATAACGTAGGATTTCAAGAGTTGTATAATACTATTATTCTTTACTCTTGTCATTGTTGTAATTCTATTTTACACGATTGCCCTTTTGGATTGGTTTATTGTATTTAGATATTTTTTGAATCACTTGAAATTTAGATATATTACAATTCATCTCTCATCTTAATTGAATCACTTCAATTCAGTAAAATATGGGCAACGATTTAGTTTCTTTTGTTTAGATTGCACTTTGAACATTATAACGTAGGATTTCAAGAGTTGTATAATACTATTAGTATTTACTCTTTTCATTGTTGCAATTCTATTTTACATGATTGCTCTTTTGGACTGGTTTATTGTATTTAGATATTTTTTGAATCACTTGACATTTAGATATATTACAATTCATCTCTCATCTTAATTGAATCACCTCAATTCAGTTATGAATTCAATATCTTTGTTCAATTATGAATTCAAAAATCTGATATAGGCTAAGGCTATAATGTCTCAATGAGGAATCAATTGATCCCTGTGTTGATATACTTGCCCGCCACGTGAAAGGCATGCGAACGGACAACTGACGTACATGATGTGGTGATGTTCTACGTGGCACCTGGTCCAGCCATTGCTGAGGTGTTCGGGCACTAACACCTCTCCCCTATATAATATCACAATCCTTTAATTATAGTTTTTACTGACAGTCATAAGAAACATTAAATCAATTTTTTTATGCAGTATTTCATATTAAGTATGGTATGTTGAGCTTGATAAAAACATTTTAAATATTTTGAATTAGGATGTGGGTATTCTGGGTACTGCATAATTTAATTTATTTTAGGACATCTACTTAATAGGATGCAATGCAAGACCACTTCATCTCTCATCTTAATTGAATCACCTTTGTACAGTTTTCAATTATGAATTCAAAAATCTGATACACGCTAAGGCTATAACTTCAATTGCTCCCTGTGTTGATCTAATTGATATAGGCTAAGGCTATAATGTCTCGATCAGGAATCAATTGCTTCCCGTGTTGATATACTTGTTATTTAACATGATATTTGGTATTTGTTTCTATTTATTAAAGAGCATGTAATGTTCAAGGGATAGTTTGTTTAGATGCAATCATATTGTTTTGTTAATGATTTTCAATTCAATTATGAATTCAATTTCTTTGTATAACCACCACAGAGCCGAGGTATAACCACCACAGAGCTGAGTATGTTAACCTCCTTTTTATTGAGTGATTTTTGATTGATGAAGTTTGCAATGAATTTTGATGATACTTGTTATTTAACAGGATTAGATGCAATCAAGGGATAGTTTGTTTAGATGCAATCATATTGTTTTGTTAATGATGTTCAATTCAATTATGAATTCAATTTCTTTGTTCAATTATGAATTCAAAAATCTGATATAGGCTAAGGCTATAACTTCAACAGATTAACAAACTTGTAGGATTTAGAAACTGTTTGATATGTAGGAATTATAAACTGTTTGATATATAACTTCATAAAAAATCTGATATAGGCTAAGGCTATAACTTCAACAGATTAACAAACTTGTAGGATTTATAAATTGTTTGATATGTAGGAATTATAAACTGTTTGATATATAACTTCATAAAAAATCTGATATAGGCTAAGGCTATAACTTCAACAAATTAAAAAACTTGTAGGATTTAGAAATTGTTTGATATGTAGGAATTATAAATTGTTTGATATATAACTTCATAAAAAATCTGATTTAGGCTAAGGCTATAAATTCAACAGATTAACAAACTTGTAGGATTTAGAAACTGTTTGATATGTAGGAATTATAAACTGTTTGATATATAACTTCATAAAAAATCTGATATAGGCTAAGACTATAACTTCAACAGATTAACAAACTTGGGGGATTTAGACACTGTTTTATACATACTAATTTGAAAATGTTTGTAGCTTCCCAAACATCCATGGATGCTATCATTAGCAAACCTATTTGATCCTTACCAAAATCACAGTGTCTTGTAGTTACAAAAATTAAGTCATGGCACCTTTATGATTGATGGCTTCCATTTCCTGCATTGCTCAAGTATGGTGGAATGCCCAACATTGGATGATTAGGATGTGCCTGAATGTTGGCATATGGTTGACTCCAATTTTCTCCATGTAGCCATGGTGGGACTGAGTAGCCCAAGTGTCCACTTGTGTTACTAACCCCAGCACTGACTGCAGGTGTCATATAAACACAATTAGGATTCAAACCTGCACTGGTAGGGGTATAAGAGGTGGGCCTAACCCCTGCCTGATAGCTAGGGACTTGGATGTTAATCAGGTCTTGAAATGATGGTGTCTGCTCTGCAATGTGGTCCAGCGTGTTAGACATCAAACTATTTGCCTCAAACTGTCTTGAACCATGGTCTTCTCTACTTGTCACCCCTTGTCCTTTTTCCAACTCTTGTTGAACCTTTCTTGCCTCTCTCTGTTGCCTTGACAATTTCTTTTGATGTTCCTTATCTTCCCTTGCTTTTTTTCTTTCCAACCTTTCCTTTGCTCGAGCTTCTGCTGTTGCAATCCTTGCAACCCTATTTTCATTGGCTAACTCCTTCTTTCTCTTTTTAGCTTCCTGAATTTCATTCTTTTTACGTTCAGACTCGAACATTAAATTCATATAGTCTTCAGATGTGAGCAATTGTGAAATCATCCCTAAACGAAGATAATCTGAGGTTGAGTTCCTTGATGAGGCCTTCACTCTCTCTACTGGTAGCTTTAGGAATGCACCAAGTAATCTCTACTTTTTCGGACCTGCCTGCTGGATTTCATCTTCTGGGACAAATGATTGGCCCCCATTGTTGTCTTCTTTTGGTAATTCATGCTGAATAGGCTCCTCTTCTAGTGATCCATTGTCCACAAAATAATGAACAAGTTCGGTGTTCAACCCTGATGGTTGTGAAGGCATGTCCATGCTTTCATCCTCATTGGTGGTAGATACATTATTTCCAGTGATATTCATCACAACCTCTTCCAGCCATGATGGTGCACTTACTTGGGTTGGCATGGTCAATTGCTCATTGTCAGCTGCATTAGTGGGTGTCACAGCCTCATTGATATTGTTAGTTGGTTCATCACTGAACTATGTCCCACTGACATGCTCAGCGTCATCACCACCACAGAACAACCCTTTAGAAAGGGACATTATACCTTCAGCAACAACTACATCTTCTTGGGCACCAACATTCTCTTCTAAGTTCTCTGCTTCTTGACCTTCCACTTCAAATGCTTGGCTACATGTGGCATCATGCATAAGAGCATCAAAATTGAGTGGCCATATACCAGTCCTCCTAAATCCAGCCTTGATATTAGAAGGTGTGAGAGCCCTTTTAAATGCTTTACTTGCAAGCTCAGCTAGCTCAAACTTCTTTACTTCCACCCCTGGATTCTTTGCCATCCATGAAGCTCGTTCGACCCTGAAATAGTTCTTGAAAGTCCCAAACACGCTCACATCAAGGGGTTGCAATCTATGAGTAGTATGAGCCGGCAATGTTAACAGGTCAATGCCCAAATTATTGGCCTCCTCGATTGTCTGCACAACCATGTGGCTTCCATGGCCATCTAAAATCATCAAGTGCCTATTTTCAAGCAAGACACCACCCGGTACAGAAGCAGCAAAGTGGAAAAGCCAATTTAGGAATAGTTCCTTTGTCATCCATGCATGTGGATGTGCAGCCATGCATGCCCCTGGTTCACAATTCTGTATATAATTTTTTAGTTTAGTTTTACCTTTAAATAGATAAAATCCTGGTATAGATGAACCAATTGCATTGACATAGGCAAGAATTGTGATCCACTCCCTGCTCTTAGGCAATATCTTAGGCACATTTCTACTCCCTCTCTTGGCAATTACCCACATACCGCAATTTCTTCTTGCATGTAAGCCTGTTTCATCACAGTTCCATATATGGTCTAGGGCATATGAGTGCTGGTCATATGCAGCAGAAAAAGTGTTATATAACTTGGAAGCAATTGTAGGGCATAGATTTAAAGCCCAGTCTATATCAAGGCCCTCTGCTGTACGTAACACAAGGTCTGGATGCCTCTTTTTAAACCCACTCCACCATGACTTACCAGGAAAACCATCTTTAAAGGGGTTTGGCCTCCCTTGACATATTTGAGCTACAGTGGATTTAAGTTGGATAAGCTCTAACTCATGTCCCAATTGGGCCATCTCCTTACACCACTCCACCACCTCATCTTCCTCCTCTTCAGTCATGACTGTAACAGGCCCTCTACGATTTGTATTAGTCAACCCATTTATCCAATAATGTATGTTAGAGGCAGCAATACCATATTTTTTTGTAGATGCACGGATTTAGTATCCCTTAAACTCGATGTCATCAATTGCAGCAAGCATGTCTTCCTTCGTCTAGCCTCTGATTGCACTGATTTTCTTTGTTGATTTTGCACCTTGTATTGTGGTCAAAGGTGGCTCTATGGCTGATGGTGGGCTGGGATGATCTGCAACCACAGGGTCCTTTTCAACTACATTACTGGGAGCAATGGGAGCATTGACATCATCATCTGATGAACTGCTCCGGAGTTGGGCCCCCCTTCTCCCTCGCCTCCTGTTCCTTATCCGATTTGCAACAGAAACTCTTGGCATGGCTACAACCTGCAATTTCCAACATCGTTAAGAAATTTGATAAGTATTACAACACAACTGTATAGAGTAAACTATAATTATGTATGAATTCCAAAATTTCTGCTAATAACATGAAATCTTCAGTTGTTTGTTGTGAATTAATTGGCATTGAAGTATTACTTGTCAACTATGTATTACTTGTAATATCAACATGAGAAAGATATGTGATACCTACATGGCTGTTAGCTACATGGACTTGTCTAAAATCAGTAAGTGCCTATTTTAAAATGGACTTATATTTGGACATGGACTGTGTGTTAGAACTATTTTTATTGAAAGATTTTATTCAATATAAAGTCAATATCCAAATCTTCTTAATCACAACAAAAGGAGGAGGAAACTACATTTATATTGTAGGCAACTAGAAATGTATGTTTGTTGTGAATTAATTGACATTGAAGTATTACTTGTCAATTATGTATTACTTGTAATATCAACAGGAGAAAGATATGTGATACCTACATGGCTATTAGCTACATGGACTTGTCTAAAATCAGTAAGTGCCTGTTTTAAAATGGACTTATCTTTGGACATGGACTGTGTGTAGGCGTTCAAGGTTTATGAATCCTTTGTTTTTCTTTGGAAAACCCTCTGCCCGATAGGCACTATTCCTATGTAGTTAGTAGGTTGTTGTTCTTATAAATTTTGAAGGGCATTGTTCCTATGTAGTTAGTAGGTTGTTGTTCCTATGTAGTTAGCAGGCACTGTTCCTATGTAGTTAGTAGGTTGTTGTTCCTATGTAGTTAGCAGGCACTGTTCCTATGTAGTTAGTAGGTTGTTGTTCTTATGTAGTTAGCAGGCAGTGTTCCTATGTAGTTAGTAGGTTGTTGTTCTTATAATTTTTGAAAGATTTTACTCAATATAAATTCAATATCCAAATCTAGTTAATAAGCACAACAAAAGGAGGAGGCAACTACATTTATATTGTAGGAAACTAGAAATAGCTACATGGACTTGTAATGGCCTGAACGCTGTTAGCTAGGGACTTGTAATAGCCTGAACGCTGTTAGTTGGTGGACTTGTAATAGCCTGAACGCTGACAACTACATTTGCTCCACATAAATTGATGTACTGTTCTTAGGGGACTGTGTGTTGGAACAATTTCTTGAAAGATTTTACTCAATACTGGACTTAAAGGTTTAGAAAAATTCCAACTTGAAATTTGGAGTAGCTAATTAGTAAGCTAGTTTGAACACTCATAGCTTCTTTAATCTATGTGATTTTCTCAACTAAAATAATGATAAAGTACTCAATATCTTGAATAACATTATTGAAGAACAACGAAATACCTGTATGTCTCCAGCAACGCTCCAACAACTGATGAAGAGAGTGAATGTATGACTGTGCACACACTCTGTCTGGAATGTAACACTGAGCACACTCTGTCTGTATGTCTGGAACACTGTCTGAAAAGGATTGTATGTTTGCAAAATGGAAACTCACTGTCTGAAAACTCACTTTCTGAAAACGGTATGTCTGCAAAATGAATGGAACACTGTCTGAAAACTTTGAATGCCTCAAATGCAGTAAGAGTTGATGTTTTATAGTTTTATGATCTAGAATTTAATTGGTAGGGAAGATTGGCATGGATTGCCATCTCCCAAATTTAATTCTGTGTTGTGGATTGATTTGTACATGATCCAATGGCTGAAAATCTTTCATGGTTGATCCTTGTGCTTTCTTGAATTTAATCCCTGAATTGAAATGCTTTCCTGAATTTAATTCCTGTAATTCCAGGGCTGTTGTGTTTAATTCTTGAAATGAAAGGTTGGGTGAACTATTTCCTGAATTGAATGGTGTCATTTAATGTCTTCAATAGGTTGAATGGTTAAACAAACATGTAGATATTGCTGACAGACATTTCACCTATTTTTGTGCAGGTGGTACTCAGTCTTTGTGCAGGTGTTACCCAGTTTTTGTCCAGGTGTTATTCAGCAATGAGATGTAGTCCCCCAATGCAAAATCAGTGGGGGACTGTTTGATGGGATAACTGTACTTTTGGATGGGTAGCATTGTAATGTTTTGTAGTGCATTTTGCCTTAGTTGGTAATTCAGAACTGGAGGTACTTGAGACAATAGGTCTTGTCAACTTGTGATGTTAGACTTGGTGTATGACAATTGTTGGTCTAGTAAAAAACTGGGCCCATTTTGGACATATTTATATAACTTATATAACTTATTATCAAATATTTATGTGCATATTTTAGTGAGTTTGTAATTTATGTTTGATGGATTTGTGGGACCAGTACTATAACTACTACTGGTCCTTGCACAACAATAGAAGCCTCTCCCCTAATGGACCCGAAGTGGGAAATAGTTGGTCTATCATAGACGCATCAGCTTCCATCAATCTATTTGACAATAATGGCTTATCATTTTATTGAAAAGAAAGATGCTATCCATTTCTGCCAGCTGCCTTTATATCAACACGTGATTAATGTAGCGTAACTTGAACATTGGTTATGCATTATATAATTTTATTTTTATTTTTTCCAATGATTAAAACAGGTGGAGGATATATCATGAAGTTAAATATATTTCAAGGTTAGATGGAAACAATTCACATTGAGTTTCAATGTATTTATAATATTAAGTTTGATAAAAATCGATGAATATATGATGTGAGTGTGTTCAATACATATTTATTTTACTTTATCGGTTTATATATTTTATTTTATTAGTGTTATATAAAATTGCAACTATCAATTCATATCACGACGAGATCGATGCTCTGAAGCTAAATCACTGGTTGCAACAACTAGAAGTGTATTTCAATGTCAATCAAATTGAGGAAGGATAAAATATTTCATTTGTGCAGTTGAAACTAGAGGTCCATGCCATAACTTTGTGGGAAATTTAAAGAAATATCCTAAGGTTTGAGGGATAGCCTCTAGTGACTAAGTGAGAGCACTTTAAAACCCTCATTAATTCATAGTTTTACCCTATTGGGTACATAGAGGACTAATGGATTCGGTGGCAATACTTTAAGCAAATGTCAAGGAAAAGTGTCCAGGAGCACACCATAGAGTTTTGAAAGATGGCCATTATATTGGGTATTTCCCCAAAGAACCCATATGTACTTCTTAAGTATTTGTGGGGTCTACACTGCCAGCTGCAGGAGAAAGTGATGTTTTTGAAGCCCAAATTGATGGATAAGGCTTGTGTACAGGCACAATACCTGGAGAACATAGGGCCGAAGAAAGAAAAATCAAGTGGATTGAAGTAGAAGGAGCAACATGATGCTTTTAATGAGGGGAAGAAGAAGCAGAAAGGGGTAAAGGATAAAAGGAAACAACCACAACACACCAGTGCAAAGATCCTAGCAACCACTATAACCACTACAACATTGACGACCATACAAAGGATAAGTGTTGAAAGTTGCATCTAGAGCTTAACCCCAAGAAAAAAAAGGAAAGACAATAAGAATAAGAATCTCATGGCCATTGCTTATAGCAACCAAGTTGAAAGAAATTCAAACTTGGTTGAGAAGATCGTTTGCACATCAGTGAAGAAGGAGGTGTATCTAGGCAGCCTTTAGCAACACAAAGAGAAATAAATGACTAAAATTTTCCATATAAAGATACAAGTAGAGAAGACCAATATTAATGCTCTGTTTGATTCAAGATTGCAGGCGAATCACATTGCAACAGACCTAGTCAAGAATTTGGGGTTGGATGTTCATGATAATCTAAGCCCACATCCACTAAGATGGGTAAATAAGGATGTAGAGTTGAAGGTAACTAAACAATGCAAAATCATATTTTCCATCAATGTTGATTTTATTAATGAGGTATAACTAGATGTGGTACCCCTTGATGTATGTGGAGCCATGTTTGGGGTTCCCTACATGTACATGTGAGATGCAATATTCATGTGAAGAGCCAACCAGTATCAACTTGTTAAGATGGAAAATAATTCACCATCAATGTGCACAAAGGCAAGTAAAAAATTCCACTAGTAAGTGCCAACCAAGCCTAGAAATTGATTATTTACAAGAAGAAGTATATTTTATTATTTTAAAGAGAAAATTAGTATGTAAAAGATTGAGTAAGATGCAAGACATCCCTAAAGGGGTGTGCTAAGAAAAAAAACAACAATTGGAAGAAAAAAAATCATGGAACTTCGCAGATGTATACATATTATAGGGAGTTGAAAAAATCATGCTAAAAACCAGGTACCCCCTTCCCAAGATAGATGATATGTTGGATTAGTTGCAGCAAGAAAAATACTTCACCAAGATGAACTTAAAGTTTGGATATCACCAAGTTTGATTCAAAGAATAAGATACTCGGAAGACCACCTTCAAAACCAAGAAATGTTTGTATGAGTGGTTAGTCATGCCATTTTTCCTATGCAATGCACCATCTACATTTATGAGATTTATGAATAATTTATCGTTCCCTTTTATAGATTTATTTTTTATTGTGTAGTTGGATTATATACTGGTATATTGTGTTACTTGGGAGGATAAATCTCACATTTGACACGGATGCTGGAGACATTAAAGAGGCACCAACTACTAGAAAATATCAAGAAGTTTGTGTTTGCATGATAGTATTTGGTGTATTTAGGGTGTGACAGGTGGAGGAGAATTGAATATAGATCCTGCCAAGATGGATGCCATCATGAAATGGTCGGTGCCTACTAATTTTTTTGATGTTAGGAGTTTCATTGGGGTAGCACAATACCCGAGTAAATTCATAGCCTCATTTTAGCGATAGAAACACCACTCCACGCCATAACAACAAGTGGAAAGAGTTTCCAGTGGGTAAAGGGTAAAAAAAGGGCCTTTGAGGAGCTAAAGAAGAAGATCAGTCAAGTACCAGTTCTGGAATTACCAACATTGAAACTACCCTTTGAAGTGGAGACAATTTTATGAGTGGGCATGCTATGGGAGAAATCTTGCTGTAGGGAGGAAGGCCTATATGATAACATTCAGAATTATTTCATGGGGCAGTTCTTAACTACCCTACCTACGACAAGGCACTCTATGCCTTGGTGAAAGTGTGAAGAAGTGGAAGCATTATCTGATGGGAAAGAAGATACTATTGCCACATATATCACCAACTACTACAATACCTAAAAGCATAGAGTGAGGAACAATAGACCAGGCATTACAAATGGATGGGGTTTCTACAAAATTTTTATTTAATGATTAAGTATAAGAAGAGGAACACAAAAAAGTTTCCAAACATGCTTTTAAGTGCACCCACATCAAATATCACAAATTTTGGAACTATGATGCACATGGAACCATTCTCCCATGATGCATACGGAGAGGCATATTTAGAGGATGAGGACTTCAGGGAAGTGTTTCAGTTGTTGTAGATTTAGTGTCATGTGCATGATGGAAAAAAAGCCATTGACTACAGTCTCCATGATGGTTTACTCTACAATATGGAGAAGCTATGTGTTCCTAAAGGTGAATTATTGTAGCTAATTAGAGAGGCTCACACCTCCAAGGTTGTAGTGAACTTTGGTGTAGGGAAGACCATGGCCAACTTACAAAGGTATGTGTATTGGCCCAAGATGCAAGAACATGTAGCTAGGTTCATAAGAGGATGCATATTTTGTTGTACCAACAAGATTAGAAACATGAAACAAGGGCTCTATAATCCCTTAATTTTACCCACTCATCCTTGGGAAATCATTTCCATGGAATTTGTGGGAGGTTTACCAAAAAATATGAAGGAACATGACTACATGTTTGTGGTAGTTGACATGTTTAGCAAGATTTGTGTTCTAATGCCCTATAAAAAGACCATCAATGGGAAATAAGCAAAAAACTTGTTCTCTTGGTGAGTATGGGTGCTCTTTATAATACCAAGGAGCATTGTTTTAGATAGGGACACTATTTATTAGTGCATTTTGGACTACTTTGTGGGAGAAGATGGACACAAATTTGAAGAGAACTACAACTTTCCATCCACGGAAAGATGGGAAGACATAAGTAGTCAACAAGTATTTGGTGCAACTTATAAGGGGATACAAATAGAAGCATATGAATACTTGGAATAAAAATATGGTATATATACAACATTCTTACAATAGATCAGTCCACACTTCTATGTGAAATTCCCCATTTTGAAACTTGTTTTTGTTTGTTTCCTTCACCTTTGTACATTACACATGGGAAACAAGGAGGGGTGAGGCAAGATGTTATAGGAGACACCTTGAGGGCTGAAAAAATGACAGAGTAGATCAAGAAGATCCATATATAGGTACAAGAGACACTACAGAAGTCACATGAGATATATAATGCTAGGCATGATCAACATAGAATAGAGAAATCGTTCAAGGTGGGAGACAATGTATGACTACAATTGAACAAGGAGAGGCTACAGGGGCTTGGTAAGAAAATCAAGGCTCTGAGGTATGGTCCCTTTGAGATATTAGAAAAGGTGGGTGATAATGTCTATTGACTTATTTTACCACCATACATGTGCATTTAATCAGTTGTGAATATAGAGAACCTGAAACTCTATGAGCCTTCCATGATAGATCAGGAAGAGGAATGGGTCCTACCTTTTGTGGAGGATTTAACACCAGATGTTGAGGCAGAGTTGATGATACATTTTTTCAAAATATTCCCATAACTACAAGACATGGGAAGCATGACCTTTGGTAGATTGGGTTGAAAGGGTAACTTCGAGGAAAAGCTAAATGATACACCAGAGAGGAGGAAAATTTTCCTCACCTCATTCAGTAGAAGATTTTGGGGAAAAAAATACTCCCAAAATGGGGAGGTGTGATCCATATTGGATCATTATATTTTTTTTCATCCATCCCAAAGCTTTTATAGTGGAAAAAGTGGAGGAACTAGTTCCCAGGACCATTTTTACCCATGGGACCTAGTTTGGAAAATTGGGATCTTAAACCCTTTGGGAGCAATTTGAGGCATCAAACAACATATTTTTTGAGTAAAACTTTGTTTCTTAAGGGGCACACCTTTTTTTCATATTCTACACACAAAAACCTTTCCAAAGACACAAGAATTGCGTCAATTGGAGTCTTTATCCGAAAGTTATGTCACTCAGAAGTTGACCTTCCTATTTTCACCACCATAATTCAAGAGGATGCCACATCAACCCACATGATTCGTGGAAAAGAAAAAATCCACATGATTATGATGTAGAATTATATATTGTAACTTTGGTTAAGAGCCCTCGTGAAAATTTTGTGTAATAAAAGTTAATGAAAGAAAAATAATAACCACGGTTAATGGTTCACGTATTCCAAGTTGAATGTTGGGAAAAACATCCTAGTGAGGGTGTTCATTGGTTTATTATGGCTAAGGAAATTGGAAAAGGAAATGCCAAAGGATTTGGAAAGTAAAAATGGCATTTTTGGCACGTTTTTTTATGAAAATAATGGAAAATAGGAGAAAAGGAAGGTGGAAGATAACAAGTTTCATGTGAGGAGGAAAATGAAGGAAAATAATGGAAAATGAAGAAAATAGAGGCCTAATTGATAAAAAGGATTAGGAGGATCAATTGGTACCTTTTTTCAGTTCAATTTTAGATCTCTCTCATTATTATCTCTCTCTCTCACTCTTGGACACTTAGATTTTTCTTGGAGCACTTTGGCATTGGATCAAGAAAGGAAAAGAAGGCAAGAGGAAGGAACAATGTTTTCAACCTAGCCTTTCCATTTCCAGATAGCCATGGTTTGATGGGGTACTCATGTTTTGTTTTAGCTTGATTTCTGGATGGATTTGAAGTTGAGTGGGGTGGATATCTGAAAGGAAGAACACATGGCCTAGTGATTCGATGTGGTTTGCGATAAATTTTGAGAGACTAGGAGATATGAAAATTCCTTACGGTGTAAGTGGAGAAATATGGTGGCAGTCATGCTTTTTTTATGGCCTAGTGATCCAGGATGGATTGTGGTAAATACTGGTTTCTATTGATGAGGTTAAGGAATTTTAGCCTCGGGATGCCCTAGTTGGTTCTTTTGGTTTGAGTCCCACATTCATGCTTGGAATATGGCACAGGGGTGAATGGCTAAAGAGAGATTTGGCTCATCCAATCGATGGTCGAGTGGAACGTGGTAGTCCATCCTAGGTTGGTTCATATATTAATTAATAGGAGGTTATTTCATTGAAATATTATGTGTAAATGTACTGGTTTATATGTGGATTCTATGGCTAATGTATCCTTGATATTTCTGTTGTTATTATGTTGGTTATAAGCATGTATTATGACAATGATGACATATGAATCTCCTCATGTTTTGATTTGTAAATGAATGGAAATGTATCTATGAACTAATAGGATAATGCAGTTAATGATGTAGGGGAACAATGGTTCTTAGAGATTTTGAAATAAGCATGAGGCCCCTATGCTCATATTTATTGTTTAAACCTGTAGATTACATATTTGTGACATGTTTGACAAAATGCGTGTCATGTTTAGTAGTGGTCCAGTCTAGACCTTGTTATTGTTTTTGCAAACATATCATATTCGTGCTGTTATAATTTATTTCTAAACTTTTCATTGAGTTCTGGGCAGTGACCTAGACTCTGGGCCTGAAAAAGTGGCTCAAACCTTGAGGACGATGACATAGGTCTGAGGAAAAATTCCCTAGATGCACGTATACCCATGCTATAGTAGAATCCATAGCATCCTAGATGCACCCTTGTTTATATCAAAGGATATTTTGGGGGATTAATGAACAAAAAGCCTAGTGGGAGCTAGGGGCTAGGTACCTGAGTGATTAGGATGGCTCCTGGGAGTTTTGTTGCTAATTTGGAAGGTTTATTTGATGTTTTTATGTTGATTCCACTTCCTTAAGGGCACCTAGGATGTTGAATCATATTATAGTAAATATTTGTCACGTGTTTACCCCAGTTGGGTGGTTAGTTGGGTAGATGTGGGAGGAGGGTGTTACAGAGTGGTATCAGAGCATGGTTCACCCCTGGGACTAGATGCGCAGTGTATGTTGGTCACAAATTCATGTTGGTTGCACGTATGCTAATCATCCTTGTGGTCTATATGCTTGTTTCATATGCATGGTGTCGATCATGGTTGTAGTGATGTCGACATGTGAAAGAGGATGTTGTTGTTGTGAAGTGTGTCGCCATGTGTATGATTGGTTATTCATTGTTATGTGTGTTGGTGCTTACATTTTTTCAAATGTGCATTGCTATTCCTGTTGTTGTCATGCATGAGGTCATGGTATTTTTTGTTAATATGGTCATGCATTAATGATTGGACCCTAGCTAGAATGATGTTTATCTGTTGGTACACTTATTTTTTATATGTTTATATGTTGTTATGATTATGTTTGTAAATGTATTACGTTGATTTGGATGATCTTTAATATGATATGTCCTCCAAAAATTATGCTAAGGTACGTTGGTTTATTGTGATTTGGTTTAGCTGGCATAGTATGCCTTGCAAGAAAGATATCAAAATGACTAGCAAGATGATAGACTACAAAGATTCTCCCTATGAATCAAATGAAAAACGTGGTTTTTGGCACTCTTCTAATTTAGCAAACACATTGAGAATCTTGAAGGAATAAATAAGGATTTGTAAGACATACAATGATAAAATCATGCAGGAACAAGAGAAACAAGAAAATCTTAATGCAATACTCCTTCAAAGTTTGTCAAAATTGCAGCAACAAGGGCCACTTCAGGTCAGCCATGGGAAGGAGGAAATAACTAATGGGAAATATGGCAGTAGGTATCCTGGTGGACATAGGTCAGATATATGACACAGTGAGAGATGGAAGGTTGTTGGATACTCCGGATAGGATAGGTGATGGACACATGTACTACTCTAGTTCTATTTCTGATAGGAATTATATTCGGCATCATTATCATCCTTACAGGAGGAGTGATAGGGTATACTTGCTAGATGGATTTAAGAAAGCAAAGCCACCTACTTTATGTGGAGACTTGAAGATACCATAATATGCATAGGCTTGTATACTTGGGATGAACAAGTTCTTTGAGTTGCATGAGTACATAGAAAACATGAGGGAAAAAATTGCTATCTTCAGCCTTAAAGGTAAGTAAAATATTTGTGGGAAGATGTGAAGCCGGTCAAAGACATCAGGATGGAGGACTTGAGTTTCCATGAGTTCAAGAGGCTTTTCAAGAAGAAGTACTTGTTGGAAAGGTACTACGACAGTAATACCAAAGAATTTTATGAGCTAAATATGGGATCGATGACATATGAAAATTATACGACCAAGTTCTTGGAACTATTGAGGTATGTGTTGTATCTTAAAGATGAGAAGGCTAAAGTTCAACAATTTTTTAGTGGTTTTCCATTAGCATTTATAGATCGAATTGAGTATGATGAGCCTTGGTCACTTGAGGAATTTATTGTGAAATTAAAGAATTTCTAAGAACAGTCAAAGCATAAGAATGAATCTTAGCAAGGATGGAAGGGGAAGATAAAGGTAGGGGTAAATGGTAGTCGAAAATAATAAGGCCTCAGAATGCAAAAGAGAAAGAAAATGTGGCACCACAAAAGAAGTCCAATGTAACTAGATAGGGATGGATCACAACATCATAGAGGTCATGGTACTGGATGGTTGGAGTGTTGGACATGTGGTAAGGAACACCTTAAGAGAGATTGTCCACATAATCAGGGTGGTAGGACTTATATATAGTGCACAAGAGGCACAAATTGTTGGGGATGTTGGTCAAAGCATTCCTCATATCTATGCAGCACTGGATAATATGCATACATACCATTAGGCATTTATCATTGATATGGATGGTAATATTTGCGATCAAATTGTTTTTGTTTTGATTGAACCTGGATCTAATTATAGTTATGTTAGTCCTGACTTGGTGGATAAATGTGGTTTGAATAAGCAAGTGCATGAATAATATTTGTTACTGTAGTTGGATACAGGTACAAAGAAAAGAGTTCATCATTGGGTAAGAGCATGTGCATTTGAGTTGAATGGCATGTCTATAGCAACACACTTGAACATATTTCCATTGGGATCATATAGTATGTTATTGGATATTATCTGGCTATACCTTCACAGGACTAAGGTGGATTTTTATGAAAAAGACATTGAGTGCTTGGATGACAATGGGGAGTTACCAAGAGTCTTACAGGGAAAGAAGAAAGCCACATCAGTTAGAATGGTGACAACTATGGAGGAAAAGCGTAGTCATAGGAAAGGGTGTGTGTTATTTGCAGTACATATATCTAGTGAAAAAGGCAAGGAAGTTGAGGATGCAAATTTTTTGAGCAAGTAACTAGTTATACAACAGTTTCAGGATGCATTTCTTGCAAAAATTTTAGAGTTTCCACTCCAGAGGGAAGTAAATGTTTCTATTTAGGTTGTACCAGAGGCAACTTTTGCATCAAAAGCACCTTACATGATCAACACACATGAGTTGGAAGAGTTAAATTTGTAGCTAAAAGACATTCTTGAAGAAGGATACATTAGGCCAAGTGTATTTCCATGGGGTGCACCAGTATTGCTTGTAAAGAGGAAGGATGGTACTCTTAGATTGCGCATTGACTATAGGAAGTTTAACAAAGTGACCATAAAGAACATGTATCTATTGCCAAGGATTTATGACTTGTTTTATCAGTTGAAGGGATCAGTATTGTTCTTGAAGATTTATCTGAGATTTGGATATCATCAGGTACGCATTAAGGAAGATGACACTTACAAGTCAAATTTCCGGACCAGGTATGGGCATTATGAGTTTTTTGTAGTTCCATTCGGTTTGACTAATGATCCAACAACATTTATGTGTTTGATGAATATTTTTTTCTGTCCTTATTTGGACAAGTTTGTTATTGTGTTCATTGATGACATATTGGTATATTCGAAAAATAAAGAAGAGCATGCTGAGCATTTGGCAGCAGTGTTGAGATTGTTGAGAGAGAATCAATTGTATGTTGAGCTTAGCAAGTGCAATTTCTTTTATACTGAGGTACATTACTTGGCATATGTTGTATCCAAGGAGGGCATAGCAGTGGATCCATAAAAGGTAAGAATCTCTCATGGAGTGGGGTAGCCCCTATAAATGTAGATGAGGTGAGATCCTTTATGGAATTAGCAGGTTATTATAGGAGGTTCATCAGGAACTTATCACATATTTATTATCCTATTACATCATTGCATAGGAAAGGTAATAAGTTTGAATGGAAAGAGGAGTGCGAGGCTAGTTTTGAGAAGCTTCAATAGTTGTTGACACATGATCCAGTGTTAAATATTGCATATCCGGACAAAGAGTTTGTAGTATGTATAAATGCTTGCAAGAGAGGACTTGGTGGATTCCTTATGCAGGGTGGATGGTTGATATGATACGAGTCACATAAAATGAATGAGCACGATCAAAACTATTTGACGCATGATCTTGAGCTAGCAGGAATCGTACATGCAATGAAGACTTGGAGGCATTATCTTCTTGCCAAGAGGTTTGTATTGATAAGTGATCACAGTGGATTGCAGTATCTATTTGACTAGTTGAATTTGAATGTCATTCAAGCTAGATGGTTGACCATGATAAGTGAGTTTAACTTCGAGATCATGTTCATCAAAGGAAATTAGAATAGGGTCGCAGATGCTCTTAGCATGCGGATACATGTAAATCACATAGCATCTATGAACTCCTATGGGACATATTTACAAGATAGGATCTTATAGGCAAGTTAGCAGGATGATAGGTATATGGATATTGTGCACATGTTGCAACAGAGTACATGTATAGGTATAGGTAGTGGTACAAGTATAGGTACAGGTACAGGTATAAGTGCATATGTACATGATGTGTACTATAGTCTCACGATAGATGGATTGGTTAGGTTTATAGATAGGATATATGTGTCAGACAACAATGAGCTCAAGAAGGTGATATTGAGGGAGATTCATGTGAAACCATATTCAGTTCACCCAGGCTATCAAAATATATTCACTGCAATGAAGAAATTTTATTATTGTTTGAATATGAATAAGGATGTAATAGAGTTTAATGTGGCTAGGTTTTTGGATTGTCAACAGGTGAGGGCAGAGTGTAAGCATCCATGTGGACTGCTACAACTGATTGCGATTCTAGAATGGAAATGGGTGGTCATTTCCATAGAATTTATCATAGGTTTTTCGAGGAAAGTGAGACAACATGATTCCATCATGGTTATTGTGGACATGTTGACAAAGGTAGCACACTTCATTCCAGTGAAGTCTACATTCTCAGCTTGCGATGTAGCACAACTGTTCATTAGAGATGTGGTTAGATTTCACAGTGCTTAAAAGAATATTGTGTCAGAGAGGGATGAAAAGTTCACTTCCAAGTTTTGGAAGGAGTTGTTTACAGGTTTGGACACGAAGTTGGCCTTAAACACAACTTATCATTCATATACAAATGGAAAAAAAAAGAGGGTCAACATGATATTGGAGGGAATGTTGAGGATGTATGTGATGCATTAGTAGAAGATATGGGAGGAGTACCTTATGCTGGTCAATTTTTATCATAGCAATGTTTATCAAGAATCTTTGAAGATAAGTCTGTTTGAGGCAATGTATGGGAGGAGATGTAATACTACCATCAGTTGGAATGATCTGGTGAACAGGGTATTGATTGGACCAGATGTTAGCAGAAAAGGAACAATAAATGTAGGTAATCAAGAGGAATCTGAAAGAATCACAGGATAGGAAGAAGAGCTATGCAAATCAAAACAAGTTGTTAAGGAGTTTCAGGTTGGGGAACATGTGTACTTGGTTTGAAGTGGATTGTGGCTTGAGCTCCAATGAACTATATTGAATGCTAAGAAAAAAGGGAGGAGAAACAAGGAGGTAGAGAGTGAGAATTCACCATCAGCATTTGAACTTTGTGGGGAATGAAAACTATGATCATGTGATGGTGGCAGGGTGGTGGAATTAATGCCAGCACCTTGAGCACATAATTAGAGATGATGAGAGAGATGGGGGAGATGGGGTAATAGAAATGGAAGGCCACAAAATGAAAAAGGAGATAAAGATGGAGATAAGGGTTAGGTAGTGGATTCAAGGGATGTCATGTGTAGGAGATCATGAAAAGTTATCCATGGGTTAAATTTGTCTCAAGGTTAGCCTTCTTTGCCTTATTTTTAAAGCTTTGACATGGACTTGAAAACTTGATATATAAAGTGTTTAAAGAAAAAAATAAAAATTGGAGAAATTTAAAGCCTCCAACATTATGTGATTGAAATGAATTTCCATGTTTTATTGGATCAAAGTAAAATTTTTTCACATCAATTGGGAGTTGAGACTTTTATTTTATCACCACTTTTAATTTTAAGTGTTACCCAAAAATATGAATCTCTCAAACGCTTCTTTTGGTTTTGTTTTGTCTTTTAACTAGGAAATTTAAAATACTTGGTATCATGTCCATTTAAAAAAACCAAGATGAAATTAGTATTACATGATATTGATTGGAATCCTTATAGCTATTTTGTGTTAAAATATTTTCATGACTATAAAAAAAGTTTAATTTCATGTTTTTATTTGAGAACATGTTGTTTACATACTTGACCAATTTCATGCATTATAAAACGAAATATTGTTGCAAATAAAGTGACAAGGATTAAACATCACACCTTAGATTATTTGTTTTCACAAGTTATCAATAACTTGATATTTTTAGCATGTAACTTAGTTGGCATGATTATGCCTAAGCTTTCCATTGAGGTTGAATACTAAGTTACTAAGATGTTATTTTCTAGGGTGAAATTTTATTTTCTTTGTTTATACAGGTCATCTGGTCACATAGTGGCCACTATCGCCCAACTGAAGAAAACTTGCTTGATTTTATTACTTGTATGGTGAAAATGGCTGACATTGTTGATGTTGAGGTATACGTCGTATAAATCTTTATAGTCTTCATTAGTTTATATTTTACTATTCATTATCTTTCATGTCTTACACTCTACATTGCATCTTCCTTCTTTCTTCTTCTTCTTCTTCTTCTTCTTCTTTTTTTTCAGAAAAGGAACTCAATATTGATGGTAATAATTAGTAGGAATTGAAGAAAGAGGAGAGAAATAACACTGGAGCGAAAAATGCAAAAATAGAGAGATAATAGAACCTGAATAGTGATACCCTTAGAGAAAATACCCTACATAAAACACACACATAGAGATTGATGGTCAAGTATTCAGAGTTGGTGAATTCACTTGCAATACCTGGGCAACACAATGATAATGTTTTGAAGTGATGAAACATCCTTTCAAGTGTAAATTGTAGTCCAACCAATATTAAGTTGGAAACTCATATTGTAATACTTTAAAATTTCATATAATATAATTTATGTTGCTAAAATTATTGATAGTTACACTTGATATTGTTTAGTATTGTAATTAACATATGCAACTTTGTGTTTTCATATTAGATGAATGTTGGGGCAAAATAATTTCCTGCCATTTAATTGTCAACCCAGGGGTTTCGTAAACTTGTGAAGCATCCATGCACTGTATATGCTAGAAATTATCTTTCAGTTTAGATCAATCAAAATACAAAATAACGAAAACCAATTTATCTAATCTATGAAATCAAATAATGAAAAAATGAAATTCAACTAACATATGAAATCAAGTAACGAAAAGAAAGAAAACAAATTAAACTAATCTATGAAATTAAATGAAAGCAGATTTAAAGGAAAAATAAACAACAACTAATGTATGATCAATTACCTAGGCATTCAATATGGAAATATGACATAGTCACCCTCTTGACATGATGTACAAGCAGCTGATTACACTTTATTTTTGAGATTTAAATCTAGGAAATCTTTAAAATAACATGTAAGGAAAAACTCAATTACTGTATATGTTAAACACTCAAGCATCCAATTTGGAAGTATAATAGATTTACCTTCTTGGTATGATTTAAAAGCATTCAATTATACATTTAACTTAGGATCTTAATCTAGGAAAGCAATTTAAAAGCATGTAAAGGAAAACTCAATTATTACATAGGTTATACACTCGAGCACCCAATTTGGAAGTATGAAAAGTCACTTTCTTGGCCTGATCTTTAGGAGCATTCAATTATACATTTAACTAAGGATCTTAATATAGGAAATCCTTTTAAAAGCATGTAAAGGAAAAATCAATTATTTCATAGGTTAAACACTCGAGCACCCAATTTAGAAGTATGACAAGTCACCTTCTTGGCCTGATCTTTAGCGGCATTCAATTATGCACATAACTGAGGATCCAATCTAGGAAAGAAGTATAAAGCCATGTAAAGAAACACTCAATTATTGCATAGGTTAAATACTCGAACATGCAATTTTGAATTATGACAGACTCACCCTCTTGAAATGATCTTTAAGAGCATTCAATTATACACATAAGTGAGGATCTAATCTAAGAAAAAAATGTAAAAACATGTAAAGAAACTAAAAAACTGTGAGCTCTAATGCCTCAAACATAGTCCAATTGGAAAATAGAAAAAGCTACTTTCTTGAGATGTTCTAGGAAAGAAAATATTACATAGTCATTCTAAAACTAATACTAAGAAAGAAAAAAAAATTAATCTATAAAAGAAAATAAATCTCACAGATTGTAGATGGTTGATCCAAAATTATGAGAGATGGTAAATCGAGATGCTCCATATGTACGCAAAACCAAGTCAAAATGAAAGAACATTCATGAGTAAGGTGCCACAATCTAATTATTTATTCAAAGCTTGATCATAACTCCAATTTTACACATACTTGATAGGAGAAAGCTTCACCTATTTATACAGAAAGATGAGAAGCTATCTCATTAATGAGATTCCATGAATATCTCCCTATATCTCTAGAGTTACAATCCAAATAGGAAGTGATAATGCACATGTCTTCTTAAAGTTACAATACAAATAGGAAATGGGACACATATCCTTATGATCCCTTGATCCTCCATTCAAATTCAAATTTGGCTGTAGGAGGCCACATAAGGGTCTTTTGGAAGCTTCTTTTTGACCTACACATGGCAACAATATCATTCCACTTGTTTGGTATTAGTATATGCATATTATTTTCTAATTTTTAACCACAAATTCACTTAAAAATACTAGGAATTAATAAATTTTGGAAAAACATAAATGTAGCCCAATAATGATAATGCTAAGGTAAATTTAATGAAATGGAGGTGGATTGAAGGTGATAATATGGAAATATAAGTGAAAATGTAATGGAAGTAAATGAAAATTTCAAGGCCCAACATACCCCCCAATTGAAGCTATTGCATGTCCTTATGCAATCTATTACATTAATTTTTTTTTATCCTTGAGCTTTGGCCTAAATTTTCATGATATAATTTGATAACTTCATACTTCTGCAAAGCCTTTTAGTTGAATTGCAACATGGTTGGTTCTTGTGTTACAACCATATTTTTTTGTTGCATTCAATTTTGATCTTTGAACTTTGCATAATGATAATTTGATTATCCTTGCAAATTATATCTTTATTGGATTGCATCATGGTTGGTTCTTGTGTGACAACCATGATTGTGTTTGTATCCAATTATCTTTTAAGTGCTTTTGAAAAGCCATTGTATGCTCAAAATAATAATGTAATAGTTAATATCTTTCGAAAGTATGTGGGATTTTGAATGTGATGTGAATGTGGCAAAATATGAATGTGAATGTACTCTGCCTCCCCCCCCCTTCAATTGTTGGTATTGTCAAAGAAATGAGGAAAATAAGTGTTTTTTTCCAAAAAATATCATTCTAGATTTTCAAGGAATTATATGGTAAAAAGTTAGAAAATGGCATACGTTAACTTACTCTTTGGAAATGGATGAGCTGCATGTGTGGTGGTTGCAAAATTATGATAATAATCTTCTTCAAGTGGTTGTACACGTTATGGATGAAGGAGTCAAGATGAATTTTTATTATTATTACTAAAATTATTGAATCTGCTGCAGAATAGTGTTGATTCAGTTGTTGTCATATGATTCTGCAGCTGTTATCTGATTTTGTAGCTATAGAATGGTACTGATTATGCTGCTGCCATCTGATTTTGTAGTTTCCATCTGATTCTGCAGCTACCATTTGATTCTGCAACTGCATAGTGGTGCTAATCTGTTGTACCTACATATCTTCTTCATTTGCTCCAAAATGCTGAAAATGATAGTCTCCATGTCTTCAAAACTCATTGGCACAATTCCTGGTATGTGAATAGATGTTCTGATGTCGAACACAATAGGAAATTGTTTACTTAGTGGCCATTAACGGATGCCAATAGTCAACAAGAGAACTCTCACCATTGATGACAATGAGAATCAAGATGCCCAAACACATCTTTCTATGTACGAATAATTTTATTGTTGTTAAGTACCTAGAAGACCTGATGAACAAGGGACATTAATGTATTCACATTGTTTGTTAGCAAGAAGACTTGCCATTAAGGCATGCAAGCCTCAAGGTATTTTTGCAAGGATTTTAGACTTAAAGGACTACGACCTCAATAATTTGTATTGAAGCAAGGTTTATTTGCGAAATGAAAAGGAAACGAAAAAGAAAATGAAAATGGAAGATGACAATGGAAAATAATAATGACAATGGGAAATAAGCATGTAAGTGAGTTTCTTGCTTTTATTTTTGGGTTAGGAGTAGACAAAGAGTAATGGAAAGTGTATGAGAATGAAGGAAAATGAACAAATGACTCTTGCTGGGAAAATAAATCTGGTTTGCTTTGAATTGATTGGTTGGATTTATAATTCAAAAGGGAGAAAAGGTAATGGTCTTGATGGATATGGACTTGTTCTTATATTTCTCATGAAATCAGTCCTCTTCAATGATCATTCGATCATCCCAAACCTGCAAAAAACAAAACTTGACATAAAGAACATAAGCGTGTTAAAAAAGAAATGGCTAATTCCTTTATGATTCCTATGCAAAAATTTAAATGTCAAATGAAACAGATTAAGGAAAATAAAAAGTGTTATATTTAGTCCAATTCATGGTATTTATAATGATCCATTTTAAGAAATAACCATGAAAAATAAATCAACTCCCTGTTGTCAGATGACTTCATGAACTGTGCTAAGTAATTGGCATCACAAAGATTCGCTGTGTCCTGCAAGTTAAAGCTTCATAGAAAAATACACAACAACAATATTATAATTTTTAATGCCAAATATTCAGAAATCAACTAAATAATCTTCCAATTGTTCTGTAAGTCATTATTAAATCAATCAAATTGAATCGTCATCTGTGTTGCAATTATTTATTTATTTATTTTTGAACAAAAATCCATTGCTAGTAAATACTAATACTTGAGTCTTACATAGAATATGTTTCCCTTCACAAAGAAATGAAAATTTGGTAACAAAATAAATGCATTGGGCAACTTGAGACATCATAAATTTATTCACACTACTAGGTTGCAAAGCAGAATATAAATTAAACACTTGAATCTGCTTGAGCCTCCACATGTCAATCTAATATTTGTTCATCAAGTTATCGCCTCTAAAAATTTAGCACTTCTTGAAACATTTCAATCAGAAAAACATGTTCAAATCATCCCTCACATCATAGTTTTTTTTTTTTAAAGTCAAACAAATACATTCGGAAGCTGATATCGATATGTTGTATTGCATTATTAAACAAAAATTCATTTTCCAATAACTCGAAGGATGATTGGGAACATGTTTTTTTTTCTCGGCAAATTTAGCATCCCTATATATTTCTTCCATCGGGTTGCAACCATCTCTAACTGTATCAAAAATATGCCTTCCAAAGTACTTATTTACAGATATAAAATGGAATGACCTGCAAGAAATTTCCCAAAAGAAGAATTTTTGTTACAACAGTGAGAAAACGATTTGTGTAGTTCTTCTCTTGATTAACCAAAGGGCTCTGAGCTTTGGAAATGTCAATATATGTTTGCGATAAATCATTTGGAAAGTTAAAGATGTAAAATGGCAATTGTATTTCAAGTGGTGCAAAGTGGCGAGTTGGCAGAGATATTCAATGTTTTCTGGAGATTTCAAGATTGAAAAATACCCAATTAAATAGAAAAATATAATTATGAAATCGATGGATGATCTATTATGTTGGAAAAACGCCATGCGGAACTGAGCATGTGAAGTTTACCACAACTCTCTGAAATGATTTTCTGTGCATTAAAAAAAAATGTTTTCATCATGCAATTTGCAAATTATGCTTCAAAGAACCAAAAAATTATCCTAAATGGTTGTGAACATGGAAAATTTTAGGGACTAATATTCGTAGGTGGACGAATTTTCCATGCTTTTTCCAAAAAAATGATTCGCCAATTCACATTTTTTTAAAAATAAATTCGCCCAAACTTTATAGTATAAAAATATTTTACCCTGAAAATCACCAAAATTTATATATACTAATATAAAATGATTAAAAAACTAAATAATTTTACAAAAATAACATCAAAATTTTTACAATTCACATATTGGGGACTACTAATATTTCTCCAAGTTTTTAAACTTTAAGATAAACGTCCATCCTTAAAATTTTCCCTGGTTGTGAATCGAGAAAATCGCTCGCAAGTTAGCTAATTTCCCCTATTCCCAAAAAAACCAATGTCTTATTTTTTCCTAATTCACCTTTGTTTGCTCATAAAATGCATTTTAAAATCATGTGTAAAAAAAGTTACGCATTTTCTTTGCAACTGAATGTGTGTGATTTCTCCTATGGATGAATTACAATACATGGCTCTATAAGAAGAATCCATGACTTCAACATTAACAAAAAAAATTCCATGTCACATATAATTATTGATCAATTACTTTAGATTGGATTTAACTTGATTTCGGGCTCGAGTTGCAAAAATAATTTTTGGCTTGGATTCAAAAGAATTCTCCTTGACTTTTTGTGATCTTAGAAAATATCTCATGCCATTTTTCCATCATTGAAGATTTCCCTTCCCAGAAAATCGTGGAGAAGGCACCCAAAATAGTTTGATACAAGGCACACATTCCGTTTATTTGGTAGCCAGAACTTTCATTCTATCATTTGATCGTGCCTTCTGAACAAATTCTTCACTTAATCTCATATTTTCATCCATCATAAAATCTAGTATATCAGAAATGAATTTCTGGTCATTTGGTGCTTGTGTACTCTGGTACGGAAAGCAGGCATGCAGCAGCTGTTGAAGTTTCCACATGATCATAATCTTTGGATATCTCTGGATCATCTAACATTTGTGTTGCATTTGAATCCATTGGTTCATTAATTATGTTTTGTTTTTCCTCTATTGGATTTTGTTTTTCTAATCAGCTTTTTGTTGCCTTATTTGATTGTCTTGGAGAAACTCTACCAGTGCTCTTCAGAGGTTTCTTGTTTGATTTTGCAACTTCATAATCCTTTGAATCATTGTGTGTAGGACCAGCACTACTTTCCTCATTATTATCTTTTTTTTTTAATTTCCTGCAAATTGTTGAATTTTTTAATGGATGGGATTTTTATGGTTTGCAATGGATTTGGGAGGTTGGTACTATGCAATGCCTAAAAACCACAAAAAAGAATTATTTGCAGGACGAATCTTCAATAATGGAAAAAAGCTACACAGCTTGAAATTTCGAGTTGTAAAAAACCAGGGTCATCATTTAGACTTCTGTTTGTTTGGTAATGCAATGTGGTTTTTTCTAAATGTGTGTGTGTGTGTTTTTTTTTTAATTATTATTATTAGTTTTATGTTTCGTTTTTATTGTATTTTTTTTAAATGTTTTAGTTTTGTTAAAAAAATTATATATGTTACATTTAAAAAAATGAAAATATATACATATATATTTTAATTAAACAAAGCAATTTATTAATAAAGAAAATGAATTTGACAAGTTTAACTAATTTATTTATTTATTTTTTTTTTAAATTATTATTATTATTATTATTATTATTATTATTTTAAAGTTTGTTGAAAAATAAAATCAAATGACGGAAACAAAAGTTACCTGTAGAATTGCATTCTGTAGCTAAATATTTTTTTTTTAGATTTTATGATATACTAACAAAAAAATTTCTTTTTTTGATCCTCCAGGTCACACAAAGTGTAAAAGGAGAGCATACTCGAGAATTTTTTTTTTGTTAACATAGTCAAGATTTTATCAGTCGATTCCTTTTTAAATTTTGCAAAAAATGAAAAGTATCAAAACCGTAAATTATCGCTCGTGATTTTTGCTTGTGCTCCTTGTTCTCAATCATTTATTTTATTGCAAATATTTCCTGCCAAGGGTTAGTAAATGGGTGGTTTTCACTGCACCACAAGACATCAAATTTATACTAAAAATTATAAAAACTTATTTTTATTTTTTCAAAAACAAAATTAAAAATTCTAAAATTCTAGCCAAGCTTGGTTTTATGTTTATTTTTCCTATCTATCTAAAAAACAATTTTTTTTATTTTTAACTATATGAACGCTTCCAATGAAGCCATTTACGGATTAGAATCTTTGAAATATTCATATCCAAATTTACGAAATGTACCTGATTGTTTATAAGGATATGAAAAATTGTCTTGATCTTTCGATTTGCTGTAAGGATATCTTGAATAATAGATGAATGGTGTGGCGCAATCACTTTTTGATACAATTCCTCAATACAGCCTTTAGGCTGCATTCTAGATCCTTTGTCCATAATTGGTTAATAAAAATTAAAAATAAAATACACTCTAGACTGAAAGCTAGTTCCTGTGCACATTTCCTTGGCAACAACGCCAAAATGTTGGGGAAAATTAATTTCCTGTCATTTAATTTTCAACCCGGGGGTTTCGTAATTTTGTGAAGCATGAATGCACTGTATATGCTAGAAATTATATTTCAGTTTAGATCAAACAACTGCAAAATAACGAAAACTAGTTTATCTAATCTATAAAATCAAATAATGAAAAAAATGGAATTCAACTAACCTATTAAATCAAGTAACGAAAAGAAAGAAAACAAATTCAACTAATCTATGAAATTAAATGAAAGCATATTCAAAGGGAAAGAAAAACAACTAATGTATGATCAATTGCCCCAAAATTCAATATGGAAGTATGACATAGTCACCCTCTTGACATGATGTACAAGGAACCGATTACACTTTAGTTTTGAAAATTGAATCTAGGAAAGCTTTTAAATAACATGTAAGGAAAAAATCAATTACTGTATAGGTTAAACACTCAAGCATCCAATTTGGAAGTATATCAAAGTTACCTTCTTGGTATGATTTACAAGCATTCAATTATACATTTAACTGAGGATCTTAATCTAGGAAATTAGTTTAAAAGCATGTAAAGGAAAACTCGATTATTGCATAGGTTAAACATTTGAGAACCCAATTTGGAAGTGTGACAAGTCACCTTCTTTGCCTGATATTTAGGAGCATTCAATTATACATTTAACTGAGGATCTTAATCTAGGAAATCAGTTTAAAAGCACGTAAAAAAAAACTCAATGATTGCATAGGTTAAACACTCAAGCACCCAATTTGGAAGTATGACAAGTCACCTTCTTGGCCTGATTTTTAGGAGCATTCAATTTTACACATAATTAAGGATCCAACCTAGGAAACTAGTATAAAGGCATGTAAAGGAAAATTTAATTACTACATAGGTTAAATACTTGAGCATGCAATTTTGAAGTATGACAGAGTCACCCTCTTGTCATGATCTTTAGGAGCATTCAATTATACACATAATTGAAGATCTAATCTAAGAAAACAGTGTAAAAACATGTAAATAAACTAAACATCTGTGAGCTCTAATGCCTCAAACATAATCCAATTGGAAAATAGAAAAATCTACTTTCTTGGTTTGTTCTAGGAAAAGAAATATTACACAGTCATTCTAAAACTAATACTAAGAAAGAAAATAAATTGTTAATCTATAAAAGCAAATAAATCTCACACATTGTAGATGGCCAATCCAAAAGTATGAGATATGGTAAATAGAGATGCTCCAGATGTAAGCAAAACCAAGTCAAAATGAAAGAACATTCATGAGTAAGGTGCCACAATATAATTCTTTAATGAAAGCTTGAGCATAACTCCAATTTTACACACACTTGATAGGAGAAAGCTTCCCCTATTATACAAAAAGATGAGAAGCTATCTCATTAATGAGAGTCCATGAATCTCTCCCTATATCTCAGGAGTTACAATCCAAATAGGAAGTGATAAGGCACATGTCTTCTTAGAGTTACAATACAAATAGGAAATGAGACACATATCCTTATGATTCCATGATCTTCTCCATTCAAATTCAAATTTGGTCTTAGGAGGCCACATAAGAGTCTTTTGGAAGCTTCTTTTTGACCTAAACATGGCAACAATCTCATTCCACTTGTCAGGTAAAGTATATGCATATTATTTTCTAATTTTTAACCACAAATTCACTTAAAAATACTAGGAATTAATAAAGTTTGGAAAAACATAATGTAACCCAATAATGATAATGACAAGGTAAATGTAATGAAATGGAGGTGGAGTGAAGGTGATAATATAGAAATATAAGTGAAAATGTAACGGAAGTAAATGAGAATTTCAAGACCCAACAAAAAAACATGCAATAATGTAGCATTTTCATTTTTAAATTCAGTCGCAAAATCATACTAATTAATTTATGTTGACTAATAATGAACACATGAAATACATTTAAAACTACTAAATTAGTAGTTTATATTAATTAATGATGAACATAAATAAAATGAATATACGATTACATTCGTCATTTATGATGATTATTAAGGAAAGTAAATGAATTAAATATAAACTACTAAATTAGTCATTTATATAATGAATATGAAATTACTAAAAAAATATAAATGACACCTACAAATGATAAATTTGTGATTACAAATGGCAACTAAGTTTTGCATATATACGACTATCATTAGCTTATTTACAATGTCTTATAACACAACCAAAATCTAGTCATATTTCTTTAGTTACTAATTGATTTCAAATGATGACTAAAATTTGCATAGATATGACTATTAGTAGATAATTTATAGTATCTTATAACACGACCAATATTCTGGTCCTTTTTTTTTGGGCATCAATTAGTTTTCTCAGGTGATCATATATTGATATATTTTTTTGTATATTTGGTCATTAATTGTGACAATTAATGACTAAATCAATACTAAATTAACAATCAAATTTATGACTAAATATACTACTAGATGATAAAATTGAGACAACCAATTAATGACTAAGCTAAAACGACTAAAAGTTGGTTGTGTAATAATTCACTACTGGTCACTCACTGAAAATTGATCCTTTATGTGCAAATTTTATCCATTTTTTTTAGTAACTAATTAGCCAATTTTTTACTAGTTACTTGGAATTGTATCTTCTTTCATTTTAAGAAGAGGAACTCAGTATTGATTATAAGAAGCAAGAATTGAAGAAAGAAAAGAACAATAACACTGGAGTGACAAATGAGAAAAGAGAGCAGAGAACTAGTCTAATGATACCCTTAAAACCAATATCCTGCATGAGACACACACATATAGACTAATGGTAAAGACTTTAGAGTTGGTGAACTCACTTACAATGCCTTGGCAACACAATGATAATGTTTTGAAGTGATGAAATAATAGTTCATGTAGTCCAACCAATATTAAGTTGGAAACTCATATTGTAATACTTGGCATTTTATATAATATAATTTATGTGGTTGAAATTATTTATAGTTGCATATGATATTATTTAGTATTTTAATCAATATATGTAACTTTGTGTTTTCGTATTAGATGAACATGCACATTGTATGACATTTCTTTTTTAAATTTAGTTACAAAATCATACTAATTAGGTTATGTTGATTAATAATGAACACATAAAATCAATTTAAAAGGACTAAATTAGTAATTTATATTGATTAATGAAGAATAAAAATAAAATGAATATACAACTAAATTAGTCTTTTATAATTATTATTAATGAAATTAAATGAAATGAATATAGACTACTAAATTGGTCATTTATATAATGAATATGAAACTACAAAAAATGGATAAATGACTACTGCAAATGATAAATTTGTGATCACAAATGATGACTAGATTTTGCATATATACAACTATTAGTAGCTAATTTACAGTATCTTATAACGTGACTAAAATTTTGTCGTATTTCTTTGGTCATTAATTAGTTTCAAATGATGACTAAAATTTGCATATGTATTATAGTTATTAATAGCTAACATTTTAGTCATATTTATTTGGTCATTAATTGGTTTTCTCTAGTGATAATATAGTAATATATTTTGTTGTATATTTGGTCGTTAATTGTGGAAATTAACGATTAAATCAATGAAAAAATTTATGACTAAATATACTATTAGATGATAAAATTGAGACAAGCAATTAATGACTAATCTAAAAAATCCATCATTTTCTCCAATTTTCTAGCTTCGTTAGGTTTTCTCGTAGACAAAATGGTTAATTAGTTACTAAAAAATGACTAGACGACTAGAAATTTGCTATAAATAGACCATTTTCAATTGGTGACTAATAGTAGCTAATTTATAATAGATCACTTTAGTCGTTTTTAGATTAACATTAATTGATTTTCAATTTTATCATCTAGTAGTAAGTAGTCATAATGAATATTGATTTAATCATTAATTGTGGAAATTAACGATTAAATCAATGAAAAAATTTATGACTAAATATACTATTAGATGATAAAATTGAGACAAGCAATTAATGACTAATCTAAAAATGACTAAAAGTTGGTCGCGTTATAAGATACTGCAAATTAGCTACTATTGGTCACCAACTAAAAAATGATCGTTTATATGCAAATTTTAGTCATTTTTTTAGTAACCAATTAACCATTTTGTACAAGTTTGAGAAAACCCTAGCAGTATGAAAATAGGGTGCATGAGAAACCATAGAATAAGAAAATTGGAGAGAGAGAGAGATGCCTTGTACATTTCCTGTAGAGATTTATTTTCTTTATTTTTTAGGTTTTCTCATGCGATGCTAGGGTTTCTTCTATGAATGTAGATGCTCGACAATAACATGGAGTTGGTGTGATTCATGACAATGACTATGGTGGGTTTTGTTGTAATTCTAGATTTTTCTAACCAAGTAGAAGACATAGATAGTGGAGCTAACACATTAAATGATTATAAAACCTTGTTTTTATAGGATGTGAGGCTAGGGGAAGATCCTTTACATTTAATTATTTTATCTCTTTTTAAATTTGATGTAAAATTATGTTACTTCATATGCACATCCAAATATTTTATTTATTGCTAAATGTGAAACTTGTAGGGTATTTTTTAAGGATTTAATACTTTTCATATATATATTATTGTAGGCGACTAGCGTGGTTTGAAAATGTATATGAATACAATGTAGGAAAATTTTCAATATAAAAAATGTAATTTACTATTAAAATTGGTAATTTGCAAAATTTCTCCCATAAAATTTTACCTAAGTGAAAGTGAAGAGATTTTACCACATCTCCTTCCTATTGGAGTTATAATATCAACAAAAAAACATAACACAATGAGAGAAGGATTATTGATGTTTTATAGTATTTTAAATTTAAATTAGCTAAATATATATTATTTTTTACTTTTTATTATAGCTGTTTTTTTTTTTTTTATGTGGAATTTTTTTTTTTTAATTTTAAAAGGGGCGCATGTCAAGTCGAGGTTGAGCACAAAATTAATTATAGATCTCCTTCATACTAATTTGTAGAATTCCCTCTCAGAACAAAAAATAGAGTGAGCATAGTTAGAGTGGGATTATTGATGTTTTATAATAATTTACAGTTTCTATTATAGTTGATATTTTTTTTTTTTAGAAATATTTTACTTTTATTTTAAAAGGAACACGTGCTAAATCCACATTGAGGACATACGAAATTACACATCGCCTCATATTGGGTTGTAGATTGTGTCTCTTGTCACAATAATTATTCATATTATCTTGTACAAGGTGGTATCATCTAATATAAAATCAAGACAATATTGTCATTGTGAAATGCTAATGCCATTTGCATTATAACATTTATGTTATATTCCCACCTCTCCTACAAGAACATATATATAACTAATATATAAATCCCTAACTATATCAAATTACAACTTAGTTTTATTAAATTTTAATTTGAGGAAATTAATCAATAATAAAACCATCTCACCCTTAAAAGCCTAGTTAAAAATTTGTAATAATTTTTTTTTCCAAGAAAAAACTGAAATTTTATTTTAAAAAGGAAACAAAATTACATTTTCCATATGCTTATTATCATTCAGTATAAGCATCCTTTACGACTTTGAAGAAAAACAAAAAACTAAAACTAAAATAAAAATATAAGGGAAAAGATTATGTAATGTAAAATTCATTTATCTTCCCTTTTATTCTTTTCTTTTTTTGACCTGCAACCATTCCCCCGAGGTGGGGCCGACTGGTAACATAGTCATTTCACTCACAAACATCTTTGGTGGATGTTATTTATATGAATATGATATTTTTGAGAAATGAACTTACTTTGTTCTCACCATCTCATCCTCCTTGTGTGCCACTTTTGTCTATTGTTCTAATTCTTGGATTGCTACTAAATCTACCCCATTCTACTTGTGGGTAGCATTGTCATTCTGAACCTAAGTGCACCCTTATTCTTGGATTACATTTTTATCTATAATATCCTCTTCCATTTCCTCCATTTGGTAGGATTTGGAGGTTGACACCCTTTTCATTTTTTTGTTAGCCCCTTTTTTGATTTTGGGTGCATTTTTATTGAGGGCATGTGTCCTGCAAATGTCTAGTTTGATAGAAAAATCATCACCAAAATTTCATATTATCATAATCTAGTAATTGGGTCCACTGGAAACTTTGATGTTTCATCTGAATGTAATCACTTATTCCCTTACTAAAATATATAATTATAATATAACCTTTACCATTTTTGTCTTCCTAATTTCCTCTTTATTAAATTAAAAAACCACTTAAATTTCTTGACAATGAATCCACATTGAAAGTTGATATTTGAAATTAAAATATTCTTTTTCACCACTTCCCATATCTCTTATATAATTAATAAATTATATCAATAATTATTGTATATATAGTTCTATATTTTTTATTTATTATTATTTTTAAATAATTTAATAATTTATTATGTTTAATCAATAAAATATACATAATAACAACAATTCAACCCTCTCTCATGTCAAGTGATTGTTGATGTAAATTAGTTATAATCTTCAGTTCATTGACTTCATCAACTTCTCTACTCATGGCTCAGGTAAGGTTTAACACTACACTTGCAAGACTGATCATCACTTGAAGGGAAGGTAGGTCATTTAAATCTATTATTGGTTTATGTCATGATTCATCTTGTGTTGGAAAATCACCTCATATAGAGTTGTAGTAGTTCAACATTAAGGATAGGGATCCTAGGTTATTCATTACAAAGAGATAAGAAACAATAAAAGTATTGTCATCCTCTCCTCATGGATATTTATTTGGGTAAGTGCCCTAGCATCTATTTGTATCTTATGCTATTTCTATCTTCCATATTTCTACTCGAGAAGGATCTTTCAGCTCTTTAATATATTCCCTCATTCACTTTTCTACACCAACATTTTTCTTTGGATTTCTCTCTTTTCCTCATTGTCGCTTATTTGTTTTATGGACTTTCTCCTCCCACTATATCTAATTCATATTTTCTCTTGGTTCCTACATAACTTCTATGTGGTGTAAACTCTTATTTGTTCAAGAAATGCATCCATTTGTCTGTTTCCTATCATTTTCCTAGTGTTTCACAATGCAGCACCAAGGTCACTCCCACTCAAGTCTAGGTAGTAATAGGACAAACATTTTGTTGCTTGAAGATAATTTAGCAACTCTATAGTGTGTCATAACATAGTTTAATATCCTCATTTAGATCCTAAAATATAACAATGAATCCATTTACCAATGCTTGTAGGTTTTGGTGTAACGACAACCATCCTCTGTTTAAAGTGGTATCACAACTCGAGTCACAGGTTTGATACACACCTAGCTCATGTTAGGGGAGAATGTTGCACAAAGAAAATTTTACAAATCTCTAATGTGTCAATGTCATGGTTTAATAGCTTCCTGTAGATCCTTAAATATGGTAATGCATCCATTTTTCAATGCCTGCAATTTTTGTTGTATGGAAATCATGCTCCATTTGTTGAATGTGTTGTCATTGATGTTAGTTCAAGGGGAGATTTTTGAATATTATTCCATTAATTTTATTTTGTAGTGATGAATGTGTGTTGTTGTGGCTTGTTGAGTGTTTTCTAGCTTGATGTCATGGATGAAGTTGCATACTTGAGTAGCTCATATTTAAAGGATTCCTTATGAGAATGAAAATATTATAGTTGTATGGCCTCCTTAGGGAAATTTATAATTATATGTGGAAATTTTCCTAACTCCCAAGGAAAGAGGATAATATTCATTCTGAATTAACTTAGGTAAGTAAATGTTTCAACTTGGTCACATTTCTAGACATGTATATTTATGGAGTGCAGGACCCTCACTCGATCATAGTGGGACATATTTGGGTGAAAGGAGAAGACAAAAATGGTTGTGTTGTAGTATTACAACAACTCCCCATTATCCAAGAGAGTAACTTAGAAATAATAATGGGGACCCTTTAAAATTTTAGAATTAATATTCAATTTTTAGAAATAAAACCCAAGTTAGCATTTTCTTAGGTTAATATTTTAATGTTCTTTTACAAATAATAAAATCAGTAAAAAAATTCTTAAAACTAAAAAGATTCAAAGCAAAAACATATAATGGGACAAAATACCAAAATAGCGAAGTTGCGAAAAAGTGAATTGTCAAGTGCCGAGTTGTGAAGTAACAAATTGTGAAATGCTGAAATGCCGAAACAATGAAATTGTGAAGTAGCGAATTCCTGAAATGTCGAAACATCGATATCACATTCTGTTTAAAAACTTCACATAGTCGTAGTTTCGCATTTCGCATTTTGAAGATTTCTTGAATAACTAAAGCATGTTGACTATCAAATCATCGATGAAATGCCCTGATATAATTCCATTTGTTAGAATCATGTGGACCTATGCTTTCGAATTTAATGTTCATTCATGTGCATTTGTAATCTCAAGGTTTTCAATTGATTGTTTAGTTTCAAAATCAAATACCTAAGGATTCCCATTACACATGAATTAAATTGATAAGACTCGTAATAGTGTTTCGAAGTGATTTGGGCTTATCATCTCTAGTTTTGTTTTAACAGGATAATTCTAAAACACAAGGCATAAAAGCATGTCACAATTGATTAAATAACAAAGGAAATCCGCCACCCCTCCAGAGTTAATCGTGTAGCAAGAGGAGAAAATGAAATGGCTCCCTTAGTGAAGGATACCACATGAAATCCAGACATTGGTTCTTTAGGTTGGGAATGGATTTACCAAAACTTCAAGAATGAGAAACCTCAAGTAATTGCAGACAGGCAAGCCATTGCTGATGATACTTCTTCCAACGAATCAGAATCCTCAAGAGATGCGACTAACTCCTTTCTTCATACAATTGTTTCTAATCCAAAAATGCTTCCATACACTGATTTAGTGAGATGGGTGTTAGAAAATGTGGATACAAGGGATAGACAACTTGTTACCAATAACAAAACTTTCACTGGTTCCCTCAAGCCAACAGATTTAAGGAAGATGTATAAATTACCAGAACCTCATAAGAAATACGATTCACAATTCGTTCAGAAGTTCATGCGAGACAACAAAAATATGTTGAGGCATTGGAATACCACCCGGTCCAAACCTTAAAGCAGCTCCTTTTCTGTTGGGTGTGGTGGCTCCGACTGGGGATAGTGGGACCAATTTCCCAATAAAGAATGATTTTGGGTGTGTTTTGATTATATAACATGCAATGGAAAATTATTCTAATATATCACATGCATCTATCTAAACTATCTATTCTACAATATACCTAAGGTGTTTCTTCCTTTATGCGATCTAAAGAGATATCTTTCAACTATTAGTAATGTAGATTATTTAACAATCGAAAGAGATGAAAAATTATGTAAGATGATCCTTCTAACAAAATAGTTTGATTAGAAGAATTGTAAAAATTATATCACATTCATATGTGTGATTATATATCATATAAGAAATCACAGACAAATATTAGTATAGAAGTTAATTTAACATTCATCTATAATGACGTATCAAATATATAATGTAATAAAGAGAAGACTGTCAATATAGAAAGTAAGACTTAATACAATTGAATATAAGTACCATATGTACGATGTTCTACTCATGTAAACTGATAGTGTATATCTGCTCCTCTTCACTTTAAAGCAATTTATAGAGTATAGTAGTGCAACATCAGTTAAACAACTTCAAATGTCAAAAGATAATAGACCGTGTTCCATTAATTCAGGAAAGCATTCACAAATGTACAATTGTGCATTATTTGCAAATGTTTTTGACAAATTTCTGGACCCTTCTCTAAATGCATGAGAGGGGTTTAAATACTAAACTAACTATGTTTTAAAAATAGATTACTACATAAAAATAGAGGAGGTTTCAAACAAACATCCTTGTAAGACTAACTTTAACTACAATCTAGGAAAATAAAGTAACAATATAACTTATGAATTCAGATCTTTATTTTGGATTTGATTCTGAAGTTGAAAAATATCTAGCATGGGCTTGAGATGAGCTCGCTATAAAATTCTCGATCTGACCTATCCCTTGAATATCACATTTGAGAGTGTTGGCTATGATCTTCTTTTCGAATTTGTTAAATTCTATAGGGTCTAGTACTGATGATAACGTTTGATCAGAAAATTCCAATAATTTTCTTAATCAAACTTATTTACTTTTTTAATAATTTCATCATGTGTTTCTGCCTTTTGTTTCCATTGTGCTTCCAATTGTTTGACTTATGAGAGCACTTCAGATGCTCACTCTTTGATAAGTTATGATTTCAACAACTGTTCAAATATAGATTCAGTAATTTCCTTTGTCAACCTTGATGCTTTTGCTATTGCTTTCTTTGTTTGCGTTATCTGTGCTTCCCAATCCTTAAATAAGATCTGATTGTGGGATTTGTCTATCTGGGGTAGACTAGCTTCCTTGCCTAAGTCCGACGCTTGCCATTGAATGTGTCCATTGATTTTCTTTTTGATCTTCTCACATTCAAGTTTCTGGATAGCTACTTTCTGGATCAATATTTCACTTGATTCACAATAAGAGCCAGTAATAGAAGCTTGCTATCAAAATACTTCTTGTTGTTGCTCTAAATTAGTATTCACATCCAATGCTTCCTTTATGAACTGCTCTAACTATGGTTGGATTTGTTATCTATTCATCACTGCTTCAAGTAGTGTTTGCTTCTCAGTGAGTTGTATTTGATGTTGTAAATTGAGACTTTTGAAATCCTTCTAAAATTGTGAAATTTTCAATTATATTTTATCACTGGAGTTAGACTTTTCTTGATTTAACAGTCTCTCTAATTATTGTATTTTGTCTTCTCTCTACTTCAGTAACATTTTAACTTCAGTAGATTTATCAACAATGGCAGTAGCATATGCCCCTGCAGACTGTGATAGTTTGGTTAAATGTTCAGTAGAATCAGCTAGAGGATCCTTCCATAAAACATCAATAGATTCATTTGTAAGATCTGTGACTGTATCATCAATTCTTCTCCTTTTTCTTCTCTTGACTATAGCATTATGACTAGGACTACAGAAGACATCCAACGAAGGAATTTCCTCACCTTGTAACACTATCTTTTCTGTGGGATACGCTGGGATGATCTCTCGATCATGAGTTTTAGGAACTTGTTGTAGTGGAGTAACAACTTCCACTAACTTATGGGAATGTTCAGGTGTTTGAAAACTGGCAGCTTGATCAGCATTGGTAATTTTTCTAGGAATATTCATTGCTTTAGAAAACTCATCCCTTTCACTATTCAAATTCTTTGGTTAGGAATTTTATGACTGATCAAGTGTATCTTGACTGTGCTGAACTTCTTGGGAAGTTGATTCGGTTCCATTACTTCCTCCTTTCTCCTGCATCTCAATCTCTTGGATTACTCAATCAATTATATTTTCTAGGTTTTCCTTTCCATTTTCAGAATGATCTGAATGATGAGATTGATGCTCTAAATTTCCCGACTCATCTTCAGACATGTATTGCACTTCATTATCCAATATAATACTTGGAGTAGGTCTGTTGACATATTCAATATTCAGTAAATCCAAAGGAATATTTTCCAATATTTTACTGCTATATGTTTGGAAGGCTTCCAAGTCATCTTGATTGAGTTGACTCGATGCATAATTAAGTACATCTGAAAAATTTTCAATGCCTTGAAAGAAATCATGAAATCTATCTATCTCTTTCACAAAAGGTTTTACTTTGAGATCTGTGATGTAGATTTTAATTATATCATTCAGATCATATGGTTGTCTTGACATTATGGCCAAATTCAATAGATTAACTTTCAACACTTCTTTGTAGGCATGACCAATATCAAAAAAGTGAAAAGGTACCACACTCCACACTGTAAAGGGAAATTAGACCAAACGACCTTCTTAGCATCTTTAAGCTGTTTTGAAATACCATTTACAACAAGTTGGTAAGAAATTTCTCTTGCAAGTAATTTATCAGGAACATAATATGGCAAGATGTGTGGAGAAGCATAACTCCCAAATACTCTGACATAAGGGAAAATTTCCTTTGCGAACCATCTAGCAACAGACAAAATGTATGTACTAGCCTCTTTGGAAACCCTAGGGGGCTTTCTCATTGAATATCATCTGGTGCATAGGCAACATGACTCTATGGAAAATTTTGTAAACATGAAAATGGAAGTCTGAATCCTTAAGAGCTCTGTTATAAATGTGGATTGGGGTACGGTCTTGGGTTGTCGATTTCCATCCCATGGTAGGAAAACTAGAATAAAAGAAAATTGCATCCATGACACAGGGACTCATATAAAAGGGGGGTATTTCTTTAGATGAAACACTTATTTTACTCCTATACTCCATGATGTTTCTGGATAAATTATCAGATAGGATATTTTCCCAATTAAAAATTAAGGAATTGACGATTGCATCAATTAATGGCACCTAATCTACAAAAAACCTATTAGTATCAGGTTTTGTGAATAATCTAGACAACATACAAGCAACATAATAGTAGGGGGGAGGCATTTGTGCTATTGGGTACATACAGAGTTTATCTCATTTAATGTTGCCCTGGTCTTCCTTCAATTCCTTTATGACTTCTATCAGGTCTGGATGTTTTGATCTAAATCTTTGAAGAAAATCTTTGTCATAATTTTGTTGCGGGATAAGTAGTTGGTACATTATCCTCAAATATTCTGCCCTCAATGACCCAATATTCTCGCTTTTGAATCTTTAAATGTTTTTTCTTCTATGTTCAAGTAGTCAATTACCCACTTAATCATATCTGTATAGGGGAGAATCTTTGGCCTTTCTACTACCTTATGGATGAATGAGCATGCAACGTCGATGTAGGTTGGGTCTGAAGAAACAGATGCATCTGCTGAAGAAACTTTGACTATTACTCTTGGCTTTTCATCCTCGAAAAGCTAATACATTTCCTCCCATGACTAACTTCTGCATTCCTTGTTCCAGGTGGTATCTTAGAATAGGGGAGACATATCTGAGTCTTTGGTAGATGATAATTGGGCAATCTCTTTGCCTTTCTTGTTCATCTCTATTTCCCTCGCCCCATTAAGTGGTTCCTGATTTCAAGCGAACAAAGAAAACATTAAAAATATAGAGAACGGAGAGGAAAATAGAATTGAAACAAATATGGCATTCAATCACTTCAAAACACGCTCAAAGTAGATATGAATCTATCAAAACCTTACTTCTATTAAATGCCATTAATCATTTAAAATCAAATCTCTTACACCTTCACGTGAAGTATTTATCGATCAATTTAAGACGTTGGATTTCATATTCAGTTTGATTTGACATAATTTATTTCACATGCTCGAGTAATTAATGACCATTCATCGCATATCACAACTTATAACTATTTCCATTTAGGATGTTACCCATAAATCTTGCAAAATGCGATCTGTGCAAATCACAATCGCAAATTTTATGTGGTAAGTGAGTTTTATTTTAGTTAAGTCCTGTGAAATGCGAAGTGTGCATTTAAAAATTCAAGCAGCTGTGCTTTATTGGACTTTGGAACTTTATGTTTATTTCTTTATTGGCTCATCGGGTCCGCATAATCGTAACTTTCATTGAATTTCTTATAAGTTGATCGTTTAAATGAGGCGCGATGCGATTTTGGTTTATAACGGTGATTAAAGTGTTTGCAATAAGATTTTGATATGAATCTGGAAATATCTTAGCACATATCGCAGCCAACATGTCTAAGTGGATGCGCACTAAGCAGTGAAAGCAGAAAAACAAAAGAAACTTTATTTCCTAAAGTTTTTTTACTTTAGCTAAAAAAAAATGAAATGAATTTCCTAATTATTTTTAAAGGGTCCCCATTTATTAAAATAAATGGGTGTTGTTGTATAACACAATAATTGGTGATTCACTTGGGGGAACCAAATATATTTGACTAACTTTTTGAACTTTCTAAAAACCTTTTTGAAATGAAAATAGTTACAGGAATGAATTTCAAACAAATAATATCTTACTAAGCAACAAAATTTCTCTTAATTAAAATTTATAAGAATCCCTCTTTTTAAAAATATAAGTATGATAATCTATACCAGTCTTTACTCAATTCAAAAAGATAAAGTAGGTCACCCTTACAGATTAGCTTTATAAATATTTACTCTTTTATCACAGGTAGAGCCTCTGATCCAATAGGAAATTTAAGCTCTTGGTAGGGTTACCTTTTACCCAACAATGATTCATTGTCCCATCCAGTGTTACAATTTCCAAAAATAAATTCCAACCTTATACACCTGATCTTTTTTGAAAATTGCTTTTATTTGTATTTTATTTGTATGTACTTAAAAGCCATTGTCTTGGCTTGGTAACCAAATAATGACAATGCCATTCACTAGTTGTAATTAAATTGATCAAGATGGCTCTTGATGAGACCCCTTGTCCTCTTGATATAATCTCAAGTCATTACCTTGTTTTGGTAGGCACTATGGGTAATGTCAGTTTAACTATTTCCCTATGAACATGGTAAACAATATAGTGATGAGACTTATTATCTTTTAATCTTTCCTAGTATAATATTTTTGAATTTCTTCTAAAATTTAATAAGTTTTCTCAGATGGGGGGAATCATTGGTCCTTTTGAGGATTTCTGGATGATAATATTGAGTTTTAGATTTATTTTCTGCAAAAGAGTCTTTACTACGTTAAATATTCTTTTCTTGAATGATAACAGAATAATCATGTTATATAAAGATGGGATTTCATCAGAGAATAAGTAACTTCAGTGAAATTGCATCTTTCAGTAAAAGTAAAATATATTTGTCTTTCAAATATTTCGATTGTTTCCTTAACATTTCTTATTTCTATAAGCGATAAAACAAAAAGGATCATCTGAGATGCTTATTTGAAAATCCAAAAATTTATACTAAGCAACTTTTATGTTCCTATGGAAAAGAAAAATACACTAGTATACAGGTAATAGAAGTGGTTACCTCCTATGATAAGTATTTTTTCAAAATCTGCCCATTAACAGGCAAATAATCTCTTTTTCCTAATAGATCTTGTAATAAGAATGTTGATGGGCCTATTTCTTCAATTATTTGAAATGGGCCTAGCCAGAGTTTTTGAAACTTCGTGTGTTTACCTTTTTCCTCATGCGCTTTGTCCCATTTCAATACCAGATCACCAATTTGAAATTTTTTTAGAGTAACAGAAGTTGAATCAAATGAAGATTTTACTATCTGATGATGATGTGCATGAATATGCTTAGATTTTTATATTTCTTCTTCTAACTTAAGAATTTGACATTGTCTAAGTTGCAGTGAAGAAGAAGGAGATTCATCAACAAATTGAACTAAGGAAAGAGAGGGAATAACTACATTCGTAGGAAGAACAACTTATTTTCCATAAAAAATATTGAATGGAAAGGTACCAATAGAAGCTTTCTGAGTTATTCGATCTGACCAAAGAGAAAATATCAATGACTTGTGCCAATTTCGTTGGTTTTGATCAACAGTTATTTTGATTATTCTAATCAAGTTTTTGTTCGTGGATTATGCTAAACCATTTCCTTGCTGGTAATAATTTGCAGAATAATTAAGTTTATACCTATTTTTATTTCAAATACCATCATGGCAGTTCCTGAGAAGTAAGATGCATTATCAAACATTAAAGCAGTATGTAAAAAAAACCTAGTTATGATATATTGGTTGATGAAATCAATGATATTCTCAGATCTGGCTACCTTCAATGGATTTGCTAATACCCATTTAGTAAAGTAATCTGTAGCTATGAGAATATATCTATGCTATTTGGAATAATTAGGAACAATCTCGCCGATTATATCTAATCCCCATTGTTCAAATTGTTGTTCGATATTCACCGGTTATAATGGGAAGGTTGGCTTCCTTTGTCTTCTAGATGCACTTTGACACACTTTTCATTTTCTTTCGTATTCATGAGCATCTTTGAAAAGTGTAGGCCAATAGTAACATGCCTGCAGGATTTTGTGTGTTGTCTTATTTCCCCCAAAATGTCCTCCAACTAGTCCGTCATTGAGTTCATGCAAGACTTTCTCTGCTTCATATTTTTATAAGCATCTTAATAGTACATAATCAAAATTTCTCCTAGCCAATACATCATTGATTAATTCATATTTCTTGGAATTTAATCTCAAAGCATGTTTCGTTTTGAAACTGGGTTGGGTTGGATCATATCCATTTTTCAAATAGAAAATGAGGTCAGTGTATTGAGATTGTACATCGTTGAGGCTTACCTATAATATTTGTACATTGTTGTCTGAATCTTCTTCTGATGATAGATGGATGCTCCTGTAAGCATTATGCAAAAACCTTGACCTCTAAAAATTTTAGAGCGTCTAATTTCTACATCATATTCTTGTAAAGAAGTAACCCAGTTAGCCCTTTTCTCTCCTAATTCTCTTTGCATTAGTAGTTTTCTCACTGCAGAGAATGGAACTATGATTATGGTGTGATTTTTTAGGAGAAATTCCCTGAAATTATTTATAGCCTTAAAGATAGCAAATGCTTGCTTTTCAACAGATGAATAATTTAGTTCTGTACCTTGTAAATTGGAACTAAAAAATGATATTGGTGCTTCAATTTGTTGGTCATTAAGTTGTTCTAAAACATCAGCGCATGATTTGTCTGATGAAAAAGTATATAAAGTAAAAGGATTAAGAAAATTGGGGGTAGTCATAAATGGAGCATTGACAATAGATTGTTTGATCAAATCAAATGCTTATCTTTCATTATGTCCCCATTTAAAGACTGAATTTTTCTTAATTATGTTTTGCAATGGAAAAAATATTTGTGAAAAGTCAGGGATAAACCTTTTAACAAAATTAATTTGTACAAGAAACGACTGCATAGCTTTCTTGTTATGAGGGAAATGAAATATTTTAATCTCTTCACTTCTTAAAAGATCAATATAGATACATCTTTTTGACACAATGAATCCTAAAAAAATGTATTCATCTAATGCAAAAAATGATTTCTTTGTGTTTAATGAGATGCCATACCTTTTACATCGCTCGAAGACTTGTTTTAGGTCTCTCACTTGATTGGTTGATTGTTTAGAAAAGACTGTAATGTCATATAAATAAATAACCACTGATTTATTGATAAGACCCCTAGAAGCTGTGTCCATAACTCTCTGAAAAGTGGCACATGCATTAATTAATCCAAATGGCATCTTTTTAAAGGCATAAGTTCCCCACTTAGTCCTGAATATAGTCTTTACTCTGTCATCTAGATGTACAAGAATTTAGTTATATCTCGAGAATCCATCTAGAAAGGACATAAGTTCAGAACTAGCTACTGTTTGGAGTACTTGGTCCATGGTTGGTAATTGAAAGTTGTCCTTTTGACATGATTTGTTTAAATTCCTAAAAAAAATACAAATTCTATTATCTCCATTTTTCTTCTTGACAAGTATCAAATTTGAAACCCATTTAGAATGCCTAACTGGAGAGATGATCTTTTATTTGAGGAGTTTATTCAGCTCTGTTTTTATTTGATTTTCAAGATTCAGGTGAATCTTACTCAATTTTTTTTGTATAGGTTTTTCGTGTGAAATCATAGGAATTGTGTGTTGAATCATAGAAGTACCATATGTTTTGAGATCAGTGTAATCCCAAGAAAACATACTTTTGTATGTTCTAACCAACTGTTAGGTCCCCGTAATTTTTTAGATTGGTGAGAACAAATGAACAGGGGTAACATCATACCAGTCTTTGGAGTCCTAGGACCTAGCCTTCTTGGACTCAGAGAGGGCTCTCTCTTTATTTTGTGCAAATGATGTGAACTTGTTTTCTTTTAGGGTTTTCTTTTAGGTTAGTTGTTAAGTTTAGGGTTTTTTTGTTTGTTTGGGTTGGGTAAATGATCGAGTAGAATAGACGGAATGAGAGGTTTTCAAATCATTGGGCTATGGAGTCTACAAAAAGTCATGGAAGGTTCAAAAATGGATTGGGAAGCATCACAGGGAAAATATAACAAAGTCAAATAGATCTAAAGGCTTATGTGAATGGAGGTGAACATCAAATTTGTGAACATAGTAGGTGTAAAAGGGTAGTTAAGAAACCTTGAAAAAATACCTTTAAACATGAAGGGTTTTTAACACTACTCAGCATAAAGAAATAATCATAAGACAAGGAAAAACAATAACTCTTTGATTAAACATCAATCAAATAAGCATTTAAAACAAACAATCCAGTGAACTATATAAGGCGAGAAACTCATTTAACTTCTAGTGATTTCACCTTCAAGGTTAGAAAAACATTCAAGATAAACATATAACTTTAATCAAGGAAGAGGGAACTCCTAAACATCATTGATCAGAGCCATAAAGATCTTCAAAACAATTTTTCAAGCATGGACAAAGGGTATGATCAAAACATAGCCTCTTTGGCAAACCTAATTAATGGTACTTCAAAGAAAGATCTCAAGAACAATGTTTTAGTGACATAAAACAAGCAGGGCTAACCATAAAACATCTATGATATCTACTGTATTGAACCATTCATAAGATAAATTTCTTAGTCTAGAGAGCAACTAAGAATTCTTTAAAATGACCTATCAGAGGAAAACATAGAAGCAGTGAAGGATAAACAGAGCTAAGGTGCCTTTGAACAACATTTCTTAGTCTAAATATTTTTTCCTACTGCAACAGAAAGATGAAAAATATGATAATACAAGAAAACATGAACTAAATAGGAACACATCACCATTTGACAATGCTCAGGGATCCTACAAGCAAGCCTTCTCCAATGTCAAACAATTCAAGCCATTCACAAAAAATCAGAGCCAATTTGTCTTCAATCTCCAAAAATATGTATTACTCACAAGATTCATAACAACAACCATAAAAAAATGAATCCTCAATGTTCTATTTAACAAGCAAGGAGGAGAAAACCTAACTGGGTCTCTAGAATCTGATTGGCTAATCAGAAATGTCACTTTTGTCCTTGAGACCTTGCAAGGCCCAAGGCACAAAATTGACATTTGGGCTCTGCCAAGACTCCAAAAAATTTCCTAGCGTACATTGCTGACTTTTGGACTGTCAAAGCATAGCACTGAGATTCAAGGATGTGTTTCCTGGCCTAGGCGTAGCGCTTGCACAAGAAAACTGGGTCTACTTGCAGCCAAGCTTTGATGGCCTTCCCGATGTCAGAATTGGCTCCATGATGGTTCGTTGGAAAGCTTCCTGAATCTAATTTACAGAATGACCCTTGGTTTTCTGATTGGACCCTTGTAACCTACTCAATAATTAAATTTCCAAAATCTGCTCCAAGCACAACGCCAGGCCTAAAAATGAGGCAGAAAGGTGAAAAATGAGGTCTTTTTTGGCCTTTTGAGGGACCAAAAATGCTCCAAATGATCTAAAATTTGGTGAGCATAATGTACTTGATGTGAGGATTCCAAAAATGCAAATGTTTCCTCCTGAGGGTGCATGATATGAAAGCATAGCACTAGGGGTGTTGTGCTTAGAGGCCTCCAAATTCTCAAAAAACCAAAATTTCTCAAAATTGGTGGATTTCTACCTCATGGGGTTTGAGAAGCCTGTAGAGAAGCTTCAGCCAAGATTCCAAGGTTTTCTTGGTCTTTTTCCCCTTTGAGTGCTTGTAGCTTCACATGGGCCTTTTTTAGTTTAGCCCTTGCAACTTGGTTTCTCCGAGCATAATGCTTGGTCATTTGCTTTTGGAGGTCAAGGTCCCTCTTCACCTTCTTCAACTGTTTGTTTTTATTCTTGTTATATTCAATGTTATACATGGCCATATCGAGGCATCTTTCTAGATCCTTAATTTATGCATCCTTTCATTGGAGCAATATACTAGTGGCCCTCTCCTTATCTTCAGTTTCATTGTCAAGGTCTATGATGTCGAGTTCATGCTTACCTTTCTTCACCTTTTTTTTGCCTTTATCTATTGGTTTAGTGGATGGGGAAGGCATGGCCCCTTTCATTTTTGAGGAAGAAAACACATGCATTTCCCCTCTTTGGTATATCAATGGAAGAGGTTTAATTGTGATTACCTTAGTTTTTTCATCATAGGTGCCATCATTTGTTTCTATGCCTCTCTCTTCATCACCTTGACTATTTCTTACCTCTTTGCCTTCAACATCAACCTCACTTTTAGTCTCCTCACTGACCTTTGCACTTTCATTTTTTTCATCATTGTAGCTGATTTCCTGTTCATTGCTGTGATCTTCATTGTCATTATCACCCTCTTCAATTTCTTCATTGTTTTCATGATTGTCATGACTGTCATGACTGCCCATTTGCTCACTGATGTTGGTTTCATTGGTGTCCATGTTGTCTTCAGCATCCTAATTTTCTTCATTGTCATCATCTTCATCATTATCCACCTCCATGTTCTCTGCTCCATTGCTGAGCTCTTCTTTATCACTGATCAATTCATTTTCACTGTTAACTTCCTCATTTTCTTCACTCTCACCATCCCCCTCTATTTCCATGTTTTTTGCTTCTTGTTGGTTTGACTCATCACCACCCTCATCTACACTTTGGTTTGACTCATTGTCACCCTCACCTACACTTTGACTTGCTTGTTCATTGTCACTTCCTTCTTGATCTGATGCATTAGGAGAAGATGGGGAATGAAGGCTTTATTGAGGAGAGGATACTTGGGTAGATGATGATTCATGGTCATTAGGAGGTTATGAAGGAGTGGAGGGAGGAGGATGAGATGATGAGGGTAGATTTGGTTGATGGGGGTTGAGGGCTTGTGGATACTTCATGAGCTATGAACACCTCCCAAGGTATGCCTCTTTGCTCTAGCTGATGTAGCACCACCATCTTGATCAAGGAGTTGTGGGAAAAACTATGCATTTTCTAGGAATAACTCCTCCTTCGGACAACAAAAGACATCTTTTCGATACTCATATACAAGTAGTAATGAAAATGAAGCATTTTAACCCTGGTAAAATGCATGAGTAATCTAATATGGTAGGAGTAGAGCCCAGAGTATCTCCCCTCACATGTAAAATATTTCATGATGACCTTCATTAAGGGTGGATACCTCTCCAGTAAGTGTGATAAAGGGAAAATAGTCTTGCAGCCTTCTATGTACCTAGGCTTGAGGAAAGGCTCATAGAAGCCCATGTCCAACTTTGCCCTTTTGAACCATTTCTCACCAACATCAGGAAGTCCAGTAGCATGGGAAATGGTATCTGATGAAAGCTAAAAGTATACCCCTACAAGATTTGCTTGTTTATTGTGTAGGTTGAGGACAAACAACCTAGTGAGCTCAAGTTGAATTTTCACTTGTTGGACCTTTTCACAAAACTGGAAACACCCCACATTTTGAAAGCATGTGAGAATCATGGGAGAGGTAGTAATCTCCACAATGTCTTAGGGTTCAAATATATTAACCTTCCCACCCTTGTTCTTTTGAATTATAGGCACTTGGCCTCCTTCACTACTGACACTCCCTTCTTCTCCTGACATGGTGACTAGTGTTGCTCTTAGAAAAACTTAGGCCTGCTTGTGAAACTAGGTAGGAGGAGTGAAATGAAGGATGGCGAAAGGAAACTTTTGTGAGTGAGATGGAGGTGTGGGCTTATGACTGATTTCTTTTGAGCTTTGATGAGGGCTAACTTGAATTGACTGAAATTACCGTATTAACACCCCTCTTAATTGATAATTTTTTGCTTGTATGTCAAAACAAAGATTTTGCCATGAGGACCTAAGGTTTCCAATGACTAGGGTTTAGTCAATTTCCTTTAACCACTAAATCATAAAAACCACTTGGAGGATAAGGAAAACATGCTCCTACCAATTTTTGACTCCTTTGCAGGTCCTTGGATGTAGCTTGGAGGTGGCTCCCTTGTTTTTTTGGCAATTTTGCAAGTGGGAGAGGGCTTCTGCTCTAGGTGCAGCGTCAGGCGAAACTAGGCCTGTCGGGTCCTCCCTAAGCGCAGCGCTACCCGAATGCAGGCTTGCTGGAACTCCTGAGCGCAACACCCGCCCTTGTGCAGGCCTGCTAGACTAGTTTTGAGTCAGTCAGGTCCTCCTTAAGCGCAGCACTGCCTGCGTGCAGGCCTGGCAGACTCCTCAGCGCAACATTGAATGGGTTATGGGCCTGTCGGGCCTCCTTCTGGGCGCAACGCTGCACGATGCCCTACATGTCGGGAAAAAACTCGGTGAACGGGTATTTCCCACCTGTAAGTGCCACACGTTCCCTTGTAAGCACAACGCAGTGTAAATTACACTGTGAAATCTTCCCTAAGCATAGCGTCAGGTGTTGTAAGTGCAGTGCCTGCACCAAGGCGTAGCGCCAAGTACCTTGCCCGATTTTCTTCTGAAACTCAGAAATTTCTCTTAGAAGACTCTGACTATCATTTCAATTGAAAAATGAGATGTGACGAGAACAAAATGGTCTTTTATATATTTAGGGAAAATAAATTTAAATCAACAACCCACTTTGCTAATTTTTTCAACCCTCTGTTCACTTTTACTGATTTTCCATTTTGAGCTTTTTCATTAGGTGGCTAAAAAGAATTCAAGTGATATTTTCCTTTCTAACCATTTTCTTTGTTGCTTTTCAGGTAGCTAACATGGCGAAATTTGACCTCATTTGACCTATTTGTGCCTTCATCACTTTGTTTTGCAGATGTTTTGTTTGAGTCTCATGTTTTACTGTGTTTTGGCCATGCTCATGTCTTTCAATCATTTTCATAACTTTAGGTACTTGCATGGTGGAAGCACCCTTAAAACTTCTCGATTTCACCTTGGAGACCAAATGCATTTTGAATTGAGGGGTGACTGAGGTGAAAAGTACCATAACTTTCACAATCATGTATGTTATCTCCTTAGGCCACTTCTGATTTGCAAGTGCCATGTCATACTGATTTTTACCTTTCCTGACGTTCTTGTAGTTTGACACTTTCAGTTACATAATAGTAGCTTCATGCTCAATTTGGATTTCTTTCTTGGTACTCAACCCTATACTTTTATTCATTTGATCATTTGAGTGCAAAATGACTGAAAATGAAGGCTTGACGTTCCTTATACTGATACTCTTTGCATTATTTCCCTTTGAGGTAGTGAGATACTTTACCTTGGCAAACCCTGGAGGTCACTAACAATAGCCTCTTCAAACCTTTTGTCTGCTGTCATCATGGAGGCCTATCCTATTCATTTCATCTTCCTTGCCTATCTTTCCAAAACCTTAGGTTTATGGGTTGCTTCCTCTTCCATTTGCTTGTGTATATCCTTAATGAGGAGGAGGCCTCTTACCTTACCAATTTTTTCAGCTGATAATCATATTGACACTCCTGCATAAATGTCAAAATGAACAACTGTCCTTTGTAGAATTTTGAACTTGGCAAAGCAGTCCTCCTTGGAGATTTTGTTTATCTAACTTGGATAAACAGGTGCTGACCTTATTTCCCATTTGATTAAGCTTCTTAGCAAATTAAAATCAATGATTTAGAAAACCAAATCTAACCCTACAACCTATGATACCCTAGTGACATAGTGGAAAACTCCTTGGACTTGTTCTTTGATCGAAAGCTTGACTTAGGGTCTTCAAGTATGAAAATTAGAGTTTTTGAAAAATTAATGTATTGAAGATCCAGAATCCAATGTACTTGACTTATCTAAAGAGCCTATAGGGACAATTTTGAGACTATCAATGCTTGAGGCATTTGGTGAATATGAGAAGGAGTAGGTTGTTTGGTAATCTTAGTGGGCAAGTGGAGGGGTGAGGTAAAGGCTAAACAGAGTGCTGAGGTTATGGGTGGGAAAATAGGGTAAAGATGAATGGCATGAACCCATGAGGGGTCTTCTAGGAGTGGTAAGTTGACCATGACATGATATAATAGTGAAACAATGAAAAATTTATCTTAAGGATAATGAAGGCAATGAGGTTTCAAAAACTCACAATATTCATGAATCTTGTTTTTAGAAATCTAGGACAAGAATTTAGTCATCTATAAAATAGAAAAAATTACTGATGAATAACACCAACCTGATAAATGATAATCTTTCTTCAGAAGATAAACCAAGAACTAGATTGAAATTCTGTGTTTTTTTGTCAATTCCTAGATTTACTAACTCAAATATTGAGGTAGAACTTTGAGTTTTTGAGTTAGTAACTCTTTTACACCTATCTTTCAGATCATATAGGTCTTCTAACTTGAAAGTTGACTTAGGAATTGGATTTTCATCTTGTTCTTCCTTAGTCTGAATTTCATGTTCATTTTCATCCAAAATTTGACTATCATAAGATCCTTCAGATGTTAAGAAATCTGTGATATCTAAATCATTATTGAATACTCTCCAATTGGTAATATTGTCACGAATGGATGGTCTAAAAATTAATTCAATGGGTAATCTATCGGGACTAAACTCTTGGGATGGAATTAACTTTGATGCTACATTAGCCAATAGATCTGCACTAGCATTTTGTATTCTAGGCACGAAAGAAATATTAAAGGCTAAGAAATGAATGGTTAATTCTTCGACTAATTATTGGTAATGCTTTAAATGTCCATAATTACAATGAATGGTATTTCTTACCTGTCTAACAATGATTTCTGAATCTCCTAGGACTTTAAGATATTTGATATTAATATCAATGGCTTTGTACAAACCTTGGACTAATGCTTCGTATTCAGCTATATTGTTCGTGCAATTGAATTCAAGTCTGCAGGCTAACATGGTTTTTTCTCCTTCTGGGCTTACTAAAATGCAATCAGCGTCTGCACCATCTTCAGATTTAGAACCGTCAAAACAAAGAGTCCAAAATAAGTAATTAACTACTAGTTTATCTATAAAACTTATACATTTTGAAATGTTTGTCTGGGAAAAATTCTCGATCTGAGATATAATTGCATTATAAAAAAAGGGTGATGATTGAGCGTTGAAATTTCCCAAAAATGATTCTGCCGAGTAGTTTCCAATGATGTTATTATTGAATGCTACTGGCTCGTTTATTCCTTCAAGATCAGTGCCTGTATGTTTCATGAACATTTCACAGTCTACCCAGATTTGATTTGGCTTTCCATTGCATTGTAGCCACATATGCAACCAGTCTGTAGCAAAATATCCATGAAGTTTTTCAGACCACTCTCTGCTTAATACTAAACCATAAAACTCAGGAATATCAGCCACCAAGATATTGATTATTTGAGAAACATTGGAATTTGATGAGAATCTGATAGAAACAGAATTTATTTCTCCTACCACCTCTACTCTGGTTCTATCAAGTTGTACTATATGAACAGGGGAACACTTAGGAGTTATGTTCAACTTAGCACAAACCGATTTTGGCATTATATTAGAGGAAGCCCCTGAGTCTATTAAACAATTGTGAACATTTTTATTAAAGATCTCGTGCGTTAAGAGAAATGGAGGAGTATGATAGATGGATCGATCACCTATCATAAGCAAATCTGTAGCATCAATTTTAGTTGAAGGAGAAGGTGGCTTACCCATTTCATTAGCAACTTGTACTACTACCAGAGCAGGTAAAACTGAAGTAGGAACTGCATTCAAGTCTCTAAGTAAGATCTTATGTTACTGCTTTAATTTAGTAAGATCATGAATTGAAATGTTGGCCCTGGTTTTCTTCATATCTTCAATTACATTATACTCAATAGTGTCTGAGACTACCATTGTCTTTGATGTAGGTGGAGCATCCGAAGTAACAAGACTTGTTTGTGTAGCCTTTGAAGTAGAATTTTTACTAATTGTTTTATCCTTAGCAACAGTTGAATTATTATGTTGTTGACTTGGTTGCGTTACTTCAGTAGTCTTTTTGCTTCTTGTACTCATAGGTAAAGCTTCTTTTTGTTCTTTACTTGGTAGGATGAAATCCCACATTTCATTTAGTTCAACTTCTTCTTCTTCATCATCTTCTTCTTCCTTTGTTTTCTCTTCCTTAGTATCTTGATCAAACTCAGTGTTAGATATGATATTTAGTGGTTGAGTATTAGAGGATTTACCTTTATTGAAGGGTCTGAAAGTCTTTTTTGAACTAGAACTTTCAGCGACTTATTTCTTAATATCTTCCATCTCATTTTTATAGTATTCAAAACTTTCTGAAGACCTTCTACATCAAATGGGTCTTGATATGGCTTCTTTTTTGAATCATCTTTAAAGGATACCTTATTTGATTTTATATCTTCTTGAGAATTCTTCTTATAAAGAGCAGTTATGTGTTTCTCTACAGATAGAGATTCCTTCATGTTTTCTACAAGTGTCGGCAGTTTTTCTCTATAAAAAAAAATAACTATATTGGATGGAAGAGATGAAATATACCACTCAATTTTAACTTCTACACTAGGAACTAACGTAGCAGGAATTTTATTGAGAAATTTATTAAATCTTGAATTAAAATATTTTATTATCTCACCCGATTTAGCTTTTAGATTTGATAAATAATTGATGAGTGTAGCAGTGGTCCTGTCATCCCCCAACTTAGCTAGAAATTATTCTTCGAACATATTCCAGCTAGTTATAGAGTGGGAAGGCAGTAAAAAATAGCAGGATCCTGCAAATCCTGTAAGAGTGTATGAAAATAATCTTACAAAAAATTCATCTTCAAATACTTCTTTTAGATTGATGGCTAACATATAATTATTATTGGGTTCTTCTGTTGGAAGACCATCATTAATATTAAACTTAGGTAACGATATTTTAGGTGCTTTTGGTAAAGCACGAAGAGGAGCGGGCATATTTACGGCCCCTGGATTGTTCCATGGTCGTACGTTTGGTGGAGGTACTTGGCCTACCATTAGACCTTGAGTAGATGTGATGGATTGAGTTTGAGTTGAAGAAGAGGTAGGCTCAGTGTTAGAACTAGTTGAAGGGACAGTAGTTTGAGTACTGGAACTAGTTAAGGTAACACTGATTGTTGGAATGGAATTGGTGGAAATGAGTGGAGGTAATGGAGGTGAATGAGATAAGATCTCATTGGCGATTGACTATGATTAGTTCCTATTTACTCTCTTTCGAGTAATATCGATGGGAAATTCAAAAGGAATAATTCCTGTCTTTTGACTTTCTGATCGAGTTAATATTCTGCAAGGTTGTAAAGAAGACAAAATACTGATACCTGATATTTGAGAAGTTTCAGGATTTTCAGCAGAAATGGATATTCTCTCTAATGTTTCTACCAAAGCCTAACTTCAGGGGAATTTTGATGAAAATCGGGAGATAGTACGGGTTAAGTATCACTACGAGACTTAGGAGAAGGATGATCAACTTCAAAGTTTAAAGATAAAGATCTATATAATTGGCTGGAAGTTGATGGGGATATAGAGGGAGAGAGAATTTTATATTGACCTTTATATTGATCAGACCTTCTTGCCATTCACAAGGCCCTCCTTCTAGCTCCAAAATGTTGGGGCCTCAGAATTCGCTGCCACAACATGGGGGAAAACCACCTGGTCTAGACCTTAAAGTAGCTCCTTTTCCATTTGGTGTGGTGGCTTTGACTGGCGATAGTGGGACCAGTTTCCCAATAAGGAATGATTTTGGGTGTGTTTTTATTATATAACATGCAATGGAAAATGATTCTAATATATCACATGCATCTATCTAAACTATCTATTCTACTATATACTCGGGGTGTTTCTTCCTTTATGTGATCTAAGGAGATATATTTCAACTATTAGTAATGTAGATTATTTAACAATCGAAAGAGATGAAAATTATGTAAGATGATCCTTCTAAAAAAATAGTTTGATTAGAAGAATTGTAAAAAGTATATCACATTCATATGTGTGATTATATATCAGATAATAAATCATAGACAAATATTAGTATAGAAGTGAATTTAACATTCATCTATAATGACATATCAAATATATAATGTAATAAAGATATGACTGCCAATCTAGAAAGTAAGACTTAATACAAGTGAATAGAAGTACCATATGTACAAAGTTCTACTCATGTAAACTGATAGTGTATATCTGCTCCTCTTCACTTTAAAGAAATTTAAAGAGTATAGTATTGCAACATCGGTTAAACAACTTCAAATGTCAAAAGATAACAAACTGTGTTCCATTAATTCAGCAAATCATTCACAAATGTACACTAATGCATTCGTTGCAAATGTTTTTGACAAATTTCTGGACCCTTATCTAAATGCATGAGAGGGTTTTAAATACTAAACTAACTATGTTTTAAAAATAGATTATTACATAAAAATAGAGGAGGTTTCAAACAACCATCCTTGTAAGACTAACTTTAACTACAATCTAGGAAAATAAGTAACAATATAACTTATAATTCCGATCTTTCTTTTAGATTTGATTTCGAAGTTGACAAATATCTAGCATGGGCTTCAGTTGAGCTCGTTCTGAAATCTTCGATCTAACATGTCCCTTGAATATCACATTTGAGAGTCCCAACTATGATCTTCTTTTCGAATTTGTTAAAGACAACAGGGTCTGGTATTGATGATAAGGTTTGATCAGAAAATTCCAATAATTTTCTTGATCAAACTTATTTACCTTTTAAATCGTTTCATCCTGCGTTTCTACCTTTTTTTTCCATTGTGTTTCCAGCTGTTTGACTTCTGAGATCACTTTAGACATGTACTCTTTGATAAGTTCTACTTTCAAAAATTGTTCACATACAGATTCAGTGATTTTCTTTGTCAACCTTGATGCTTTTGTTGCTGCTTTCTCTATTTTCTTTATATGTGCTTCCCAATCCTTAAATAAGATCTGATTTTGGTCTATCTAGGGTAGACCAGCTTCCTTGTCTGAGTCTGACACGTGCCATTGAATGTGTTCATTGGTTTTCTTTCTGATCTTCTCACATTCACGTTTCTGGATAGCTACTTGCTGGATCAATATTTCGCTTGAGTCACAATAAGAGCCAATAATAGAACCTTGTTAGAAAAATACTTCTTGTTGTTTCTTTAACTTAGTATTTACATCCAATTCTTCCTTTATGAACTTCTCTAAAAAATTTTGGCTTTGTAATCTTTTCATAGCTTCTTCCAGTTGTGTTTGCTTCTCAGTGAGTTGTAATTGATGTTGTAAATTGAGACTTTCGAAATCCTTCTGGAATTGGGACATTTTCAATTCTATTTTCTCACCGGAATTAGAATTTTATTGATTTAATAGTCTCTTAGTTCTTGTATTCTGTATTCTCATGATTCAGTAACATTTTAACCTCAGTAGCTTTAACAACAGTGGTAGTAGCATATTCCCCTCCAAACTGTGATAGTTTGGTTAAATGTTCAGTTGGATCAGCTAGAGGATCCTTCCATAAAACATCAATAGATTCATTTGTAAGATCTGTGACTGTATTATCAATTCTTCTCCTTTTTATTCTCTTGACTACAACCTTATGACTAGGATTGTAGAAGACATCCAGTGAAGGAATTTCCTCAACTTGTAACACTATATTTTATGTGGGATACGCCAGTATGATCTCATGAGTTTCAGGAACTTGTTGTAGTGGAGTAACAGTTTGCACAAGCTTCTGGGAATGTTCAGGTGTCTGAAAACTGGCAGCTTGATCAGTATTGGGATTTATTTTAGGAATATTTATTGCTTTAGAAAAATCATCGCGTTCATTATGAAAATTCTTTGGTTGGGACTTTTATGACTAATCAAGTGTAACATGACTGTGTTGAACTTCTTAGGAAGTTGATTCTATTCTATTACTTCCTCCTTTCTCCTACATCTCAATCTCTTGGATTACTCGATCAATTATATTTTCTGGGTTTTCCTTTCTGTTTTCGGATTCATTTTCAGAATGATATGAATTCTGAGATTGGTGCTCTAACTATCCTCACTCATCTTCAAACATGTCTTTCACTTCATTATCCAAGCTAATACTTGGAGTAGGTCTGTCGACATCTTCAACAGTCAATAAATCTAGAGGAATCTTTTCCAATATTTTACTTTTATATTCTTGGAAGGCTTCTAAGTCATCTTGATTGAGTTGACTAGATGCAAACTTAAGTACATTTGAAAAATTTTCAATGCCTTGAAAGAAATAATCAAATCTATCTATCTCTTTCAAAAAAGGTTTTAGTTTGAGCTTTGTGATTTAGTTTTTAATTACATCATTCAGATCATATGGTCACCTTGGAATTACGACCAAATTCAATAGATTAACTTTCGACACTGCTTTGTAGGCATTACCAATATCAAAAAGTGAAAAAGTACTGCACAGTAAAGGGAAATTAGGCCAAACGACCTTCTTAGCATCTTTAAGCTGTTTTGAAATACCATTTACAACAAGGTAGGAGGAAATTTCTCCTACAAGTAACTTATCACAAACATAATATGGCAAGACATGAGGAGATGCATAAGTCCCAAACACTCTGACATAAGTGAAACTTTCCTTTGAGAACCATCTAGAAATAGACAGAATGTCTGTACTACCCTCTTTGAAAACCCTAGGGGATTTCTCATTGAATATCATCTGGTGCATAGGAAACATGACTATATGGAAAATCTTGTAAAAATGAAAATGGAAGTCTGAATCCCAAATATCTCTGTGATAAATGTGGATTCGGGTAGGGTCAAGTCCATTTCCATCCCATGGTAGGAAAACTAGAAGAAAAGAAAATTGCATCCATGACATATGCACTCATATAAAAGGGGGTATTTCTTTATATGAAACACTTCTTTTACTCCTATAATCCATGATGTTTCTGGCTAAATTATCAGATAGGATATTTTCCTAAATCAAAATTAAGGAATTGATGATTGCGTCAATTAATGGGACCCAATCTACAGAAAACCTAGTAGTATCAGGTTTTGAGAATATTCTAGACAATGTACTGGCAGCATAACAAAAGGGGGAGGAATTTTTGTTAATGGGTACGTACCGATTTTATCTCGTTTAAGCTTTCCCTGGTCTTCCGTCCATTCCTTTATGACTTTCATCAGGTCTAGATGTTTTTCTCTAAAGCTTTGAAGAAAAGATTTTTCATAATTCTGCTGCGGGACGGGTAGGTGGTTCACTGTCCTCAAATGTTTTGCCTTCAATGACCCAATATTATTTCCTTTTTAATCTTTGAATTTTATGTCTTCCATGTTCAAGTGGTCAACTACCCACTTAATCATATATGTATAGGGGAGAATCTTTGGCCTTGCTTCTACCTTATGGATGAATGAGCATGCAACACCGAAGTAGATCGGGTCTGAAGAAACCGACGCGCCTCCTCAAGAAACTTTGACTATTACTCTTGGATTTTCATCCTCAAAAAGCTTATACATTGACTCCCATGAATTACTTCAGCATTCCTTGTTGCAAGTGGTGTCTAAGAATAGGGGAGACATATTTGAGTCTTCGGTAGATGATACTTGGGAAATATTTTTTCCTTTCTTGTTCATCTCTATTTCCCTCGCTCTATTAAGTGGTTTCCTGATTTCAAGCGAATAGAGAAAACATTAAAAATATAGAGAATAGAGAGGAAAACAGAATTGAAACAAATATGGTGCTCAATCAATTCAAAACAAATTCGAAGTAGATATGAATCTATCAAAAGCATAGTTCTATTAAATGTCATTAATCATCAATAATGATTTAAAATCAAATCTCTTACACCTTCACGTGAAGTATCTATCGATCAATTTAAGACGTTGCATTTCATATTCAGTTTGATTTGACATAAGTTATTTCGCATTCTCGAGTAATTAATTACCATTGATCGCATATGGCAACTTATAACTATTTCCATTTATGATGTTACCCATAAATCCTGCAAAATGCAATCTGCGCAAATCCCACATCGCAACTTTTATGCGGTTTGTGAGTTTGATTTAGTTAAGTCCTGCGAAATGTGAAGTGCACATTTAAAAAGTCAAGCGGTTCCACTTAATTGGATTTTGGAACTTTATGTTTATTTATTTTTTGTCTCATTGGGTTCGCATAATCATAACTTTTACCGAATTTCTTATAAGTTGATCGTTTACATGAGGCATGATGCGATTTTGGTTTATAATAGTGATTAAAGTGTTTGCAATAATATTTTGATATGAATTTGGAAAGAGCTTAACGCATATTGCAGCCCACATGACTGAGTGGATTCTAAGTCATTTAAGTTTGTAAGCTATGCAAATTGTGATGCGCACTAAGGAGTGAAAGCGGAAAAGAAAAAGAAATTTTATTTCCTAATTTTTTTTTACTTAAGCTAAAAAATAAATGAAATGAATTTCCTAATTATTTTAAAGGGTCCCCATTTATTAAAATAAATGGGGGTTGTTGTATAGCACAACACAATCCTGCAATAGTAATCAAAGAGTGGAGAAATAACCCTAACTGACATAAGCATGATGATAAGGGTATGTATTCAGTCGCTTCTCTTAAAAGTCCTTACTCTCAAATAGTTGCAATGATGTGTCATTTGTTTGAGTCTGTAAATACTAATAATTTTAAAGAGAATTGGACACCCTTGATAGAAGTAGCCTCTGACGGGTATATTCTAAATTGGGCAACCATTCTTTCCAGTAATTTGGTAAGAATCATCACAACCTATAGGGAAAATCAAAATGTTACAGCCAATATAGCCCCTCCTTTTTACATGAACTCTTATATCATGGATGCAGTATGTTTTTCTTGTGAATTTACCTCCTTTGGCTGGAAATGGACTGAAGAAGTAGTAACCCCCATCTTTTTCCAGTTATATTTCTTGTGGGAATCAAAATACTACTCTCATATTTTCAAAATCTACAATGAAATAATTCTCCCCATATACCAAGTCATTTTCGAAGTCAAAATCCCTAGAATTACCCATGAAGCTGATAAAAGTCTTAATTATATAGGTAGGAGGTTTTGTGAAGATTACTTTACATACATTCGTGTTTTTGGAAGCTATTCCCCTCCACATGTCCTACCTCTGTACATAACATACAAATTATTGGCCAAAGAAACTGCCTATCAAACAGTTGGCAACGGTTTGACGAAAGTCTTGAAAGATGCCAAAAAGACCACTTGGAAAACTTTCCCCTTTTCATATGGCTCATACACACTAACAATTTCAAGCATGTCTATCTTAAAATTGATATTTTAAAACCGTTTTAAACTCTCATTTTTTCCAAATATAAATTATGATTCTTATGGTGTTGCTAGAGAAATAACAAATCAGGTCAAGCTTCTAGCATTTCCAAGTGAACCTGATAGGTTTGATGATATGTTCGAGTCAATTTCTGAATTTTCTCGAGTTTAGAAAATAGCAGTGGAAAGAATTAGTCCTGAAGACCTGCTAAAGTTTAAAGAGTATCGAGAACAAATAAATTCTCATATGTCAAACTATTTGTTCCAAAGGCCAGCACCAGAAATATAACAGATTGGAGTTTCAACGTCTTCATCTCAAGTACCAATTGTAGGGACAGGAATTGAAAATATTGAGCAAGATGAAAAAATCACCCAAGACTGGGAAGAGTTTGAGAAGGTACTATCTATAGCTGATACTCCATCCACTCATGATACTATTCAGTAAGATTTAGCACTTATTTTTGGAACTACGAACTTAGTAGCTTCTACAGTGGAGCTAAGCATACAACACATGTCTATTAATAAATCTGATTTTATAAAGAGACAAGAAGAAAGAAAAGAAACCTCATTCACTATAGAGGTTACTAAAAAAGGTTTTGAGCAAAGTGAAAGCCAAAGAAATAGTGATATAGAAGAGAATAGAGAAGCTACATCTGCCCAAGACATGGAAATCATCCCCACTTTCCCCACTAATGAAATAATCCTCAACATTAAGGAAGTACCTCCATTCGACATATTATATAGTCCAAAACATAAAGTTGTCATGACCATATCAAAGAAGAGGCAAAGGATGGAGAAATCTCAACTAACTCCAAATGTAACACCAATGCAAGTCCTTTGGAAAGATATTCAATCGGCTCCAGAGCAAGAACTTCATAAGCTGTCTCAATTTTCAGGTCCTTACGCAGATGCAACCATTCATAAAGCAACATAAATTCAATCATTAATCAGAGAAAAGGACCCGAAAATTGCTCAAATGGAGCAATTTTTATTGAATGAAAAGAAAAATATTGAGCAGGAGTTACAATTAAATATCACTACTCTTCAACAAGATTTTGAGGGTCTTAAAATCAAACTCGGAAGCAAGCATAAAGAAAAGGATCAACCGATTCATCAATTACAATAGATAATTGAGAAGTTCCAGGAAAATCTCGAAATCAATGAAGTCAAGAAGGAAGCAGAAGAGTGGGACACATTACTGTCAAAACAACAAATACTTTTCTATCACAACCTAAACCAAATTCAAGAGCTAGTTAAAACCAATGATCTATTAGTCACTCATATATTTGATCTGAGGACTTATTAAGATGAGATTGATGATAAAGTGTCTAAGTATATATATTGGCAAGACACTGCACAGGGTAGAGCGGTCAATCTCCCTTGTCTTAAAGAATCAATCAAAGACAGTATTTGGAGACTGGGACATCAAAATGAAAAGTGTTGAATTAGCTATTATCAGAGCTAAGAATCTATCTTCCAACATTTCTGAATACACAAAATATTCTCTTTTACAAGCCAGCCTAATTTAGGATTGTCTAAAAGATACTTTGCCAGATATCAAATTCCTAAGGAAATCTTGGCAAGAAACATCTAGAAGAAAATCTCTTGACATTCAAAGCCTGACATAATCAAATATGGAAATTTACTGGTACTTTTTTATTAAACCTTATAGCCAATGGCTAATGTTGAAGTGTCTCTCCAATGCAATAGATCAACTTCTTCTAGCATTAAAGAATGCAGTATTCGTGGGGGCAGATGCGAATGCAACCAATTCATCTCCCCCAACTCGAACATATGGTGAAAGTGTGCCATCTAAAGTATCAGTTACAGAATGAATATGGGAAACAATCATGACACTGTTCTAACTTATACTATTTATTTTCCTAGTTTTTAGTTATATAGTTTTAGAGTAATAATTTTAGAGAATTCTTTCACAAGTCTTCTTTTTTTGTAATATTAATTAGTATTTAAACCCCTTTCATGCATTTAGAAAGGGGTCCATAATTTTGAGAAGACAACTTTTGGAACTTACACTATTGTTAGAACATAAGTTATCTAATTGGAGATATGAGCCCTAGAGCTATATTTTTTAGATTTAAAGCTCTGATGCAACATGTACTATTATATGTGTATTAATTTTTTTATGTTTCTAAGATTTATAGAAAAATTATTTCTGTCTACTTGTTTCATTCTAATAAGCATTGAAGTGATATATGTTCTTATTACTATTGATATAATATATTGAACAATATGTTTTTAGATGTAAAACTAAGAAGTCTTTTATGTGATTGACGTTCTTCATCAACTAAATTGATTAAATTGATTTATTTTCTTACATGTGCTTATATTTATTAAGTATGTAATGATATGTATTGTTTCATGATTGTGAAATATTTCTCTATAATCATATAAAAGATTCTGATCCTGGGAAGTAGTTAGATTTAGTTGTAATTTATGTTATCATTAGAAATAAATCACCCCGCTTGTGTTGCTTTTATTCATTATTTTTATTCATATAAAATCTCTTTATATGGGAAACTGGTCCCTATAATCCCAGTCAAACCCAAAACTTCAACGGAAAAGGAGTTGCTTTAAGCTCCCGACCAGGTGGAATCCCCAATGTTGAGGCAGTCACATTCAAGCCTTCAATAAGTTGATAAAGTAAGATTTTGTGAGAGTCGAAGGATGGCAATTTTGATCCTAGTCAGAATGTCAAGTCACAATGTTCCAACTAGTAAGCGCTCGTCAAACATCAAGTGGATTGACCACCGAATAATTTCACAAACAATTAGCCTCTCTGAATATCCAAAACCTGAAACACATGTAATTAGTTACCACATGACATCACATCATTAGGAACCAAACTAATTATATAGTGTGAAACAAGACTAACAACCTGAGTACCCAAAAAACATGGTAGGATAGGTGGAACCTCCACGTGGATGACATAGTGGGAGTGATGTGGCTCAAAAAATGACATGTTATCATGTAAGGGTGACACCTGGTAGGTGGACTTGGAATTTTTGATAATCAAGTTGATGTTTAGCAAGTCACAAGTGGAAAATGATGTGGCAGGGTCACATTAGCAACACCATAAGTAGCAGATGGTGTGCTAGACACAATGGTAGATGAGGTGGAAAGTGATTTGATTTTTAGTAAATTTGATACATAGAGATTCGAAAATAAACAACCAATGGTATGAGTAATTTAGTCTTAAGTCATTCCAAATCATGCTCAAGAAGTTGACTCACCATGGATCTTAAACATGAGGTCATTTCCCATGGGTATTATTCCTAGGCATAAGTGCCTAGCAGTTTATCGGACATCAGGACTTCGGTCTTAGCCCAAGTTATTTGTGGGCATGGAAAAGGTTCATTGCCTCCTTACACTGGACATATGATATGCATTGTATCATCAAACATGATGTGGCAAGGTGGGGCCATATAGGCCTAAAGCTTGTCTAGGCCACATACCATAGGAGGTTTGAGTAATTGTGAGCTATGAAAAGGTGAAATATTTTGAGCCATGGTGAAAAGGCTTTTAGCTTGTGGTTTAATCTCTAGGACACGTAGAATCAAGGACCCAAAGCCTCTTAGGTTGTAAGGTATCAAAGCACTAGGAGGATAATACAATAATTGTTAGATACCTTTGTTATAATTCCCAAGTCATATGTGTTAGAGTGATACAGATATTGAGTGTTGAGGCTAATGAGTTTGAGGCTTTGGGCACGAATGATCCGAATGGAAAATGGCATCCACCCATGTTGTTCATCCACCCATGTTATCCATCCACCCATGGTATTGTAAATGGCATTGACCCATGGTATTTATTCGCCTATGGTATTGTAATTGACATCTATTCATGATATTCATTCACCCATGGTATGTATCCACCCATGGTATTCATCTACACATGGAATTTACCCATGGTATTGTAAGTGGTATCTACCCATGGTATTGACCCATGGTATCCACTTATGGTATCTACCCATAGTATTGTAACTAAAAAAAGGCTATAAATAACAAGCCTCACTTTGTAAAAGGGCAGATTTTCCACCACAATGTAGCTTCTACAGTTATTCTCTGTTTTAATAAAACAAGTTTCTTTGTGGTTTTATTTGTTTTATGTTCTCTCTTTTTTTCTGGCATTCTAATTTTGCAGATATTGTCAGATCCATTTCAAATTTTTTTTTAGATCTTGGGGGCCTCCCCCCTAAGATCTGGATTAGTCTATTTAATAATGATTGAAACAACAAGAAGTATGAATAGGTCAAAATTCTGACTATGGGCTCTTTTGTTATGTAAGTATAAGACTACTATGAACAATAATATGAGAGACACTTCATGAAAAATAAATATAAGGAGACGTGCTAAAAAATAAATATGAGTTGAGTGCCCAAATTTGTTGAAACTAAGACAAAGTGTGCATTTGAGCCTTTGGTAGAGGTTGAAGTATGCATAATATAGAATATATAAAAGTGTAGTGATTGGAATGTTAATCTTCTCAAGAATAATATATGACCAAGCCAATTCACAAAAGCATGGGTCAGGACCATGGAATGATACCCATGGTAAAAGGAGGGCCAAAACTATAAAAGAAGAGGACAACTGTTGAAGAAAATGACCGCCTCTATGTATGAGAAAAGGCTTGAATACAATGATTGAGGATGCAGGTCAAAATAAGAGATGCAGAGTAGATTTGTATGCTAAAATTAGACGTGAGGCAAAGGAGAAGAGAAGCAAAGAAGAATAGAGTATATTTATATTCTGGAATTAATTCTGGACCAAAGGTGAAGAAATGTAATGCAAAGACAAAGTCTCACTAAAAAAGTTCAGGCTAAAGATTTTGTGTATAGGATCTCTATAGATGTGATTAAGTTCAGATATGAAGAGCTAGTAAAGAACTGAGGCCTAGAAGAAACCTAAGGAGCAAATGAAATCTTGAGAAGGACCAAGGTAGAGCAGTAAGTAAGAAGTTTGCATGAGAGAGTTTGATTTTAAAATCATACATATATGAGTTTGAAAATGTATGAACAAAGGATCTGATAGGGAGAAGAGGTTGGTGCCTATAAAGAAATGATGTAGGTTCCTTCAACAAGTTGGTGCCTGCAAATAAAGGGGGTTGGTTCCTCCTGCATGTTGTTGCTTGTAAATCAAGGGACGTGTGTCTCCTTATGGTCGGTGCCACTAAATTTTATGTAACAATAGGTTGGAGCCTATAACAATGTTCATGCATAAGTTTTATGGTTTTCTCTCATATGGGTTTCCACATAAATATTTATGTATCTTGATCTATGTGTGTGTTTTATTTATGGTGTTGTTGTGTGGTGGTTAGTAATAACTTAAATGATCTTAAAGATGGCTTAAAATTGTATAATACTAATTCACCCCCTCTCAATTTCTAACACATTCCTTGTCAAATTTGAGCTCTGACCAATGCAGAGGCCTCAACGAACTAATAGGGGAGGATATCACTTGATTTACTTATGAAGAGATTGGCATTGCAAAATAGGAGGCATGGGTCGAAAGTGGATTCCCTTAAGACATTTAGGTGGAGGAGAATGTCTAGAAGTGGGTGCTTGACGTAACACCCATTCTAAACAAACTCAATATGATTTACATTGGTAAATAAAGATTGTAATGAACAAAGTTTTGGATGAAAGAAATGAAGTCCAAAACAAAATTCTTCTCTATATTAATGCCTTGAAGCAGTTTGTCAACCAGATGAACCAAGGAATTTCAGAGCTAGCTAAAAAACTAGATTTCCATAGCAAGAAAGAAAAATGATCCAACAACAACTCCCAACCAAGTAAACACTTCTCACGATTACTTATAATATGATTATATTACATTTTCTATTTAGAAAAAAAAAAACGTAGACTTGATTATAACCTTATAGCCCAACGCTACAATAATTTCTATTCTAGTTGACTTCAGTATTTGGTTCATTTTCAAATTTTTGTATAATATTTACGAATATAGACTTATTTTATATTTTTTATTGCTCGAATTGTCCTATTAGAAAAGCTACACATAAACCTTTAATTAGTAATGCAAACTAATTTACTTAAAAATAAAGAAATAAACAATAACATTTCAACATTGTAAAGAAAAATCTTACCCACTTTCAACTTTCTGTCGTATGATTTTCTCTTCGCGGTCAGGTGGAATTGTGGTCAGATGGAACTATGGACAACTTATTCCCGTGTTTTTCCGGTGGTTTGTAATGCCATATTGAAACCTTCGCCAACTAAAAATTTTCCCTAGAGACTTGCAATGGAAAACCACGTGAAGTTAACCCATTTGTCTTCAAGTTCATGTGGGAATTCGGAATTGACAATATATATATCAATTTGTTTTATTTATTGGTAAATAGAATTATAATAAATGATTTACTTATTAATAATTATTAGTTATACATTTATTAATATAAATTATATATTTAATTGAAAAAAAATTAATATTATTAAAAAATATATTTTTCAAAATTATAATTTGAAAGTTTTTATTGTAGTTTTCACTGCAACATTATGTATATTTAAAACATATAACAACTTCATGAAATATCCTATTTTGTCTTATATGTTAAAAATAGATAATGTATAAAACTTATTACTTTTCATTATATAGCTATTGATGATTATTTATAAAAGAACTTTAACGATAATAAATATTTGAAAAAATAATTAAATGGTAAACTAAATAAGTTTTAATAGAGTAGTTTTTAGTGGGATTTTTTTAAAGGTTTTAAAGTGGATTTTTTTGTTCTAATTTTTAAAATTTGGCAAGAATTTATTAAAATAGAAGTTTAATGAATAACCTTGCACAATAGAAATGCTATAGGGATTTTTTAGGGTGCTGAATCTATATTTAAAGTAAAAAAATCAGTTTAAATAACAAAAATCAAGATTTTATCTCAATTTTTTTCACTAAATTCTGATACCAGAAACTCCAAAAAATCGGATTAAAAACAACACCATTTCTAATTTCTAATACTTAAGATAATGGATAACAAAATGAAAGTAGTTAAGATAACCGTTGGAACAACCTCAAGTATGATCAACCTCAAATAAGCTCCACTTTTCCCCGGCTCAATAGCGCTTTGTGAAGTGTTGGGGTCTCGCGTTACATCTGGGCACTTGGTTTCCTCAACGCAGACTCTGGTTGCATCTGGACAGTTGGTTTCCTCAACAATACTGTATCTGGTTAGTACCTATGCAATTTGAAGTTTTTGAGGTGGATTTTGTTTCAGATTTATGATTATTTTGGTTTTATTTTTACATATTAATTGTATTAAGAATATTTAAGGTTTTTTTTTAAGACAATAGAGTATAAAAGTTTATATTTAAGTTTATATTGAAATATTTTCAGTGAATGGATTAAGTTCGTAAATGTGAATTAATATTTTTAAAAATTATGTGATTATTACGGAAAGAGATTTGAATTTATATGATGAATCACAGAAGCTTAGATTCTAAGAATTAATATTCTTTTTGTTTTTTTATATTTTTATTTCATTTTAAGTTTTTACTTTTTTTTTTAATGTAAACATTTGATAAACACTTCGAAATATTTGATTTCTCTAAATTAGTATATCTAAAGTTAGAATAAATCTATGTTTATTCTTAATAATATTATTTATATTATATTCATATATACAAATATTCTTGTTTTAAATATTAAAATTTTTCTTTGATATGTTTTATAATTTTGTAAGATATATTTGTGTGTGTGAGAATCTGCACAGTACAAATATAATCGGTAAATCAAATAATAAAAGTCTTTTAATTAAAATTGTAATAAAATTAATAAATCTATTTAATTCTATTTGTTATATTGTAATTTTGTTTTTAATTATTTATAACCAATTTTAAATATTCACAATAATTGTAATAACAAATGCATGAAATAATGCTATAATAAAATTTCAATATTTAATATTAAAATAAAATTTTAATATATATATTATTATAAAGCATAAAAATAAATAGGGATTTTGTTTTCATTAAATATATATATGAATAGAAATATGCATTTAAACCCAACCATAACATAACCAATAACCAATTCACACAATAGGATCATAACATAAGCCTAGTGAAACTTAGTGTGAGAGTTCCAAGAATTGCCTTTGAACTTGTCCTTAAGCCCACCTCTGAGGGATTGAACTTCTAACTTCTACCACCCTCTGAGCTCCAAAATGACTTCTACCACCCTATGAGCTCCAAAATTATTAGGCATGAGATCGAACTTCTACCACCCTATGAGCTCCAAAATTATTAGGCATGAGATCGAACTTCTACCACCCTATGAGCTCCAAAATTATTAGCCAGGAGATCAAACTTCTACCACCCTATGAGCTCCAAAATTATTAGCCAGGATGCCTAGCACTACACTCTCATCTAGCCAGAAGAGAGATCAAACTTCGACCACCCCTTCTACCACCCTATGAGCTCCAAAATTATTAGCCAGGATGCCTAGCACTACACTCTCATCTAGCCAGAAGAGAGATCAAACTTCGACCACCCTATGAGCTCCAAAATTATTAGCCAGGAGATCAAACTTCTACCACCCTATGAGCTCCAAAATTATTAGCTAGGATGCCTAGCACTACACTCTCATCCAGCCAGAAGATCGAACTTCTACCATCGTATGAGCTCCAAAATTATTAGCTAGGATGCCTGGCACCACACTCTCATCCAGCCAGAAGATCGAATTATTAGCCAGGATGCTTGGCACCACATTCTCATCCACTTAAGGCTAGGCTCATCCCAAGCCTCAAGAATGAAGAGAGTTATGAATCCCATTGCCAATTTATTCATTTCATTCATGAGATAATGTATGTGAGGTTGAATTACAGCTACAGGTTTACCAGGGTCCCAATGCAGTGCCATCGTCCTTTTGCAACATGAAAGGATGTCTTCCCCATTCATCATGGTCTTCATATGAACTGACCGTCTAATCCTTACCTGGGCTAGTAATTGCGGTACAATGGTTAAGGGACGTCATTGGGGATGTAGTTGATTTCGTCTTAGGTGAACCTTGAACTAAGAGGTTGGGATTAAGGTTAACATGCCTGCATGTAGCTTAAACCAACGAGATGCCAGATTGAGATGGAAGATGACTCATGAGAAGAGGATTCTTTATGAAATAATGTTTAGCCTTGATATGGGGATGGTTTTGAAAGGGAAGGGGTTGCAAAATGATGGATAGACATGGGGGAAATTTCAATGGTAACGAGGAATTACTCATGGATTACATGCTTGGATAGGTACCATTATAAGAAGAGGTGGAGTTGGGACTATTCAAATTAATTTCAAGGGATAGATATGTACTCTATGGCACTGATTGTGTCAGGTTTTCCCTCATCCAACAAGAAGGCCTTTTTGGCCCATAGATCAACATCAACATTGAGATTCCTCAAAATATGGAAGGATTGAGAATTAGAGAATGAATGAAGGATACCCTTGATTCATAGGAGCAACAAGCTTATCACATTGTTTCTTAGAGAGTAGTTTGTTCTTAAGTCCCAGATAACAAGGAAAGGGTCTCCCATAATAATGATGTATTCGACTTTGTTGGATGCAAAGAAGAAGATTTCCTATAGAATTCCCAAGCATATTTATCAACAATATTATAAAGAATCTCTCACTCCTTTCTTTTATATATATATAACACATTTACAATTTGAATTTTTTTGGCAGGATTTTGAACCTAAATGTTTATGACATCTTATGACATCTGTTTTGATAAACATTTATGACATCTTATGATATCTCTTTCGATATTTCACATCTTATGACATCTCTTTTGATAAACGTTTATGACATCTTATGATATCTCTTTCGATATTTCACATCTTATGACATCTCTTTTGATAAACGTTTATGACATCTTATGATATCTCTTTCGATATTTCACAACGGTTTCTTTGTTGTATTTATACATGTAAAATTTACATCATTTTGAATATAAAGATGAATTCACTTTCCAAATTATATTTTAGAAAAACGATCTTTCTACAATTTGAGTTTTTTGGGGCAGGATTTTGAACCTAAACGTTTATGACATCTTATAACATCTCATTTCACAATTTTTTTTCACTGATGTTTATGACCTCTCTTTCTTATTTTTCCCGTAATGTAATAAATTTAACATCAAATTTGAATTATATATATAATTCACTGATGTAAAAATAAAACATGTCATCCATATGTACAGCCTAAGTGGGAAGTTATATATATTATCAAACAACTATTAATTAATTATTATTTTTGTCAGTCACATTGAAACATACTCAACTATTAATTAGCGCGTTATAGAAATTAATAATAAAATACTTAGGAATGTTCATTGAATTTCGAGAAGAAAAACACTAGTTGAGTTGCCGTGTCGAGGATGTTGAATATATTTATGTATTCAAATACATTATAAATGACAAAAAAAAAAATCACAATTGTAAAATAATATTACCAAATTTTAAGAAAAAGAACATCTCATCCTAATATATGCAGATATGTAAGTTGTATTATCGATATTTCATTTACCATTCTATTTCATTGTCAATGATTTCACATTAAATTTGAACAATTCAGATGATATACATAATTTTTAAATAAATGTGGTTTTTTTAGTTAATTATTTTTATAAATAATTTTTAATTAAATAATTATATATTTTATTAAAAATATGAAAAACAATAAATTAGAAGAAAAATACATTTGAATTGTTAAATTTTTATGAGTATTTAAAAGATTTTTATTTGTATACATGAATTGTGTGATTATAGTTTTTTTGTTTATTTGGTTGAAATGATCATAAAGAGTGTGAGAATTGATAGTCCATATGTGGAAAAACTATTAAAGCTAGAAACAATTACAAATGGTTATAGAGAGAGTCTAGATGTGGAAACACAACAACTTATCCATGAAATAAATTTGTGGATTTCTTATTATATTTGGTTTTATAGTTATATTAGTAAAATATTATAACCTAATAATTAAAAGTATGCAAATATTATAACTTTCTAAACCAAGGGGCCTCAATTACATTCAGTGAAAAGTTTTAAAGTGACCCACCCCTCAACAAAGAATATCCGGTAACCCACCCCTCAAAGAGAAATAAGTTGAAAGTGGCGACAATTTTATAATGTTCTATGATAACCAAGGCTTATATGTGGCACTATTTCATTCATAACTATATAGTATAGAACTAACATATGATTCGAACATAAAAGAAAAACCAAACAAACTTAAAAATTTAAGATAAAGGTAGGAAAAATGCAAATATTATAACTTTCTAAACCAAGGGGCCTCAATTACATTCAGTGAAAAGTCTTAAAGTGACCCACCCCTCAACAAAGAATATCCGGTAACCCACCCCTCAAAGATAAATAAGTTGAAAGTGGCGACAATTTTCTAATGTTCTATGATAACCAAGGCTTATATGTGGCACTATTTCATTCATAACTATATAGTATAGAACTAACATATGATTTGAACATAAAAGAAAAACCAAACAAACTTAAAAATTTAAGATAAAGGTGGGAAAAATTCAAAACGCGATTTTAATTGATATCAACAAACATATATAATAAAGACTCGTCATACGCATATAGAACCCTATAGAACCCTTAGTTCAACCTTAATCAAACCAATAGGAAGGGATTCTAATGTGAGAAAGAAGTAGCACACCAAATGAAAAAGATTCTAAATATAATCTCTTAAGTGTTTTAATGGACAACTAATAAAATCCTAAAAGACATGAAAATGTGTGAGTTAGTTGTGAGTCAACTTTAAGAGTTAATGCTATTTTTAGGGTTCATATTACATTAATATAATAATTTGTCCAACAAACCTCATTGAACATATAAATAAGGAACTAGATCAACAACACCAAAAAAATGTCACCATCTACCAATCTTAATTTCTATACAGTATCATTGAATGCGGAAGCACTTCTAGGGTTTCTTTCCAGTGAGTCAGGTTGTTTATTGTCGCTAGCTAGATGTCTCTAAAAACTCTGATTCCCTTCATCAAACTCAGACAAAATATGAAACCTACATGAAATCCAAGAACGTCATGCTCTATATTCAAGAAGACATAATTATCCATGTCAACGAATAACTACAAAGCAAAAATTTAATAGAAAGTAAAACATCAACAAAGCAGTTCCAACTTTAAGAGTTGAATGATATTTTTAGGGTTCATATTACATTAATATAATAATTTTTCCAACAAACCTCATTGAACATATAATTAAGGAACTAGATCAACAACACCAAAAAATGTCACCATCTACCAATCTTAATTTCTATACAGTATCATCAAATGCGGAAGCACTTCCAGGGTTTCTTTCTAGTGAGTCAGGTTGTTTATTGTGGCTAGCTAGATGTCTTTGAAAACTTTGATTCCCTTAATCAAACTCAGAAAAAATATGAAACCTACATGCAATTCCAAGAACGTCATGCTCCATATTCAAGAAGACATAATTATCCATGTCAACGAATAACTACTTAAAAATTTTAGCATAATGATCTCGTTAATTAATAGAAAGTAAAACATCAACAAGGAATTTCTTTGTAGATACTTGAATGTTATGAGAGAATTGTGCATACGAATAAACTACAACAGAACCAAAATCAATGATAGAGTCCTTGTATATTTAATATCACAAAATAATAAACTACAACAGAACCAAAATCAATGATGAGTCTTTGTATATTTAATACCACAAAAATAATAGAGAGAAAGGCGTGAAAAAATTATGAGAAAAACATATCCACAAAATAAAAATTAGAAAGGACTAAAAAATGGTTGTAAATGTCATAAGTGTATACGTTAAACCAACACCTCCCGTACATGAATCATGATACCTTAGAACAAGTATGAATAAAACAAATTATCAATAGGATAAATCATAAATCTATCCAAAATATTAACTTTACCAAATCATGATACCTTAGAACAAGTATGAATAAAACAAATTATCAATAGGATAAATCTATCCAAAATATTAACTTTACCAAATATATCCATATAAATTTTCATCCCAACTATAAGAAAAACTCATTTATAATAATTTCATGTGATGGAATTTTTTTGAACTTATGGAAACTTCATCTACCAGTTAAGTTTGTTAAACCAAATCTCAAAGTATATTCATGGTACATACAACAGATTAGTCCAAATAAGTAATAACCTTAGGGTGTCTTCTTAATGAAAAAGAATCATCTAAAGAATCATCTCTTACATTTAACCATTGATTTATTTAATCTTAATTGGTATAAATTTACTTCTTTTTCACCCCATCTATGATAGGTTGTTAAACCAAATCTCAAAGTATATTCATGGTACATACAACAGATTAGTCCAAATAAGTAATAACCCTAGGGTGTCTTCTTAATGAAAAAGAATCATCTAAAGAATCATCTCTTACATTTAACCATTGATTTATTTAATCTTAATTGGTATAAATTTACTTCTTTTTCACCCCATCTATGATATATTGTAGACTTAAACAGAACTAAGAACACTAGAGGAAGGGTGCACCTATAGAGGAGTCTTTAAAGAGCTATCTCACCAAACAACATCCAATTTTTTCTTAAGGTTCTTCCCTTTACAATAAATTGGGGAATAGCCCAAAACCATTCTATATTCTATATTTCAAGACACGGTTCCTTCATCTTGATTAAAATAAATTTATAGCCTCGTCATATTTGAAGAATTCTTGCACGCTAACACTGGTAAACATCCTAAAAGGAATCAAGAGAGACATTTTCAAACAGAATTCCTGTGGACTTTTGATAAGATAACACAAGGTGATCCCTCCATAGGATGGGATGGAGATATTCTACATCTCTCAAACATACACACCATGTTTTTCTTGACAACTTCCTTAAACAACTTTATTGAACTAATGGATCTTACCCTCACTCTTCATTTAGGTAGAGAAATAGGAGTTTCATATTAACATATTTAAGGAGTCTTTGTTTGACATAAATTGGATGAATGATGTTTTCTCTTTGCAGAATTATGAGTTCATGCCACATCTTTAAATTAAAATATAAAAAATAGTCTACAGGACCCCTTAAAATATATACACAACACCTAGCTCCAACTAACTTATATTATCCTCTAGATACTTTACTTTTGTATAAATGATATATATAAATTGGTTGTGGATTTTCATACTATGTTTTAGTGGACAATGTATATGTCCACAAATAGCCAAATTACAAATCGAGATCCAATGTTGAACTTTACTTTCAAAATATTTTTTTATTTTTTTTTCTTATCTTAGAAGTAAAAGACAATGACGTTTTTTTCATTATATTAGGGCTCTTCTATCTTGTATTGTAATTGTAAATAAGTATATACTTAGGAAATATTTAATGTAATTAATTGTCATTGTTATTGTCTTCTTCAACATTGATAGCAAACATAAGCCAATTGCAAATTTCAAGCCAAATGAAATTTACTTCCTATCTTAGAAGTAAAATTTCTGGAATTTTGGGTTTTTTTTCATTATATTAGGGCTCTTCTATCTTTATTGTAATTCTAAATAAGTATATACTTAGGAAATATTTAATGTAATTAATGGGCATTGTTATCGTCTTCATCTATATTGATAACAAACATAAGCCAATTGAAAATTTCAAGCCCTCACATAGAAACATAAGCCAATTGAAAATTTGAAGCCCTCACACAGAACGAAAATTCAATATTAAAGAGCCCAACGATGTGAAGGAAACATGGCCCTAATTCCCAAGTGGGTAAACTATATCCATGCTTCTAACTATATTTTTCTTAAAAGAATATAGGTCAAATCAGACACAATGGACAATGGTATTAGGATAGAAATTCTTCCCTTCAAACATAACATATGACTAGAATAATGCTTATTTAGGTTGGTTGGATATTGTAGACATGCACTTTTTATCATTGATTGTAAGGGGAAATTCAAGTTTGTATAAACATAACTTCCAATTGAGTTCCACTAGTGAGTTTTGAATCTTGATGTCAATACTGTCCAATTAAGGAATGAATAACTTTTGAAACTTCAACTTCAAAAGTGAACTTGGATTCCATACTTCCTGTTATTCAAGGTCAATATTCCAAGAAGCATTCGTTCAGTTCAATCCACCCCGAAGAGGTTGAGTAGCCTTTAGAATAAAAACTAGGTTTCCCTTAATGCTATAATAAATGGACATCTATTGGTTCTTCTATTCTATCTAACTTATCTCACTCATTGTAATCTATTATATTATCTATTTTACCAATAACATGTACATGAATTTAGAATATAAATCAAGAAATAAACAAAAACAACTTAAATTCATATGCATGCAAACCAATTGTTGTAACTAATAAACCATCCATTAGACTAGAAAGAATGGTTTGAGTTTACCTTAGTCAAAGGTCAACCAATAAAATGTATATATAGGATCATGTTAGTGCAAGCAATTGTTGTAAGTAATAAAACCATCCATTATACTATAAAGAATGGTTTTAATTTACCTCACTCAAAGGTTAACCAAGAAAATGTATTTATAGGATCATGTTAGTCCAAGCTGCAGTAAGATTTTCCAACAAGACAACAAAAACTCACATCAATTGACAAAATTATATCATGAATGCAAGACAACAAAAAGTCACATAAATCGACAGAATTATATCATGAATGCCTTCCTACTTGGTAGGATGTTTTTTGGATAGAGTTTATATAGTTCATATGTGTATATAAAGTGGAGGATATTGCACAAAACAACACTTAGGAAAAGATACACCAAAATATCCAAATAGTTAATACATTTATACATATCATTGTTGTAAATTAGAATGACCAACTAGATAACAACAAGTCACATCAATCAACAAAATTATATCATGAATGTTTGTCTGCTTCGTAGGATTTTTGTAGGATAGAGTTTATATAGTTCATATGTGTATATGCATTTTTGTAGGACAGAGTTTATATAGTTCATATGTGTATATGCATTTTTGTAGGACAGAGTTTATATAGTTCATATGTGTATATGCAGTGGAGGATATTTCACAAAACAACACTTAGGAAAATATACGCCCAACTATCCAAATAGTTAATACATTTCTTTAGAAAACAACACTTAGGAAAATATACACCCAACTATCCAAATAGTTAATACATTTCTTCAGAAAACAACACTTAGGAAAATATACACCAACTATCCAAATAGTAGAACTAACAAGAAGTCTCTTGCATTAATGCCAATATTCAAAAAGAACAATATTAGAGTGTGTGATATTATATAGTTGTCCTTAATGCTTATAAAAACTCACATCCATAATTTCCAGCAGCATTTCTTTTTCAAATTGCTTCATATCAACATAGTTTTCTTTATAGGAAATCTGCTAATAATTATAAAATTTCCCAACTAGGAACAATATATTGCACAACATGAGACTTTACTTTTATCATTATAAGATGAGAAATGTTCACGCAATAAGTTGAACTGATGAAATTTTTAAGATTTATGAACAATACTACATAGAGGATGAAGGATAAAAGATTTTGCAAATGTGCATTAAGTTGTGTAAGTATAAAACACTATAAGAACTACTTTAAAATCATACTTTTACATGTTATTTATAATCTCTATCAGATCGGTCTATGCTTGCATTGCCAATGAAAAAAGTATTGTAAAGTTCCCATATAGGTCCTAATCATTGTGAACCTTCAATTAAAGAATTTGTTGAAGGAAAACGATTCCATTTGTGGAAAAAGATAGCAGATAATCTAAACATAAAAATATCATTTCACTTAAGAAAAATAGTCCATCCAATAACTTCGAAGAAATCCTAGTAAGTATTTCTATAATAACAATACCTCTGAAATTTCTTTTCAAAATGGGGGTTGATGCGATGGTTCAAAATCTAGAGATCCATTACACAAATGTAATTTGGAATGTGATATGTCAAACATGGTAAGTGCAAGAACTTTTGCTTCTGAGTGCTTCTCATTGATCTCAACCACGCTCATCAAATTCTTGCCAACAATTGCAACTTGTCTTGGTGGAGATGGAGGATGTGTATCAAATGTTTCCCATCCTTGAATTGTTGACCTTACCCATTGGCTTGATGGACGGTTCAAAATCTAGAGATCCATTACACAAATGTAATTTGGAATGTGATATGTCAAACATGGTAAGTGCAAGAACTTCTGCTTTTGAGTGTGCTTCTCATTGATCTCAACGATGCTTATCAAATTCTTGCCAAAAATTGAAACTTGTCTTGTTGGAGATGGAGGATGTGTATCAAATGTTTCCCATCCTTGAGTTGTTGACCTTACCCATATTTCATAAATTGAATTTAATCCTTGAATTCAAAAAATATTAGATTGTGCACCATCTGAACCCAAGCCTATCTATTATCACATATAATTTTTTGTTAAAAATTATTTATATGGGCAAATTTTTTTTTGGTGTTTAAGGTTGCAGTTGCTCTCATGATTTTATACAGGAGTATTATTATGATGGTTTGCAAGTCTCCAATTATCTCCCAAGTCCACTAGTTTTCAGCCACACTCCAGTCACAACTCATATCATCAAATATATATATATATATATATATATATATATATATATATATATATCCAAGGTGTGATTATTTAAATCAACGTTGGAAAGAGAACTTTGGTTCAATAAGACCGTTTTGGTTTCAGAAATATGTATGGTTGTTGTTCTTTTTATGAGAAATTGTTGGGCAAATTCCCTATCTCCCACTTATACCATTGAAATTTGAACAAGTCTACAATCCAAATATCACATCCAAAGAGGAAAGAATCCATGGTTTACTAAATGCTACACACTATATAAAGGGATAGTTGGAGGAGTTTTCTGGTTGAGAAAATTCAAATATCAGTGTTGAAGTTGATGAAACACTTGTCAATGGCTCCTTCAACATGATATTTCTAGGTCACAACATATCCTTGGCATGCAGGAATAACAAAAATATTCTGATAAGGATTTATTTAGCTTATGAAAAAGATGATGATTCGGTTGTTCTCATTAATGGTCATTATGACAGTGCATTGGGTTATCCAGGAGTCGGTGACTGTGGCTCATGTGTAGCATCCATGTTGGAAGTGCTACATATTATTATTGATTTCAGCTGAGTGCCACCTCATTTGATTTTTTTCCTTTCTAATGGCGGAGAAGATATTTTCCTCTTGGAATCTCATGGATTTATGAATACATATAAATGGAGGGAAACAATCAGAGCTTTTATAAATGTGGAAGCATCTGGCACACGAGGAGTTGATTTATTTTGTCAATCTGGTCCCTGATCATTTCCTTCTTTGGTATACACAATGTCAGCAGTTTATCCTATGGCCCAGAATGCAACGCAGCATCTTTTTCCTCTGATTCCTGGAGATATATATTATCGATTATTTGTTAATGACTATGGGGACATCCCAAGATTGGATATTATATTCATCATTGTTGGATATTTCTATCACACTGGAATTGACAGGCTAGATAAAATTTTGTCTGGAAGCATACAGGCTCGAGGGGAGAACTTAATTAGCTTATTTAAAGCACTTTCAAGTTCCTTCTAGTTAAGAAATGCTCAATAAAGAGCTGATATCATAATTGTAGGAAATAACACCCAAGGTTCGAGGGGAGAACTTAATTAGCTTATTGAAAGCACTTTCAAGTTCGTTCCAGTTACGAAATGCTCAATAAAGATTTGATATCATAATTGTAGGAAATAACACCCAAGAGGATCGACCATTTTTATTCGACTATCTTTCATTGTTTATACTTACTTATCCAAATAAAACAACGAGGATATTGTATGTTTTGCCTATGATCATTATTCTTGTTTCTCCTGTATTTTCCATGTCTTCCAATTTTGGGTTTCTCTTCTGGTTCACAGGTCTTTTGTGTATCTTTAAAGGTATGGTGTTGCATGTAGCGAGGTTAATTTTAGCAATAATTGTACTTGCAGTGTTTTCTTTCTTGAGATTTTTGGTCTCAATTTTAGCTACGAACTGGTATTCTCATCCTTGGTTGGCAGTGGTTATGTTTGTTCCAGGTGCTCTTTATGGCTTATTATTGCCAAAGACAATTTGGAGAGAATCACTAGCTAATAATATGACTACCATTGAAGAGGATTAGGCAAGTCATTGGGGATCAATCAATTTTTATGCTACAATAAATTTAGTTTACTTGGACTGGACTTGGTGCATGCACTTTGACATTTTTGTGGGCAGTATTCCTTATTTTAACATGGCCAGGTTTCATGATCTATGTCGAATTCTTTGGTCGACATTTGCTTAGGTCACTCCTGGGTTACATTATTCAGCTTATTTTTCCTAATGCATTTTCTCTCTACATTGGTGGAATTTGTATCCAAATTATTATTGAAAAGATGGGAATATTTGGTGCTATCCCTAAACCCTATGGATATTTTGTTTCGGATATTATTGTTGGTTCTGTGACTGGAATTATTGTTGGTTTGTGTGTTGTTCCATTGATCCCCATCGTGGGGAGTTGGTTTTCAAGTCATGTACCTTTACAGTTGCTTGCACAACTAAGTATTGTGGCAATGGAATTATCTTCTTAGTTTTTCCCATATAGTGTTGTTGCTCCAAAGAGGTTGATTCTTCAACACACATTCCATGTTGAAATATTAAATCCAACTGAAATCTGAGCGAAAGGATAATTCCTTGGCTATTCTCTACACTCCATCGTGAAATGAATTCAACATTTAATACAATTGCAAACCCAAATTTTGGTTTATGGTCGTAGCTTGTTTCTGCAAAGAAATCCATGGCTAAATCCATGCCATCTTGCATTCAAAAACTACATGTATCGCCATTGACGCAATACACCAACCGCCATTTGACTTTACAGCCATTAACGCAATGCACCCACATCAAAGAAAAACAACCAATCTGTGTCGGTCGCACAAAACTGAGTCTACGTCAGCCAACCCATCAATGAATGCGATAAACCTCGAAGCAGTTTGCATAAAAGTTTTGGAATCTGCCACTTCATCAACCTCAAACCAATGAGAATGCGTTAGCAAATTTTTAACTCCAGTCATCCATTCCCCAAATGGATGTGATAAACCTTGTTAAACCATTTTGCATGAAGATATTTAAAATTCGTGATGAATTTTTTTTATATAAGGTTCTAAACCTTAAGTTTAATGCATTTTGTTTTAATGCGGCAACATAAGTTTCGATAAAGTTTTAGTTTTAAAAAATTAGGGTCAAATATAAATAAGTTTTATAATATGTATATATGATAAACATTTATATGTTTATAATATATATAAAACAATAGTGTGAAATGTTGTTATGTGTATTGTATGTAATGTTATGAATGCCCAAAGGCAGAAATGACTGTGTTAAAAACAAGAAGACAGAGTGTTGCAAGAGCGTGCGTTAAGAAGCCAGTGAGAAGAAAAAGACAGAGTTTAGAGTGCATTTTGTTTGCAGTAGTCAAAAGGAGTATTTTTTTAATGTAATCCAGAACACTTAAGTTCCGAGGAGGATTTTTTTTTGTAAACAGTTCAAGCTTTTAATGAAACAGAGTTTTACTCCATCTCTCACTATGCATACTATTTTTATTTAATTCTCTATGTTTGTAGAGGGATTTTTTTTATTCCTCTATGTGTTAGGAATTAGCATAAATTCCAACATTGTATCGGAGCTAGTCCAGGCTCTTTGCATTTGCCAAAGAAGTTGAAGGAAGAAGGAGTTGTTGAAGCTTTTGACCAACAGTGTGGAAGATCAACAAAGTCAGGTATTTACAAAACAGAGTTTTGTGTTTGTTTTAAAGAGTGAAATCCAGAGAAGTCTCTTGAAGACATAGTTTAATCTCTCAGCAGTGAGAAGGTTTAGTTAAGAAACACAGTCAAGTTTAAAAACACAGTTCTTTAAGCTAGCCATGGCAGGAGCCAACACAAGTACGAGTATGGGAAATATTCAACTCCCACAGTTTAATGGGAAGAACTATGATTATTGGGCAATCACAATGAAAGCCTTGTTTCCTTCTCAAGATTTATGGGAGATAGTTGAAGATGGTTTAGAAGAACCAACAAATGAATAAGCATATAATGCCTTAACACAGGCAAAAAAGGATTTGCTGAAGAGTAATAGGAAGAAGGACTTGAAAGCCCTCTTCTATCTCTATCAAGCGGTGCATGAAAGTGTATTTCCAAGGATGGCAGTAGCCAAGAGGTCTAAGGATGCATGGGATACCCTCTAGACAGCCTACCAAGGTATGGAGAAGATAAAGACAACAAATATTCAATTAATGAGAAGGGATTTTGAAGTCAGTTGCATGAAAGAGTATGATACAATAGACTCATTCTTCACATTGTTGATTGGGTTGGTTACCCAAATGAGATCTCATGGAAAGACCATAGAAGATAGAAGAATAGTGATGCAGGGGCATTAGACACTAGCCAGCAATGTAGGAAGTTTTGTCCACATTTTGTGGCTAGGAGGGTTGAAAACATTTGAATTGTTACAGCTAGGTGTCAATACCTTAGCTGATTGTATTAATTAGATTAATTAGAGTCATAGAAGTCGAATAGCTCAGTTAGTCTAGCTGTCATATTTCAGTTAATTGAATTATTGTAATTAGACTGTTGATTTTCCAAAATAGTCCTCACTGAGGAACCGAAGAGCTACATTTTAATATGTATAAATTGTATTCACCAGATGTAGGAAGGAGGGATGAGAAAGAGGAAGAGAGGAGCTTCCTGCAATAAAACTCTGTGTGTTAACAATTGTTTCCAGTTAAATGATTTCAATGCTTATTGGCCATCGAATTGTCTCGAATTCTTATTAATGGAGAAATTGTTTGATTGAGAAACGATTGTGCACTGGTTCGGCATGTAATCGTTGAGAATGGTGATTGTATAATTCTGCATTATTTGTCTATTGTTCCCGTGAATTGGTTGGATAAACCCTGCGAGTTAAATTCCACCATAAGTCCTCTGTTTGTATCTTTATCATGGAATTCCCACTATGCAATCGTAACGAGTTCAATTGAACGAAACCAAGCCATAGACCGGATTTAAGACATAAGAAGGACATCCCAACCCCGACTCGACCTTTGGTTAATCACTGTAGCAAAACCATGACTGGATTCCCAAAGGCGGATTGCCCATATCGCACCACTTTCGCAGAGAAGGCGGTATTTTCTGAATTGGAGCGATTCCACAGAGCCTTCGACACGTGGCACCGGACGGGAGTACAAAACCGTCTTTCCATATTCTCATCGCGCGTTAAAATCTGGCGCTAGAGGCCGAGCGATATCGACGAGAACCGTCGATCTGGCGCAGAGTCATCGGATGGTGGTCGAGCAACGAAGATGCATGGGATTTAACCTAAGGTACGGGCGAACATTTGATTGGCTATTAGACATAGAGGTGGACCCGGAGTGGAAGTTCTATTAAAAAGTTTGATGTACAAAGCGTGGAGTAGTAATATAAGTTCGAAGATTAATATAAAGTTTCGAAAGGCATACTTTAAGGTTCGGGAATATAAATTAAAGTTAAACACTGTGGATAGTATTCTACGAACTTGATAATTAATAAAAAGAATAGACCACGCGAGACAAGGGAAAAGTGACAGAGCCACGACGACGATTGACCATCTCTCCTCAGGGCCGAATTTCAGCTGTTGTTGTGTCATTTGTGGTATCAGAGATGTTGTGTGAAGTTGTTTTTGCTGACATGGCAATCCGATTTTGTAGAGGTGCTGGCAGAAGAAGACCTGTTGCCAACGCTGAGGTGTTGGGGATGTTGCAGAGGGTCGAAGCCAGAATGGATGTCATAGAGCGAAGACAAACCAGAGATCCTGAAGACATCAACGAACCTGAAACAAAAGAAGCAGAAGAAAATGTTGAAATTCCTCCTGACATGAGGCTCCTTAGAACTGTTCTGGGATCTGTAGTTAAGCCCAGAATTGAAGTGTCAAGCTATGTAGGGGGACCGAATCCAGAAGAACTAGTAGACTGGATAAATGAATTGAACCAATTCTTCTATTATGAAGAAATAAGCGAAGATAAGAAGGTAAAGTTTGCAGTAACAAAGCTGAAAGGACATGCTGCACTTTGGTGGGATGGAGTGCAGGCAGAAAGGAGGAGAGTTGGCAAGCAACCTATCACGAGCTGGACCAAAATGATGGCAAAATTAAAAGATAAATTCTTGCCTAGTGATTACAAACTGACATTGTATAAACAAATGCAGAACCTGAGACAGAGGTTGCTGACGGTAAAAGAATACACAGAAGAATTCTACAGAGTAAGCATAAGGGCTGGGCAATTCCAAGACACACCTGAGAATACTGCCAGATATGTGAATGGTCTCAAGCTGGAGATCCAAGATGAGATTTGTCTCCTGTCTCTTAAGATAGTGGAAGAGGCATATCAGATGGCCTTGAAAGCAAAGGAGAATGTGGGTGCAGGTCCAAGGAATGTTGTTGTTTCCGAGGCTGGAGAAGAGGCAGAGATCGAAGAAGAAATTCTTCCATAGAGGGGAGAATCCTTGGTGGTAAATAAGGTCCCGTTGAAGCAAGCCAAAGAGGTCACTGAGCCTGCACAAAGGAAGAATTTGTTTAGGAGCATCTGCAAAGTCCAAGGGAAATGCTGTCAGCTAGTCATTGATAGTGGCAACACAGACAATCTGGTTTCCACTGAGGTAATATAGAAGTTGAAGTTGAAGACAAGGGAGCATCCAACTCCCTATAGGGTGTCTTGGCTGCATAAAGGACATCAACTGGTTGTGAAATAACAGTGTGAGATAGAGCTGCAAATGGGCAAATATAAAGATAAGGTTATGTGTGATGTGATGCCCATGGATGTGTGTCATATACTGTTGGGTAGACCTTGGCAGTTTGACAAAGCAGAAGTGCATGATGGCAAGAAGAACACTTACAAGTTCTTCAAGGATGGGGTACATCATACATTGATTCCCATGGAGGAAGGAGAGCCATCCAGTAGAGATATTGATCCAAAGACCTTGTTGTTGAGCGGGAAGGAATATGTGCAACAGATAGAAGAAGAAGAGGTAAGTTTTGCTTTAGTTTGCAAGCCTAAAGTAGTTCTTACTTCTACAAAGATTTCTGATTTACCAGTAGAGATACAAGAGATGTTAGAAAATTACTGTGACATTGTTGTGGATGATTTACCTGATGAGCTGCCACCTGTGAGAAAAATCAACCATCAGATAGATTTTATCCTTGGTTCAAATCTGCCAAATAAGGTAGCCTACATAATGACTCCCAAGGAAAATGAGGAAATCAGGAGACAAGTACAAGAGTTGGTGGACAGGGGGTTGATTAGAAAGAGTCTGAGTCCATGTGCAGTACCAACAGTATTGAGCCCAAAGAAAGATGGAGGCTGGAGGATGTGTATTGATTCCAGAGCAATTAATAAGATCACAATCAGGTACAGATTCCTTTTGCCCAGAGTTGAGGACTTAATGGACTATTTGAGTGGTGCTAAATATTTCTCAAAGATAGATTTAAAGAGTGGATACCATCAGATTAGAATAAGAGAGGGTGATGAGTGGAAAACTGCCTTTAAAACAAATGAAGGACTGTATGAATGGATGGTAATGCCTTTTGGGTTATCAAATGCACCTAGCACTTTTATGAGACTTATGAATGAAGTATTGAGAGAGTTCATTGGTAAATTTGTGATAGTGTATCTGGATGATATTTTAGTTTTCATCAGAACTAAAGAAGAACATTTAAGGCATCTTAATCATGTCTTGAAGAAGCTGCACCAAGAGAAGCTGCTGATAAATTTGAAGAAATGCTCATTCATGAAAGAAGAGTTGGTGTATTTGGGTTTTGTTGTTTCTGCAGAAGGATTGAAGATGGACCCGGAAAAGGTTAAGGCAATTGTGGAGTGGCCTTCACCCAGGAATGTTTTTGAGGTAAGAAGTTTCCATGGACTTGCTAGTTTTTACAGGAAGTTTATAAGAAACTTCAGTAAGATTAATGCACCCATAATTGAGACAATAAAGAAGAGAAAACAACCATTTAAGTGGACTACTGAAGCAGAAAGAAACTTCAAACTTTTGAAGCGAAAGATAACAGAGAAGCCTGTTTTGATTCTGCCTGATTTTACTAAACCATTTCAAGTAAAATGTGATGCTAGTGGGGAGGCCATTGGAGCTGTGTTGAGTCAGGATGATAGGCCTGTGGCATATTTAAGTGAAAAGCTGAATGACACCAGAAGAAATTATTCCTCTTATGAGAAGGAATTATATGCAATTGTTCAGGCACTGAAGAAATGGAGACATTACTTGATGTCCAGGGAATTTGTATTATATTCTGACAATCATGCTTTGCAGTATATTGTACAGCAGCCCAAGTTGAAACATAAGCATGCTAAATGGGTTGAGTATCTCCAAAGTTTTAATTTTTTTTTGAAACATATAAGTGGCCAAGCCAATAAAGTAGATGATGCTTTGAGTAGGAGACACATGCTTGTTCAAGGAACTAATTTTGAAGTTGCAGAATTTGATTTTCTCAAAGAATTGTATAAAACAGATCCCAATTTTAAAGAAGCATTTGAAGCATGTAGTAACCCTGTTCTAACATATAGAAGTTAGTGGCTGGATTATTTCCTGCAGGAGGACTTGTTATTCAGAAGAAGCCAACTATGTGTACCAAAATGTTCCATGAGAGAAAATTTGATCAAAGAAAAGCATAGTGGTGGACTTGCTGGACACTTTGGTACTGATAAGACTTATGAGCAGCTGAGTCACTTTTATTTCTGGCCCAAGATGAGAGCAGAAGTGGACAAGTTTGTGAAGAACTGCAAGATTTGTCAATATGCCAAAGGAAGGAGCCAAAATGCAGGATTTTACACTCCCTTACCTATTCCAGACAGGCCTTGGGACATGGTGAGCATGGATTTTGTTCTAGGATTGCCCAAGAATCAGAGAGGGAATGATGCAGTCTTTGTTGTGGTGGACAAATTCTCCAAAATGGCACATTTTATTCCATGTTATAAAACTAGTGATGCCACCCATGTTGCTAACTTGTTCTTCAAAGAAGTTGTTAGATTGCATGGGTTACCCAACAGTATTGTTTCAGACAGAGACACTAGATTTGTGGGGCACTTTTGGAGGACACTGTGGAAGAAACTTGGTACCAAACTAAGTTTCAGCTCAGCTTATCATCCTCAGACTGATGGACAAACTGAGGTAGTGAATAGGAGTCTGGGAAATTTGTTGAGAAGTCTTGCAGGAGAGCATCCCAAGCAGTGGAATGATATTTTTCCCCAGGCAGAATATGCATATAATGACTCACCAAACAAGAGCACAGGGCAGAGTCCATTTCATATTTTTTATGAAATGCACCCTAGAGGAATATCAGAGTTAAGAAATCTAGGAAGAGCAGAGCTAAGGAGTGCAGATGGTGAGGAATTTGCTTCAGAGATCCAGGCCATACATGAACAAGTGAAATAGCAACTACAAGGTAGCAGCATCAGATACAAAAACAGGGCAGACTTGAGCAGAAAAGAAGTTCATTTTGAAGTAGGAGATTAGGTTTTGGCACACTTGAGAAAGGAGAGATTCCCAAAGAAGCAGTACAACAAATTGAAGTTCAAAAATATTGGGCCATGCAAGATACTTAGGAAGTTTTCTGCAAATTCTTATGAGATTGAATTACCTCCTAATGTTGGAATATCTCCCATTTTTAATGTTGCAGATTTGTACAAGTATGAAGATGATGGTGCAGAAGAAAGATCAGCAGACAAGGGACAGATTGAGTGGAAGGAGCAGCTACCTCCAGCGCAACCATTGCAACCAGAGAAGATATTGGATAAAAGACCATTCAGAAGGACCAGAGGACAAGAGTACTTTCAGTACTTGATCAAATGGAAGGATAAGCCAGAGGAAGATGCCACTTGGATGACTGAAGGAATGTTGCAGAAGATAGGCAGATCACTGGAAGAGCTCATGGACAGGATCCCATGAAGAAAATTTCCCTCGAGAGTCTGATGCAGGGGCATTAGACACTAGCCAGCAATGTAGGAAGTTTTGTCCACATGTTGTGGCTAGGAGGGTTGAAAACATTTGAATTGTTACAGCTAGGTGTCAATACCTTAGCTGATTGTATTAATTAGATTAATTAGAGTCATAGAAGTCGAATAGCTCACTTAGTCTAGCTGTCATATTTTAGTTAATTGAATTATTGTAATTAGACTGTTGATTTTCCAAAACAGTCCTCACTGAGGAACCGAAGAGCTACATTTTAATATGTATAAATTGTATTCACCAGATGTAGGAAGGAGGGACGAGAGAGAGGAAGAGAGGAGCTTCCTACAATAAAACTCTGTGTGTTAACAATTGTTTCCAGTTAAATGATTTCAATGCTTATTGGCCATCGAATTGTCTCGAATTCTTATTAATGGAGAAATTGTTTGATTGAGAAATGATTGTGCACTGGTTCGGCATGTAATCATTGAGAATGGTGATTGTATAATTCTGCATTATTTGTCTATTGTTCCCGTGAATTGGTTGGATAAACCCTGCAAGTTAAATTCCACCATAAGTCCTCTATCTGTATCTTTATCATGGAATTCCCACTATGCAATCGTAACGAGTTCAATTGAATGAAACCAAGCCATAGACCGGAGTTAAGACATAAGAAGGACATCCCAACCCCGACTCGACCTTTGGTTAATCACTTTAGCGAAACCACGAGTGGATTCCCAAAGGCGGATTGCCCATATCGCACCACTTTTGCAGAGAAGGCAGTATTTTCTGAATTGGAGCGATTCCACAGAGCCTTCGACACGTGGCATCGGACGGGAGTACAAAACCGCCTTTCTGTATTCTCATCGCGCGTTAAAATTCGGCGCTAGAGGCCGAGCGATATCGACGAGAACCGTCGATCTGGCGCAGAGTCATCGGATGGTGGTCGAGCAACGAAGATGCATGGGATTTAACCTAAGGTACGAGCGAACATTTGATTGGCTATTGGACATAGAGGTGGACCCGGAGCGGAAGTTTTATTATAATGTTTGATGTACAAAGCGTGGAGTAGTAATATAAGTTCGAAGATTAATATAAAGTTTCGAAAGGCATACTTTAAGGTTCGGGAATATAAATTAAAGTTAAACACTGTGGATAGTATTCTACGAACTTGATAATTAATAAAAAGAATAGACCACGCGGGACAAGGGAAAAGTGACAGAGCCACGACGACGATTGACCATCTCTCCTCAGGGTCGACTTTCAGCTGTTGTTGTGTCATTTGTGGTATCAGAGCTGTTGTCTGAAGTTGTTTTTGCTGACATGGCAATCCGATTTTGTAGAGGTGCTGGCAGAAGAAGACCTGTTGCCAACGCTGAGGTGTTGGGGATGTTGCAGAGGGTCGAAGCCAGAATGGATGTCATAGAGCGAAGACAAACCAGAGATCCTGAAGACATCAGCGAACCTGAAACAGAAGAAGCAGAAGAAAATGTTGAAATTCCTCCTGACATGAGGCTCCTTAGAACTGTTCTGGGATCTGCAGTTAAGCCCAGAATTGAAGTGTCAAGCTATGTAGGGGGACTGAATCCAGAAGAACTAGTAGACTGGATAAATGAATTGAACAAGTTCTTCGATTATGAAGAAATAAGCGAAGATAAGAAGGTAAAGTTTGCAGTAACAAAGCTGAAAGGACATGCTGCACTTTGGTGGGATGGAGTGCAGGCAGAAAGGAGGAGAGTTGGCAAGCAACCTATCAAGAGCTGGACCAGAATGATGGCCAAGTTGAAAGGTAAATTCCTGCCTAAGTGATTACCAGCTGACATTGTATAAACAAATGCAGAACCTGAGACAGAGGTTGCTGACGGTAAACAAATACACAGAAGAATTCTACAGAGTAAGCATAAGGGCTGGGAAATTCCAAGACACACCTGAGAAGACTACCAGATATGTGAATGGTCTCAAGCTGGAGATCCAAGATGAGATTTGTCTCCTGTCTCTTAAGATAGTGGAGGAGGCATATCAGATGGCCTTGAAAGCAAAGGAGAAACTCTCGAGGAAACAGTCTGCCAAGAAGAGAGGTACTTTCTGTGGGAAGGGAAGTCAGGGTGGTAGAGGAAAGCCTGCTACACCCAAGGATGGAGCTAACAGTATCTCACCTCAGAATGCATCTACAAATGATGATGCAAGGGTCAGAAGGGGTTCTTACAGAGGAAAAGGAAGAGGAGGCAGAGACAGAGGCAGTGGTAGAGAATTGAGGTGTTATAGATGTCAGCAAGTGGGACACAAGCACTATGAATTTCCAGAGAATGTGGGTGCAGGTCCAAGGAATGTTGTTGTTTCCTAGGCTGGAGAAGAGGCAGAGATCGAAGAAGAAATTCTTCCATAGAGGGGAGAATCCTTGGTGGTAAATAAGGTCCTGTTGAAGCAAGCCAAAGAGGTCACTGAGCCTGCACAAAGGAAGAATTTGTTTAGGAGCATCTGCAAAGTCCAAGGGAAATGCTATCAGCTAGTCATTGATAGTGGCAGCACAGACAATCTGGTTTCCATTGAGGTAATATAGAAGTTGAAGTTGAAGACAAGGGAGCATCCAACTCCCTACAGGGTGTCCTGGCTGCATAAAGGACATCAACTGGTTGTGAAAGAACAGTGTGAGATAGAGCTGCAAATGGGCAAATATAAAGATAAGGTCCTGTGTGATGTGATGCCCATGGATGTGTGTCATATATTGCTGGGTAGACCTTGGCAGTTTGACAAAGCAGCAGTGCATGATAGCAAGAAGAACACTTACAAGCTCTTCAAGGATGGGGTACATCATACATTGATTCCCATGGAGGAAGGAGAGCCATCCAGTAGAGAGATTGATCCAAAGACCTTGTTGTTGAGCGGGAAGGAATATCTGCAGCAGATAGAAGAAGAAGAGGTAATTTTTGCTTTAGTTTGCAAGCCTAAAGTAGTTCTTACTTCTACAAAGATTTATGATTTACCAGTAGAGATACAAGAGATGTTAGAAAATTACTGTGACATTGTTGTGGATGATTTACATGATGAGCTGCCACCTGTGAGAAAAATTAGCCATCAGATAGATTTTATCCCTGGTTCAAATCTGCCAAATAAGGTAGCCTACATAATGACTCCCAAGGAAAATGAGGAAATCTGGAGACAAGTACAACAGTTGGTGGACAAGGGGCTGATTAGAAAGAGTCTGAGTCCATGTGTAGTACCAGCAGTATTGAGCCCAAAGAAAGATGGAGGCTGGAGGATGTGTACTGATTCCAGAGAAATTAATAAGATCACAATCAGGTACAGATTCCCTTTTCCCAGAGTTGAGGACGTAATGGACTGTTTGAGTGGTGCTAAATATTTCTCAAAGATAGATTTAAAGAGTGGATACCATCAGATTAGAATAAGAGAGGGTGATGAGTGGAAAACTGCCTTTAAAACAAATTAAGGACTATATGAATGGATGGTAATGCCTTTTGGGTTGTCAAATGCACCTAGTACTTTTATGAGACTTATGAATGAAGTATTGAAAAAATTCACTGGTAAATTTGTGATAGTGTACCTGGATGATATATTAGTTTTTAGCAGAACTAAAGAAGAACATTTAAGGCATCTTAATCATGTCTTGAAGAAGCTACACCAAGAGAAGCTGTTGATAAATTTGAAGAAATGCTCATTCATGAAGGAAGAGTTGGTGTATTTGGGGTTTGTTGTTTCTGCAGAAGGATTGAAGATGGACCCAGAAAAGGTTAAGGCAATTTTGGAATGGCCTTCACCCAGGAATGTCTTTGAGGTAAGAAGTTTCCATGGACTTGCTAGTTTTTACAAAAAATTTATAAGAAACTTTAGTAAGATCAATGCACCCATAATTGAGACAATAAAGAAGAGCAGCCAACCATTTAAGTGGACTGTTGAAGCAGAAAGAAACTTTAGAGTTTTGAAGCAAAGGATAACTGAGAAGCATGTTTTGATTCTGCCTGATTTTACTAAACCATTTCAAGTAAAATGTGATGCTGGTGGGGAGGCCATTGGAGCTGTGTTGAGTCAGGATGATAGGCCTGTGGCATATTTCAGTGAGAAGCTGAATGACACCAGGAAAAAGTATTCCTCTTATGAGAAGGAATTCTATGCAATTATTCAGGCACTGAAGAAGTGGAGACATTATTTGATGTCCAGGGAGTTTGTATTATATTCTGACAATCATGCTTTGCAGTATATTGTACAGCAGCCCAAGTTGAAACATAAGCATGCTAAATGGGTTGAGTATCTCCAAAGTTTTAATTTTGTTTTGAAACATATAAGTGGCCAAGCCAATAAAGTAGTTGATGCTTTGAGTAGGAGGCACATGCTTGTTCAAGAAACAAATTTTGAAGTTGTAGGATTTGATTTTCTCAAAGAATTGTATAAAATATATAAAGCAGATCCTGATTTTAAACTTATTAGGAGCATGTAATAACCATATTTATGAGATAGAAGCCAGTGGCTGGATTATTTCCTGCAGGAGGACTTGTTATTCAGAAGGAACCAACTATGTGTACCAAAATGTTCCATGAGAGAAAATTTGATCAAGGAGAAGCATAGTGGTGGACTTGCTGGACACTTTGGTACTGATAAGACTTATGAGCAGCTGATTCACTTCTATTACTGGCCCAAGATGAGAGCTTAAGTGGACAAGTTTGTGAAGAATTGCAAGAATTGTCAATATGCTAAAGGAAGGAGCCAGAACTTAGGATTGTACACTCCCTTGCCTATTCCAGATAGGCCTTGGGACATGGTGAGCATGGATTTTTTTGAAGGGTTTCCCAAGACGCAGAGAGGGAATGATGCAGTCTTTGTTGTAGTGGACAGATTCTCCAAAATGGCACATTTTATTCCTTGTTATAAAACTAGTGATGCCACCCATGTTGCTAACTTGTTCTTCAAAGAAGTTGTTAGGTTGCATGGGCTACCCAAGAGTATTGTTTCAAATAGAGACACTAGATTTGTAGAGGGAACTTTTGGAGGAAAGCTGTGGAAGAAACTTGGTACCAAACTAGTTTAAGCTCGGCTTATCATCCTCGAGGCCCCGATGGACAAGGTGGGTGAAGTGAATGAAGATGCGGGAAATTGTTGAGAAGTCTTGCGGGGAGAGCATCCCAAACGTTAGGATGGGATTTCCTGACGAATATGCATATAATGAATCACCAAACAGGAGCACAGGGAAGAGTCCATTTCATATTGTTTATGGAATGCACCCTAGAGGAATATCAGAGTTAAGAAATCTGGGAAAGGCAGAGCTGAGAAGTGCTAATGGTGAGGAATTTGCTTCAGAGATACCAGCCATACATGAACAAGTGAAACAAAAAATACAAGGCAGCAGCATCATATACAAAATCAGAGCAGAATTGAGTAGAAAAGAAGTTCATTTTGAAGTAGGAGATCTGGTTTTGGCACACTTGAGAAGGGAGAGATTTCCAAGGAAGCAGTACAACAAATTGAAGTTCAAAAAGATTGGGCCATGCAAGATACTTAGGAAGTTTTATGCAAATGCTTATGAGATTGAATTACCTCCTGATGTTTCTAATATCTCCCATTTTTAATGTTGCAGATTTGTACAAGTATGAAGATGATGGTGCAGAAGAAAGAGCCACAGACAAGGAACAGATTGAGTGGAAAGAGCAGCTACCTCCAGCACAGCCATTGCAACCAGAGAAGATATTGGATAAAAGACCATTCAGAAGAACCAGAGGACAAGAGTACTTTCAGTACTTGATCAAATGGAAGGATAAGCCAGAGGAAGATGCCACTTGGATGACTGAAGGAATGTTGCAGAAGATAGGCAGATCACTGGAAGAGCTCATGGACAGGATCCCATGAAGAAAATTTCCCTCGAGAGTCTGATGCAGGGGCATTAGACACTAGCCAGCAATGTAGGAAGTTTTGTCCACATGTTGTGGCTAGGAGGGTTGAAAACATTTGAATTGTTACAGCTAGGTGTCAATACCTTAGCTAATTGTATTAATTAGATTAATTAGAGTCATAGAAGTCGAATAGCTCAGTTAGTCTAGCTGTCATATTTCAATTAATTGAATTATTGTAATTAGACTGTTGATTTTCCAAAACGGTCCTCACTGAGGAACTGAAGAGCTACATTGTAATATGTATAAATTGTATTCACCAGATGTAGGAAGGAGGGACGAGAGAGAGGAAGAGAGGAGCTTCCTGCAATAAAACTCTGTGTGTTAACAATTGTTTCCAGTTAAATGATTTCAATGCTTATTGGCCATTGAATTGTCTTGAATTCTTATTAATGGAGAAATTGTTTGATTGAGAAACGGTTGTGCACTGGTTCGGCATGAAATCGTTGGGAATGGTGATTGTATAATTCCGCATTATCTGTCTATTTTTCCCGTGAATTGGTTGGATAAACCCTGCGAGTTAAATTCCACCATAAGTCCTCTATCTGTATCTTTATCATGGAATTCCCACTATGCAATCGTAACGAGTTCAATTGAACGAAACCAAGCCATAGATCGGAGTTAAGACATAAGAAGGACATCCCAAACCCGACTCGACCTTTGGTTAATCATTGTAGCAAAACCACTAGTGGATTCCCAAAGGCGGATTGCCCATATCGCACCACTTTCGCAGAGAAGGCAGTGTTTTCTGAATTGGAGCGATTCCACAGAGCCTTCGACACGTGGCACCAGACGAGAGTACAAAACCACCTTTCCGTATTCTCATCGCGCTTTAAAATCTGGCGTTGGAGGTCGAGCGATATCGACGAGAGTCGTTGATCTAGTGCAGAGTCATCGGACGGTGGTCGAGCAACGAAGATGCATGGGATTTAACCTAAGGTACGGGCGAACATTTGATTGGCTATTGGACGTAGAGGTGGACCCGGAGCGGAAGTTCTATTATAAAGTTTGATGTACAAAGTGTGGAGTAGTAATATAAGTTCGAAGATTAATATAAAGTTTCGAAAGGCATACTTTAAGGTTTGGGAATATAAATTAAAGTTAAACAATGTGGATAGTATTATACGAACTTGATAATTAATAAAAGGAATAAACCACGTGGGACAAGGGAAAAGTGACAGAGCCATGACAACGATTGACCATCTCTCCTCAGGGCCAACTTTCAGCTGTTGTTATGTCAAATAGTGGAGAAATTATTGAGGAGCTTACCCTCAAGATTTTATGTGATAGTAACAACCATTAAAGAGATAAAGGATCTCTCAAATTTTACTATTGATGAGCTTCATGCATCATTGATGACACATGAACAAAGATTGGGTAGAACAACAAACTCATCTTTGGAGCATGCCTTCAAGACCCAAATGTATTTTGAAAGAGGAAGAGGTCAAGGTAGAGGAAACTATGGAGGAAAAGGAAGAGGGAGAAGCCAAAACAGAGGAGGAAGAAACAACCTTACAAATACTAGTGGAAGGGGCAGCAATGGAAAAATTAGAACCAAGGCCAAGGAAGTAGCCAACAAGGTAGACAAAATCAAGCACATGGACAAAGGTATGATAAATCCCAAGTCTAATGTCATTACTGTAAGAAGTATGGGTACTATGCCAATGAATGTAGGAAGAAACCGAGTGACATGGGTAGTAGACCCAGTGCTAATTTTACAAAATAAAATCTCAGTCAAGAAAATTTGTTTTTAGCATGTAATATGGTTGAAGAGAAAAGTCAAGATATATGGTTTCTAGATTCAGGATGTAGCAACCATATGACTGGAAAAATTTCTATGTTTTCCATAATTGATAAAAATGTGAAGTCTCAAGTAACATTGGGGACAAATAGTAAAGTCTCTGTCATGGGAAAATGCAGAGTAAGTGTTCTAACAAAGAAAGGAGAAAAGAGATCCATATCAGATGTATATTATGTGCCTAGTATGAAGTGTAACCTTTTGAGCATTGGAGGTAGAGTAAATGTTCTAACAAAGAAAGGAGAAATGAGATCCATATCGGATGTATATTATGTGCCTAGTATGAAGTGTAACCTTTTGAGCATTGGACAACTCATTCAGAAAGACTACAATGTATTTTTTGAAGATGATGTATGCACCATCATGGATAAACCACCAAGAAAGTAGAGGATTTCACAAGTGAAGATGACAAGAAATAGAATTTTTCCTCTCAAGATGAGAGCGGATTTGAAGAAAGGAGCTGCAATGGTAGGAGTGACACAAGAGACTTACCAAAGAGAAGCAAAAGATGAAAACTAGTTATGGCACTTGAGATTTGGACATATCAACTTTGGAGGTCTGAATTTGTTACATAGGAAAGGAATGGTAAAAGGATTACCATTGATTGACAAGCCAAACAACCTTTGTGAAGGCTGCATCTTAGGAAAACAACACAGAGAAAGATTTCCATTAGGAAAGAGCATAAGGGAAAAGGCACCCTTAGAAATACTCCATTCTAATTTGTGTGGACCAATGAAAACACCATCACTAGCAAGCAACCACTATATATTGACCTTCATTGATGATTACACAAGAAACAAATGGGGTTTATTTCTTGAAGTTGAAGAGTGAAGTGTTTGAGAAATTCTGCCACTTTAAGGCTCTAGTAGAGAATCTAAGTGGGTAGCATATTAAGGTATTAAGAACAGACAGGGGAGGAGAATATATTTCCAAATAATTTATGCCTTTTTGCAAAGAAAATGGGATTCATAAACAATTTACAGCAAGGTATACACCACAGCAAAATGGAGTTGCGGAAAGGAAAAATAGAACCATCATGGATATGGTAAGAAGTATGTTGAAGGCAAAACATTTTCCAAATGAATATTGGGCTGAAGCTGTACATTGTGCAACATATTTGTTGAATATATTCCCAACAAAGAGTGTTATGAACAGAGTTCCTAAAGAAGCATGGAGTCGCATAAAACAGTTTTTCGCCCACATGAGAGTTTTTGGTTGTGTGGCTTATGCACACATTCCAGATCAGCTAGGAAAGAAGTTGGACAGTAAGGGGGAGAAGTGCATATTTTTTAGATACATTGAAGAATCCAAGGCATACATATTGTACAACCCATCCACCAAGAAATTTATGATAAGCAGAGATGTTCAATTTATTGAAGAAGAAGCTTGGGATGGAAGCATTGAGAAAATAGTGAATATGAAAAGTTGTTTGTCTCATGATGAAGATGAGGAATAAATGGCTGAAAGGCATCCCTCATTAGTAGCACCACCTCCACCAATACAAGGACAATAAGGGACACCACAAGCAGGTATGAGAACACCCTTGAGAAGTGATGACAGTGCTTCTCCAAGCACATCACAAAGAGAATATTTGGGTGCTTCTACAAGCAGAAGTTCAGCAAGTGAAAGGGGAATCAGATTCAAAAGTCTAAATGAAATTTATGAGCAAGAGGAAGCAAATGAAGTTATGAACTCTTTATTTGCATTATATTGTCATGTAGAAGATCCTATTCATTTTGAAGAAGTTGTAAAAGATAAGAAATGGATAGATGTTATGGATAAAGAGATAAATTCCATAAAGAAAAATAAGACATGGGAACTAGTTGATATCCCAAAAGGCAAAGAAATAATTGGAGTGAAATGGGTTTATAAAACCAAAAGAAATTCTAAAGGTAAGATTCAAAGGCACAAGACCATACTTGTTGTCAAAGGCTATAAGCAGCAACAAGGAAGAGATTATGAGGAAACTTTTGCACCAGTGCAAGAATGGAAACAGTAAGAGCAGTGTTGTCCATAGCAGCACAACACAAGTGGAAAGTTTACCAAATGGATTTGAAATCAACATTCCTAAATGGAATATTGATGGAAGAGGTATATGTTGAACAAAATCTGGGCTATGAGAAAGAAGGCCAAGAGCACAAGGTATGCAAATTGTTGTTTTGTATGTTGATGATGTTATATTTACAGGTAATGATGCTTACCCCATTGAGAATTTTAAGACAGTCATGAAAGATGAATTTGAGATGACTAATATGGGATTGCTGAGATACTTCTTAGGGATAGAAGTAGAGCAAAATGAAAACAAAATTTTTATTTCTCAAGCTAAATATGTGAAAGAATTTTTGGAAAGATTTAACATGCATGATTGCAAGGAAAAAATTACTCCTACAGTGATGGGATTGAAGTTTAGCAAATAAGACAAAAGCAAGGATATTAATCCAAGTTTGTACAAAAGCATAGTTGGCAGCCTCATGTATTTGACTGCAACTAGGCCAGATATTATGCATGCTGTGATTTTAATTTCCAGATTCACGGAAAGGCCAAAGGAGGCACATCGGCAACCATCAAAAATAATTCTGAGGTATGTGAAAGGAACAAAGAGGTATGGTATTGAATACACCACTTCAGAAAATTTTGAATTGATTGGATATATTGACAGTGATTGGGCTAGAAGTATAGATGACAGGAAAAGCACCTCTGGATATGTTTTTCATATGGGATCGGAGCCATCTCATGGGATTCTAAGAAACAGCCAATTGTGGCTTTATCAACAACAGAGGCAGAGTATGTGGCAGCTACAACAACAACAGGTCAAGTAGTTTGGATGAGGAGAATGTTAAGAATTTTGTGTCATGAATAGGTAAAATTCACAACATTGTATTGTGATAATAGCTCAGTTATAGCTTTATCCAAGAATTTAGTGTTTCATAATAGAACGAAACACATTGATGCAAAGCATCACTACATCAGAGAGTTAGTGAGAAAGGGAGAAATTGTTTTGCAACATTGCAGAACAGAGGAGAAGTTTGTTGACATATTGACAGAACCATTGGAGCAGAAGAGTTTTAACTATTTAAGAAAATTTATGGGTATGCAAGAGAACAACAGTTGTGTTTAAGGGGGAGTGTTCAAATATTAAACCCAACTGAAATCTGAGCAGAAGGAAATTGTAGCAGCATTCCTTGGTTGTTCTGTGCACTCCACCATGAAATGAATTCAACATTTAATACACCTACAAACCTAAATTTTGGTTTATGGCCATAGCCTGTTTCTCCAAAGAAATCCATGGCTAAATCCATGCGATCTTGCATTCAAAACCTACACTTACCACCGTTAACACAATACACCAATCGTCGTTTGACTTTACAACCATTTCCTTTTGATTTGAATGAACCCACGTCACCTGCATGGAGCCCACCTCCACCACGTCAAATACCAGCAACCAATCTTGTCTCGTTCACACAAAAATGAGTCTACGTCAGCCAACCCATCAATGGATGCGATAAACCTTGAAGCAGTTTGCATAAAAGTTTTGGAATCTGCCATGTCATTAGCCTCATACCAATGAGAATGAGTTCACAAATTTTGAAGTCCAGTCATCCATTCCCCAAATGGATGCGATAAACCTTTTTAAACCATTTTGCATAAAGATGTTTAAAATCTGTGATGATTTTTTTTTATATAAGGTTCTAAACCTTAAGTTTAACGCATTTTTTTTTAATGTGGCAACATAAGTTTTGATAAATTTTTAGTTTTAAAAACTTAGGGTCAAATATAAATAAGTTTTATAATATATATAAAACAACAGTGTGAAATTTTGTTATGTGTATTGTATGTAATGTTATGAATGCTCTATTGGGGTCCCGTGTTTTGATAGATTGGCTTACCAAAAGACAAGGCAATATACAAACCAAACTTTAGAGCTCTAGGATCTAGCCCTCCTAGTCTCAGAGAGGGATCTCTCAATATATTTATAAAGATGTATCTTGAAAAGCTTAGAAGTTGATTTTAGGCTAGTTATGGGGTTCAAGGTTGTTTTTTTTTGTTTGGTTGGACAAGTATGTTTCATGCGGTATAGATAGAGCATGGGAATCTGCAAGCCATTGGGAAATTGAGTCATGTGAAGTCCAAATAGTTCTGACTGAGAAGGAAGGGAAACCAAAGGGAAAATCTAACTTAGTCAAGGATCTGTTGAATAATATAGGTGAAATGGCATGGACATTAAGGACTAAGAGTGAACAACAAACAAACCCTTTCGCAATGGCTTAAAGGATTCCGGGAATGCCCTATTTCCTCCAGTAAGCTCACTGCTTTGGACTTAATCAATATAACACTCAAAGAAAGAGAAATGCAGACTAAACCCTCAGAATGAATTATAGGATTCGGGGAATGCCCTATTTCCTCCTACAAGTTCACCTTTGAGAGCTTAACTAAAAAAGACATACAATTGCACTCAAAGAAGAGGGAACGCCTAAGACATCTAGGACTGCAAATATAGGGGCCTTTAACACAATGATAACAATAAGGAACAAAGGGTATGATTGAGACAAAACATCATTGTCAAAATGCAAGCATTAATAATCAAAAGTAGACTCCAGATACAATATTCAGTGGTAAAGAAAGAGGGAACGCCTAAACAGTCTTTAACACAACCAAATTAACCATTTTTGAAGTAAAACAAACTGAATATAAAGAGAGCTATTAGACTACCCTGTCACATTCAGTAGAAGAAAACACATAAATAGTGAAAGATAAATAGGTCAGAGGTGCTTCTAAGATACATTTCTTTGCCTAAACCTTTTATCCTACCGTAGGCAAAGCATGATGGAAAAAAGTGGAAAACAAAAGAAATAACATTGACTATAAGAAGTACTTCACCAAAACCAAGCTCAGGGATCGGATGGTCCTGCCTCCTTCATCAACAGAAAAACACAGATCTTCACACTCTTTTAGAACAACAAAGCTTCTTCAAAGCAGCAATATGTATTACTTTAGAAATCACAAAATGCCAACCTTTTACAATATGTTCTCGGGGATTCTTATAGCTCGAGTGGAGCAGAGAAGGTAGATGGAAAACTAAATGCAGCATTAAAACTCAGAAGAGGAAGAGGGCCAAGGCCTCGTTCTGTTTTAAATTCAGGGCATTTATCTCTGGTACTCTTTGGATGAGAAGAGTGGTCTTCGTCAGGCTTCCATTTACTCAAGGTATGTCTTTGATGTACTTGTTGTAGCGTTCTGGTGAATTAAACAAAAAGGTAGAATAATGATGCTATGGTCTTCCATACTTCGTAACAAATGCTTCTAATAGCATAGGTCTGTTGTCAGGGCTGGAATTTCGTCAGGAACACGGTATAGAATAGAGATAGTATGGGCACATCCTCCTTTATGGAAAGAACCTTCTGCTAATGTGAAAACCTGGTATTATTTTATGTGCATTGGACCTTCTGATTGATCTTCGGGGTCTTCGACCTGGTACTCTGCCTTTCAATTACTGACTCCAGACTTCAAAAATCTCTGATTACTGGCTTTAAATTTTCTGATCTTTCACTGATACTTTTTGCCGCTTCTACGATTGCCTCTGACTATGAAATCTATGCTTTAATGGCCCTGGAGAGGTGTGACAAAGTTTAACCCTACTCCTTTAATGAAAGTCATGTCAGCATACCTTCCCAGGCCTTTCTCATAATTTCGATCTTTGTACGTGGCCTTCCCGGTGTTCTTTGCCACTGTAATAGTGACTGTGAACCATGGCGGATTTCCGCCTGCCTGTAACCCTGCAAAACACGTAAACACGTTAAGAAAACCATGCATGGGTATGGTTCATGTGGAGGGGTCAATGAGAATGGATGTGCAGACTTGTGAAATGTCAAAAATAGTTGCAGTTTGATGGCGGAAAACGCAGTGAACAGTGGAAACTGGTCATGGCGAAAGTTGGCGGAATGTGGAAAATTGACACTTTGGCCTTTGAATGGAATATATAGGGGAGCCGATGGTAATGCGACAAAAACACGTGGAATGGTGACGTGGCGGGACCCTGTCGATGGCGGGGCGTGCGTTAAATCTGGACCGTCCGATCTCAAGAGGAGATCGACGGTTGAGGACATGGCGAAGGGCGACACATGGTGGGCCAGGGGTGTATTTGCCTTGGATTATCCCCTGCGCAACTTCGTGGTGCGACTACCATCGGATGGCCTGCCCCAGATCGAACGGTGTACAACAATATCGCGCCGGATTTGTGGACGAACATTAATGCACGATGGAGGGTGGTTTTTGAACTGTGAGCGGAGCCATGCATCATGCGATGAGTGGAATCGCTCCAAAATGAAAAATACTGCCCACCTCCCAAAGGCGGTGCGATAGATACCGTCGGTTTCTGCACAATGTTTTGGCGCAGGGACCACCAGGGCAGATGAATATGGACTATCGGATTGCGGGTTAAATGGACGGTTGTGATGTGATCAGGCGGTGAAAGGGGTGGGGACCATGGGTGCAATGGGATTGCGAAGACTGTCAGATTTGTGTAGATTGACGGTGGACCTTGCCCCCGATACACATTTGCGATAAGCGCCTTTCGGATTAGCATCAGGTTCTAGTGCCCATGTCACGTGGGAAACAGATTTAGGGGGCTGGCCGAAGGGGGCTAGGCCTGTCCTAAGGTGGGAAATGGGTTTTTTGGCCCGTTTTAGTGCATTTCAAGGCCAATGAAGGGTAACGATAAGGGAAGAAAGGGGAAATTACACCAAACCAGGGGTGTGTGTATGATTTAGGGGGGATTCTAGGATGATTTAGAAGGACTAAGGGAGAGATTTTGGGGTGAAAAGGATAATTCCGCAGGGGTATAAGGGGCAAATGAAGGCCTTTAGGAGCACAATTTGTCACAATTAGTGAGACCTTATAATGGGAACAGCAGAGGAGATTTTATCAAAGGACACAAGGCACAAGGAGGCTTCAAGGATGATGTGTTTTTAAGAAAAATGCATTCCTTGAAGGCTCAACAAACAATTTAGCCCCCTTCTTGCTTATCGAGGAATTTATGGGGGGCTAACAGTGGCTCCACTTGGGGAGGACAGCTTGCCCTTTAGGTGTCCAGAATCTTAGTAATATCTAGTTTCGCAGACCAGTGTCTTTCCATTGGGTAGCAGTTTTTCTTTTGATCTGATAACCTTTGCAGCAACCTTAAAATTTGTCATTTCTTCAAAACAACATTTCTACCTACCCATTCCTACTGTCCTAGCATTTTCTCTTCTTTTGAGTGCACTTGAACTGGTAAGCTATTGTTCAACATTTTATTTTTCAAACAGGAAAACAAACCTATCTAATGCTACCCTTATTCCTCCATGAGACCAGATTAAACAGTTGGTCTCATAACTTCTCTACCTAATCTAATACTTGTCAGGTTTAAACAGTCCGACAGGCTTTCATTCTCTATATTCTAAGATAGAAATTGAAAATACAGTCAAACCAGGATTAGACTATCTGGTTTGCTGCGGGTCCATGGTATAGCAACCAACTTCACATGAACTGAAAATTAGCAAAAATTACAAAATTTGGAAGGCTTGGAATTCTGAAAAGTAAGAGAATCCTTCCTTCTTTCTGTGACTCAGATTTTGAGCTTGTTAGGGTCACTTTCTTCTTCACTCCAGCTCTGGATTTGAGTTTGTTAGAGCTGATTTCTTCTTCTTTGTTGGTTCACGTTTTGAGCGTATTAGAACCAGCCCTGCTTTTATTTTTGGCTCAAGTTTTGAGAGAATTGGAGCCATATTTCTGATACTTCTAAGTTCATATTTTAGCATGTTTGAACCTCTCTTTTTGGTACGGGGCTATACCTTTCTTGTTTTATTTTTGCCCTCTCTCTCCTTCATTTTTTTTTTTTAAACAAACAGTATGTACAATGGATGAAAAACTCTATAGTCTTAAGACTCTTGACAGAAGTAGTGTTTAAGCACCCTGCCATTGATAGGACCACCTAACACTTCTTCACCATTCAGTTCTTGCAAGAAAAATGCATTGTGCCCTCTTAAAGAATGGATCATGTAGGGCCCTTTCCATAGGTTCTCAAACTTACCATGTTTTCCCTTTTCTTCTCTCCTTGAAATCCATTTGAGCACCACGTTCCCGACTTGGAAGTCATTTGCTTTAGTATTTTTGTCAAACTGCCTTTTGATGCTTTCTTGGACTACTTGAGTTCTCTGGTAAGCTTCCTCTCTGGTCTACTGCAAGTGGATGGTCTGATTGATCCTTCTCTACATATCATTTTCTTCAATTTGAACCTCCTGCAGGAGTTTCATGACTAGAACTCCCAAGGATGTTGGGAAAACAACATCCATGCCATAGACCAGCTGATAGGGGGATGTGTTGATTGACTTTTTGGTGGTTAACCTATTAGCCCACAAAGCATGAACAAGCTTACCATGCCATGTTTTTTGATTCTGCTCTAGCAACTTTTTGATGAAGTTGATAAGGCTCTTGTTAGAAGATTCGGCAAGTCCATTTCCTTGGGGGTAATAGGCAGTAGAGTGGCCCAAAGTGATTTGATATTTATGGAAAAAATCAACCATCTTTTTGGATTTAAAGGCACCAGCATTGTCTGTGATTATTTTCCTAGGACAGCCAAATTTGGACAATATTTTGGTCTCAAGGAATTTAATAATGACAGAGTCAGTAGCATTCCTAGTGGGTATGGCCTCTATCCATTTGGTAAAATAATTTGTGGCTGTGAGGATCCATTTATGTTGGGCCGAGGAGGGTGGATGGATTTTCCCTATAAATTCCAAACCCCACTGTTGGAAGGGTGTTTCAACACTAATAGGCTTCAAGGGTAAGGGAAAGATCTTTCTCCTACCATCGAAAATCTGGCATTTGTGGAAAGACATTACTAGTTTGTGGGTGTCTGGAAAAAGGGTGGGCCAATAATAACCTGATCTAAGGATTTTGTTTGCTGTGGTCTTCCAATTTAAGTGCCCTCCACATTCTCCTTCATTCATTTCATGCATGATTTTTCCTGCATCCTTCTCAAGTAAACATTTTAGTAGTATCCTGACAGCATTCTTCTAATATAAAACTCCATCTATCATGAAATATTTTAAAGCCTTTTGTTTCACAAATCTAGCTTTTGTTTTTGACAAAGGAGGAGCATTTAAGTAAAGCATCACATAGATAATATCGACATACCATGGAGAGTTCGTGATCGTTTCTTCAGTAAATGGTGTTGGGAACTCTTCTATCTCTTCTAAGGCATCCACCATATTCATATCTAGAACCTTGAAATTGGACTCGGCCATGAGTTTTGCTAACCCTTGTCCCTTGATGAGTTTGGTAGGCCTGATTTCTAATTCATATTCCAGAATAGTGGCAATCCACTTTCCCCTTTTACCATCAGGGTCCTGACATAGAATATCTTTGACTACGGTGTGTGGCACAAAGGCAATGATGTGTGAATGTAAGATGTACACCCTAAAATCCTTTAATGCTTTAACCAGTGCCAGGGCTTGCTTTTCCATGATGTTGTATTTGAGTGGGGCATCTCTTAAGGCTTTGCTGAAAAAGGATATGGGTTGTTCATGCCCCGAGTTATTCTTCTGCAATAATACTGCAGCTATTGTCTGTTCTGATGCAAAAGAAAAAATATAGAAGTCTTTGGTGAAATCAAGACTGATGAGGACTGGTGCTTGAGTAAGGGATTTCTTTACCAGTTCGAATGATTGTTTAGCTTGCATTGTCCATTTGATACCTACTTCTTTCCTAAGCATTTTAGTGATGTTTTTCAATAGCTCGGCAAGGTTGTGGGATGAATCTCCTCAAAAAATTAATCTTTCCAATGAAAGACTGTAATTCTTTGAGATTCCTGGGGTGACTGATATTCAATATGCCCTCAATTCTTTTAGGATCTATTTTGATCCCTTCTTCAGAGATTATATGACCAAGAAGCTTTCCTTCCTGGAGGCCAAAGAGTGTCTTTTTGGGATTTAAAGACAAGACAAATCTTCTACATTTCTCAAAAACTTTCCTTAGATGTTCTAAATGTTCTTCATCAGTTTTGGAGAAAACCGTGATATCATCTAGGTAGATGATTATAAAGTAGCCTATGTCTTCTGAGAAGGCTATGTCCATGGCCCTCTGGAAGGTGGCCCTTTCGTTCATCAAACCAAATGGCATTTTGACATACATAAATGTTCCCCATGGTGTGGTAAAGGTTGTCTTATTTTGATCACTTGGGAGGACTAACACTTGGTTATAACCCAAGAACCCATCCAGTAAGGATATTCTTTTTGACCTAGCTACTCTCTATAGAATGTGGTCCATTTTTGGCAAAGGGTAGTTATTTTTCAGCGAGGCTCTATTCAGAGGTTTGAAGTCTATACACAACCTAATATCCCCTGTCTTCTTCCTGACAGATACCAGATTGGAGACCCATTCTGAGTATCTGACAGGGACAATGATCCCTGCATCATACATCTTCTTAATTTCTTTTTCTACTGCAGGCAATAAGACGGGGTTTATCCTCCTTAATTTATGTTTAAAAGGTTTCTGATTTTCCTTCAGGGGGATCTTGTGCTGAATGATGCTAGTGTCAAACGATTTCAAATATTTATACTCCCATGCAAAGACATCTATAAAATCTTTGAAGAGTGCTATGTATTGCTGTTTGATGTGGGCAGGCAGGTTGCTAGATAACTTGATCATTTTAGGCTCAGTTGGGCTGCCTAGATTTTGCTCTTCCACATTAGTTTCCACGGGTTCTGTTTTTGGTTCTTTAGCCACATCATTGAAATCGAAGAGCTATTCTAATGGCGCAAGGCCTTTGGGTATAGTATCACATTTACACTCTATAAATTCAAGGTCCTTTTGGTTTGGATCATCAGATAAGTTTTCTTTGAAAAGATTATCAAACTGATTTATATCAATAGGGGAGGGGGGCGCCGTTTCAGGAATTTTTTCCCCATCTGAACATTCTTTTTCATCGTTGCAACTTGGTGATGCTGTGGCAAACTCATTCTTTGATTGCAGGAAATCCTCTATATGTTTGTCATTGTTAAAAACCTGCCAATGATCTTCATTATCAGGCACTGCTGGTCTATTCTTTACCTTTATGATGAGTTGTTCCTCAATTTGTGGTCTCTGGCAGTTACTGGAAGCAAAGGAAAGTTCGTTTGCTAGGTGGTTTTGGGCTCTTGGTATGAACACCAGTTCATATTTTTCGAAAGTTTTCAGGAGGTCTAAAACAATGTTCCTATATTCTCTGAGCCTGGGGTTTTTGGTTGCGTATTCCCCTTTGATTTTTCTGATGATTAACTCAGAATCTCCCATCACAGATATCTTTTTAGCCTTTAAATCTTTAAGTATGTGCAGCGCAAGGAGTAGGGCTTCATATTCTGCAATATTGTTAGTACATGAAAATTCTAATTTGTAGGCATGTCCTTTGTTTGAGTTGTGTATCCAAACACCAACCCCTGCACTACTTTTGCTGCAAGAGCCATCGAAATTCATTTTCCAAGGTGTTTTTGTTTCATGTTCATTGGTTTTGTGTTGCTCAAGGTTGCTGGGGGTCGAGGCATCTGGAGGTTTAGAAGGAGATAACCCTGAATGTTCTGGTGTACTAATGTCCTGCTCAGTTTCTTTCTCTGTTGGGATGGCCTCTTCTTCATTGTATAAAATAAAAGAATCCAGATCTGAATGGGTGGAATAAACAGGAGTGTTGTGAGGTTTGTCCTTGCTGCTTACCATTCATTTCATGAGGGTTTCTCTGTACAATCTTCTGGTTTGACCAAATACTGGTATGGTGTCATAAGACATATCCATTTGAAGGCTGCCCTGAATCTTAGCTCCCCGCGATCTAGATAAAAGCATTCCATATTTTGGGGGAATGTTAGCTACTACTACGTCCATTACGAGATTCTTAGTAGGAATTTGGGATAAGTTAACACACAGATCTTTAATTAACCCCAAGCATTTGAACTTTCTGGAATCAAAGGAGTACAGGTCTTTATAGGGTCTAGTGATCTCTAAGCTTAGGCTTTCCATTACTGCTTTAGGCATAAGGTTGTGTGATGCTCTTGAATCCAACATGGCATTATGTAAAATTTTGTCATGTATGTTTAGATTGACATAAAAGGGAGGCACATCTCCTTCCTGATATTTTCCCTCAATTTTAGGACCAAACAATAACTCTGGTTTATCGTCTGTCAAGTTCAGAGTAGCAGTATCAACATGTATATTCAGAGCTTTTAGGACCTGGTTTCTGTACACTTCCTGGGTCACTAATTTAGCCAGAGGTATGTTGATTTTGATCTTTGCAATTTCTCCCTCTAGGCTGAAAGGGACTATCGCCTTTGTTACATTTACATCTGTTTTCTCAGTTACATTCCTTTCAGCAACCTTGACTTGCTGAGTTTTATTAGGACTGTCTAGCTGGGCTATTTTAACAGGGCCACTAGCCGAGGTGCTAGGGAAACTTTCTTCAGCATTTGGCTGGCTGTTTTTCTCTTTGTTCAAATCTGTCTTCTTAGTCAAAACGCGGGTTTTTTCTGCTATTTTCTTAGGCTAATTTTCTGTGTTTTTCCTAACAGCTGAGCTAATGTTCTTGTCATTTGGATTATCTATGTTCCTTTTGCTTCTTAGATCATAGTGTCTGTGTATTTCCATGACTGTGTTTTCAAACCCCAATCTATAATCATCAGAATCCTCACGTATATCTTCCTCTGGTTTTGAAGAGAAGAAACCTTGTTCTTCTTTGGTGAGGAAAACATCATCCCCAATGTCTGATCCGTTTAGGTTCATATGGTTTTCTCAAAAAATTTCAATCTCTTCTTCCTCTTGATCTATGTAGTTTTGTTGGAAAGGGGCTCTAATTTGCTGGTCGTTATCTCTTTGCCCACCTAGATTGTTTTCTCTCCTAAAATTTTGATTTCTGTTTCTGTTTTGGTAGTTGCTCTGATTGTCTCTTGGCTGTGTTCTCTCCAGTATGCTCATCCTTTTCATCATCTCTTCCAACATCTTTTTTGTTTTCGAGCCAGATGTGGAGGGTGTAGTGTCATATTTATAAGTCACTCTCTTTTCTGATCTCATCCTGGCTCTTTTTTCAATTAGGTTTGCTTCCACACTCACCGCTCCCTTCTGCATGTCTTCTAGGGTTGCATAATCTCTTTCTCTCAGTTGATAGGCCATATTAGCATCAAAACCTTCAGGATATTTCACTAATACCATGCCTTGGGGAGGTTTCATGTGGGGCAGAAGGGCATCGTAGATGCTGTTAAACCTAGTGGAGTAAGCAAGGACACTCTCTCCCTAATTTATTTTAAGGTCTGATACTCTACTAGTATTTGGAGAGGGTTGCTTTTGACTTCCCACTTGTTAACGAATGCTTGATGTAATGAGGGAAGATCATGAATGCTATTAGGAGTTAAGCCTTTAAACCACTTCTTTACTTCTCCTCCTAAACTCTGAGCGAAGATTCTCATTTTAACGGTCTCATCATCTATTTCCATGTAATCAAATGCATCTCCCATTTCATCTACATGTTGTTGGGCTGTGGTAGATCCCTTTTCGGTGAAATGGGGAATCTTAGATTGATAGTCATTTGGTAAGGGAACCAAAGGTTGTGGTAGCACTAGTGGGGCGTACCAAGCTGCCATGGCAGTGTTTTGTGGAGGTAAAGGATTAGCTTGAGCAACAGGTATATAGATGACATAAATACTTGGTCCAGTAACCAACTATTGAGTAGATTTCGGGTGAGTGAGACCTAAGTTATGAATAAAGTGAATATCAGGAGGTGTCGATGGAGGAGTTTCTCTGTCACTAATATGTTGAGCACTATGTGGTGGTGAGCTTGGAGGCTCAAATTCTGTCTGCTCTGTACCACTGAATGACTTAGTTCTAGGTAAATTACCGGGTAAGACTGAATCAGCTTGAGTATCTGATAGGGCTGCTAGGTTTTCAGGCGCTGAGTTAGTTCTATAAATGGGTCTGACAATAGTTGGATCCTTAGACATGAGGGACTTTGGAAGAATACTCTCTGGACTGTCAATTATTTTGGGAGGATTTGGATCGGGATAGGCTCTGGTATGGATTTTTCTCAAAGCCAGTATGTTAAGTCTCAGATCCAATAAAGGGGAAAGCTAGCCGGATATGACAATATTTAAGAGGCAAACTATCTTTAACAAAGAAAACTAATCCTCAGAGTTTCCTTAAGTATGGATGGTGTGGTGATGAGACTGGTCTCCCAGTGGATTCTTTTGGTCTTTTAGGAACTGTGGAGTCACCAGGCGGAAAATATTTAGCTTTTCTGAAGATAAAGTGTATTATGGTTCCACCACCATGTTTATTATGAAGCCAATCTGAAGTGTTTTTGGGTTTTTCTGAGTTTGTATGGTTATTTAAGGACTTACTGAGTCTAAAAGAATTTTCTAGACTATCATATACTCAATATGTCCCACCGTGATCGCCATTATGTTGGAGTCCTGTGTTTTGATAGATTGGCTTACCAAAAGACAAGGAAAAATACAAACCAAACTTTAGAGCTCTAGGATCTATCCCTCCTAGTCTCAGAGAGGGATCTCTCAATATATTTATAAAGATGTATCTTGAAAATCTTAGAAGTTGATTTTAGGCTAGTTATGGGGTTCAAGGTTGTTTGTTTTTTTTTGGTTGACAAGTATGTTTCATGCGGTATATATAGAGCATGGGAATCTGCAAGCCATTGGGCAATGGAGTCATGTGAAGTCCAAATAGTTCTGACTGAGAGGGAAGGGAAACAAAAGGGAAAATCTAACTTAGTCAAGGATCTGTTGAATAATATAGGTGAAATGGCATGGACATTAAGGACTTAGAGTGAACAACAACCAAACCCTTTCACAATGGCTTAAAGGATTCGGGGAACACACTATTTTCTCTAGTAAGCTCACTGCTTTGGACTTAATAAATATAACACTCAAAGAAAGAGAAATGTAGACTAAACCCTCATAATGAATTATAGGATTCGGGGAACGCCCTATTTCCTCCTACAAGTTCACCTTTGAGAGCTTAATCGACAAAGACATACAATTGCACTCAAAGAAGAGGGAACGCCTAAGACATATAGGACTGCAATTATAGGGGCCTTTAACACAATGATAACAATAAGGAACAGAGGGTATGATTGAGACAAAACCTCACTGTCAAACTACAAGCATTAATAATCAAAATTTGACTCCAGATACAATATTCAGTGGTAAAGAAAGAGGGAATGCCTAAACAGTCTTTAACACAACTGAATTAACCACTTATGAAGTAAAACAAACTGAATATAAAGAGAGCTATTATACTACCCTGTCACATTCAGTAGCAGAAAACACATAAACAGTGAAAGATAAACAGGTCAGAGGTGCTTCTAAGAAACATTTCTCTGTCTAAACCTTTTATACTACCATAGGCAAAGCATGATGGAACAAAGTGGAAAACATAAGAAATAACATTGACTATAAGAAGTACTTCACCACAACCAGGCTCAGGGATCCGATGGTCCTGCCTCCTTCATCAACAGAAAAACACAGATCTTCACACTCTTTCAGAACACCAAAGCTTCTTCAAAGCAGCAATATGTATTACTTTAGAAATCACAAAATGCCAACCTTTTACAATATGTTCTCGGGGATTCTTATAGCTCGAGTGGAGTAGAGAAGGTATATGGAAAACTAAATGTAGCATTAAAACTCAGAAGGAAGAGGGCCGAGGCCTCGTTCTGTTATAAATTCAGGGCATTTATCTCTAGTACTCTTTGGATGAGAAGAGTGGTCTTCGTCAGGCTTCCATTTACTCAAGGTATGTCTTTGATGTACTTGCTGTAGCATTCTAGTGAATTAAACAAAAAGGTAGAATAATGATGCTATGGTCTGCCATATTGCGTAACAAATGCTTCTAATAGCATAGGACTATTTTCAGGGCTGGAATTTCCTCAGGAACACGGTATAAAATAGAGATAGTATGGACACATCGTCCTTTATGGAAAGAACCTTCCACTGATGTGAAAACCTGGTCTTATTTTCTGTGCATTGGACCTTCTGATTGATCTTTGGGGTCTTCGACCTGGTACTCTGCCTTTCAATTACTGACTCCAGACTTCAAAAATCTCTGATTACTGGCTTTAAATTTTCTGATCTTTCACTGATATTTTTTTTCGCTTCCACGATTGCCTCTAACTGTGAAATCTGTGCTTTAATGGCCCTGGAGAGGTTTGACAGAGTTTAACCCTGCTCCTTTAATGAAAGTCATGTCGGCATACCTTCCCAGGCCTTTCTCATAATTTCAATCTCTATACGTGGCCTTCTCGGTGTTCTTTGCCATTGTAACAGTGACTGTGAACCATGGCGGATTTCTGCCTGCTTGTAACCCTGCAAAACACGTAAAAACGTTATGAAAACCATGCATGGGGTTGGTGCATGCGGTGGGGTCAATGAGAATGGACGTGCAGACTGGTGAAATGTCAAAAACAGTTGCAGGTTGATGGTGGAAAATGCAATGAACAGTGGAAACTGGTCATGGCAAAATTTGGCGGAATGCGGAAAATTGACATTTTGGCCTTTGAATGGAATATATAGGGGAGCCGAGGGAAATGCGACAAAAACACGTGGAATGGTGACATGGCGGGACCCGGTCGATGGCGGGGCGTGCATTAAATATGGACCGTCCGATCTCAACAGGAGATCGATGGCTGAGGACACGGCGGAGGGCGACAAATGGTGGGCTAGGGGTGTATTTGCCTTGGATTATCCCCCGCGCAACTTCGTGGTGCGACTACCGTCGGATGGCCCGCCCCAGATCGGACGGTGTAAAACAATATCGCGCCGGATCTATGGACGAACGTTAACGCGTGATGGAGGGTGGTTTCTGAACAATGAGCACAGCCACGCGTCATGCGATGAGTGGAGTTGCTCCGAAATGAAAAATAGCGCCCACCTCCCAAAGGCGGTGTGATAGATACTGTCAGTTTCGGCACAATGTTTTGGCGTGGGGACCACCGGGGTAGATGAATATGGACCGTCGGATTGCGGGTTAAATGGACGGTTGTGATGCGATTGGGTGGTGAAAGGGGTGGGGACCATCGGCGCGATGGGATTGTGAAGACCGTCAGATTTGTGTAGATTGATGGTGGACCTTTCCCCCGATACACATTTGCGATAAGCGCCTTTCGGATTAGCGTCAGGTTCTAGTGCCCATGTCACGTGGGAAACGGATTTAGGGGGCTGGCCGAAGGGGGCTAGGCCTCTCCTAAGGTGGGAAATGGGTTTTTTGGCCCGTTTTAGTGCATTTCAACGCCAATGAAGGGTAAAGATAAGGGAAGAAAGGGGAAATTACACCAAACCAAGGGTGTGTGTAGGATTTAGGGGGGATTTTAGGATGATTTAGAGGGACTAAGGGAGGGATTTTGGGGTGAAAATGAGAATTTTGCAGGGGTATAAGGGGAAAATGAAGGCCTTTAGGAGCACAATTTGTCACAATCAGTGAGACCTTATAATGGGAACAGCAGAGGAGATTTTATCAAAGGACACAAGGCACAAGGAGGCTTCAAGGATGATGTGTTTTTTAAGAAAAATGCATTCCTTGAAGGCTCAACAAACAATTTAGCCCCCTTCTTGCTTATCAAGGAATTTATGGGGGGCTAACATGCTCGAAGGCATATATGACTTTGTTAAAAAGAAGAAGATAGAGTGTTTTGAGAGCATGTGTTAAGAAGCCAGTGAGCACAAAAAGACAGAGTTTAGAGTGCACTGTGTTTGCAGTAGTCAAAAAGAGTTTTTTTTAATGTAATCGAGAACAATGAAGTTCTGAGCAGGATTTTTTTTTGTAAATAGTTCAAGATTTTAATGAAACAAAGTTTTACTCCATCTCTCACTTTGCATACAATTTTTATTTAATTCTCTGTGTTTGTAGAGGGATTTTTTTTATTCCTCTGTGTGTTAGGAATTAGAAGAAATTCCAACATTCCAACTTATAGGGAATTACTTATTACATTCTTCGTATGATATGAGAAATGAAGATGCCAATACATCCTAGATGTATTCATCGTATGATGATGAATGTGAATCTTTCCCAAGTACAAGGTAGAAAGTATTGATTCATGGAGGAGGACCAAACCGAATTGGGCAGGGCATTGAATTTGATTACTGTTGTTGTCACGCATCATTTGTACTGCAAGATGCAGGATATGAAACCATTGTGATGAATTAAACCCTGAAATTATCTCTACAGATTATGATACTAGTGATAGACTGTACTTTGAAACCTCTTACTGTAGAGGATGTTTTGAAATTTCGTTGATAAAGAAAGGCCTGATGGTATAATTGTACAGTTTGGGGGGCAAACACCTTCAAATCTAGCTCTACCTATAGTATAATATCTCGACAAGTTTAAGCCCATGGCTATAGGTGGGGAAGTTCTTGTCTGAATTTGGGGGACCTCTCCCACTTCAATAGATGCTACTGAAGATAGGTAGAAGTTCAATGTAATGTTGAGTCAGTTAAAAGTTAATCAACCATAAGGTGGTATTGCTAAGAGGATGAAGATCACCATTCAAAGATAGTTACAGTTTTTAAGGAAAAAAATCAACAGTTCTCGGTCTCATTCCAGCAATTAAGGTACAAATGGCAATAAAACGAACACTTAGCAACACTTGTCAATAGAAATTGACGATTTGACTTCGGCAACCACTGGAAACATTTAGAAGTTCGAGACACATTGAAGCCTTGTTGATTTCAAGTTTATTTTAGTAAAATTTATATTTGATTTCTAGTAAATCAGGAAGGAGTTTGTTATTATTTTTGTTATTTAAGTAATTCTTTGTAAGTAAGGAGGGTTCAGAGTTGAAGACTCCCGAGGGCCTTTTTCTATAACAGTGAGATTAATAGAAACTATCAAGATCAGAAGTACTTGATCATTGACACAAAGATTCAAGTGATGGCCTTTTCTAGTATGTTTTTCTTTACATGATTGTATATTTCTCAGTTGTTTCATCTCTTTAATGTATTTTCTTCAGCTATTTGAGAAGAGATAAGGTGAAAGGATTTCGTTGTTTATGGTGCTCTTTTCATGGGTGTTCACATTTGCTTGTCATTTTTCCCTTTAAATGCTCTTGGATTCGTCAAGTATGCCCAATTGTAGTGGGATTTCTTTTCATATGACCTAAAACTACAACTTAATGTATAAGAAATAGCCATCTACCTTTCCTTTGTTATTCAATGATCATGTAACCAGTATCTTGTAGACTTCATTGGTTTTGATATGCTTACTCCATCTCCCAATGGAGGCACTCCTCTGCACCCACCACCATTGAAAACTCAATCTACAAATTCATCTATGATTCTATAACTAGCCTAAAATCTCAGATAGCCAGTCATCTAAGTGACTGAGAAATCACATAGAGAGCGCCCTCTTTGATTTGGTAGAGCTAGTCCAAAATTGGTTTGAGGTTACCTCCTTCGGTCTCCTTTCTTAGCTGAGGAGGATAACACTATCAAAATGTCTGAATTAGCCCTTCCTAATCAAGAGATCATGATTAACTTAAGCCCCATTACTAAAAGATGTACATTTTAAGAAGTGCATATTCATTCCTTCCCAATCCTAGCATAAACCCCAAAAACATTACAAGAAATCATTTATTTTAGCAACTCTCAAAACAAAAGTTGAAAACTAGACCAATCAAAATTAAGGTAAACATGATCCTCATCCACTCCACAGTCTTAGCATCCAAAAAGAGAATAGATTTGCCCTTTTGAGAAGGAAACTATGCATTGGTTATGATGATGTAAGTGACTAATTACACTTAAAAATAATCATTTCGAAAAAACAACACACCCCGCAAGCCATTATTTTCCTTTCTTTGAGGCCTTTTAGAGAATATGATTTTTCAGACACTTTTGAGACAATTAAGTTATTGAATTTTGAAAGGAAATATGTTTATAATATGAACACTAAAAAATATTCAATGTCTTCTTCTCTTTGAGGCCTTCGAGAGAATATGATTTTTCAGACACTTATACCATCTTCACTAATGGATTGAACTTGGAGGAAATTGGCAGCGACGACGACGTGTTTGGGCTCATCTTTCAGCTTAGAGTTAACAGTGGCCTTGCGGCTACCATTGGCATTTCTTGAAAAGATTATGAGATTTTACTATTCATTCATCGCTCAACAATACATTTGCTTCACTGCGGATTATGGATTTATGTTTGCATACCTGTGCCATGAAACATTCTAGTAGAAGGTTGTTAAGAAAATCCCTCTGATTGTTACTATATCCAAGAATCTAAAATAAAAATGGTGAAATGCTTTCTCTTCAAAAGAAAAACCGACCAAAACAAGCAAATCGCCACGTACGTGGCTCCTCAAATTCGAACCCGCGACTATCACCGCCGCAACATGTACAATTAGAATATTTGGGATGAGACCACATACAACCCAACAGTTCCCATTTTTAAATCATAACAAATCAGAAAATTTTGAAAAAATTAACTTACAAAAAAAATTTCAATTAATGAATACTAAATTATAATTTATTAATGCAAATTATTTGAAATATTGTGCAAAATATTTAACCAATACATAAACTAATTCTAATTCTAATGGATATTGATTTCTCCATTATGGAAAAAACCCATTTTCAATTAATGAATACTAAATTGAAATTTATTAATGCAAATTCTTTGAAATACTGTGCAAAATATTTAATCAGTACATAAACTAATTCTAATGGATATTGATTTCTCGAGTATGAGTAAATTTGTTTTGATATATTAAATTGTTTATATATATATATATATATATATATATATATATATATATATATATATAAAAGCAATTAGTAAAAGATATGTAAATTGTGAAGAAATGGGGTAATTAGTAACAATTATGTAAATTACATAAATTTGTTATTAAAAAAATAAACTCAAAAACAAATTGATTAATAGCTAATAAGAAATATATATTTAATAATTAATAATAATAATAATAATAATAATATTAATAATAATTATTATGTTTATGGAATATTTTTGTAATAAATAGGATATATAGTATATTAAAGATATTCATGTATTTTTTCTTTTCAGATTACTAAAAAATGTTATAAAATGAAATTAAAATAAAACATCTATAAAATATTTTGATTATGAGATGAGTTGTGGTTTTTGGGGATGTGGTATTGATAAGTTATAATATTGGTATATGGTATTGCAACAACACCTATTTACATGCTAATAATTTCCATGGTAAGTGGAGGTGAATATTCGTCGTTAAGAATCTTGTTATATGTTTTTCTTAATGTATATGTTTAAATCATGTAATAGTCCCTCCCACTAGCCTAACCTCAATTGACTCGATGGGGAGGCATTACTTATTACTAACTTGACTTTCATTTTCTTAGCATGGAAATGGGATTACAAAATTTCTTCTTTTTCCCAAAGTTAGTGGAATTAACCTTGGGCTTCACCATCTTAGTCAATTCGTCAAGATCTTTCCGAAAATATGAATTTCATAGGAAATGATGGTCCCTCCCACTACCCTAACCTCTGCCTTAGTGGGAAGGCATTAATTATTACTAACTTGACTTTCATTTTCTCAACATGGAAATTGGGTTACAAAATTTCTTCTTTTTCCCAAAGTTAGCGGAATTAACCTTGGGCTTCACCATCTCAATCAATTCATCAAGATCTTTCCAGAAATATAAATTTCATAGGAATTGATAAGTAGATCAAAAGATATGGCCCTTCAAAATTTGGCCATTAAAACCTTGCCACATAGGAAATAATTTCCATGTGGCATCCATGTGATATGCACATGTTGATGCCATGTTAGATTAGCGAAATGTTTCCATCACTATGTATTAAAGGTGTGGAGTTTGGATGTAGTTATGAAATATGCACACTAAACTTCCTTGAACTCTTGGAACCTTAAACTAGTTTGGACTTGGGATCACATTCAAACCTCGAACTAGCTCAACACTCATGCACTTCAACTATTTGGCCTTTTAGACTAGTTTAGTCCCTGGCTCATATCCAAACCCCATACTACCCTCAATTTTACATGCTTCAGACCATTAGTCCCTTGATTACCTTGCTAATTGATAATTAAATAATGTGGGGGTATGTCCCCACTTTGTAACATTAGAATTAATCGAATGGGCCTCTCTCCAAACTCACTTAATTTTGGGCCTAACCTCGTGCTACATAATAGTGACATAATTATATGTATTATGTACACATTTGGCCTATTTTGGGTCTAACTTGACTACGAAGAAGCCACTACATGCTATCTTCTTTAGCTATTAAAATGATTGTTGTAGGTTCTTCTACAACCCTTCCAGGGATTCTAATAGGGTTCTTTGAGAGTTTAATCCCACCTAACCATACCTTATCACACCATCAATGCTCATTCATCCATTTAATGAGTGCAGGAGCACTAATCATGAATAAAACATATTCATGACAAAAAACCCAAGCCTTCTACCCATGTACTTTGCTAAAGCCAAATCCATGTTTACTTTGCCTTGTAGGTGCTCCTACAACAACACGAGGCATGCTCACCCCAGTCCTAATTACCCTTCTTGGGCCCCTTGGAAAAACCATGCATGAATGCATGCTTCCAACGTTGTTCGAATCCATGATCAATAGTTACTCATCATGAATCCATGTTAACTTCAACAAGAAAATAGAGCCCTTGAAACAACAAGAATTCAATATTTCCTAAGCACAAATATCCTCTAGAAATTATACGCATGTCCATACAAGATGATTGTGGGATTTTAAGCACCATATTGATTACCTTGCATTCTTAACATACATCATAGGCTATGCAATAACCCTACAACTTAAGAATATATGAATATGCATAAGGAGATTCCAGTACCTAACACCTTATGCATAACCTTGCAATACAAGCCATTGCAAATAGATAAAAGGGGTACACATTCCTTAGTGATAATGCCAATAAATATCCAATCTTATACCACAATAAATTTAAATATTCATATGCATCAGATATATCACTTATCTTATATCATTGAATGACTTGTAATTAAAGATGGGACTTCAACTCTCCACCCAACCATAGGTCAATTTCACTACAAAATTTCTTGTAGTCACCTTTAAGCATGATTTAGAGTTTGAGGAGGTAAATTCCTCAATACTTCTCAACTAGTCACACATGGCAAGGGTCCATTCATCGAGTGATATCTCTATAACTCCTCACTGTAACACCATAGAGACCTCAACCAATCACACAAAATCCACCAAGTTTCAAAAATCCAAATGGACTCTTAGTCTACTTCTGGAGATGGATTACATATCCATAAGAAGAGGTTAATCAATTATATTAGCTATGATAGTAGTAAAGAGCACACTCATCTAGGTAGTTTATCAGTGGGTGTTAACTCCAAGGCTACACTTGATGTTTATCAACTCCAAATAGTACCTAAGTGCCCTAATTTATCCAATAGTTTCTCAACCCAAAAAGTTCCCAATGGTTTATAAGTGGAAATCCATTGATAAGGTGGCTTATCAGTGAGTATGCCCTCATTGGTTTATCAACTCAGTAACCAATTGAGGGGTACCACTCTACTGAACTCTCTTTGTCACACAAATCATAGGCACATACACTCCCTTCGTAAAATAACACATAAGAACACACATAGACATTAAAAAAACATGTAGGAACAACATAGGCCTTAATAACCTCAGGGAATTTGTCTATTGGGTGCATAAAATAGGTTCTTAGGGAGTCTCTTTTAGGTTTCCACATCAGCTGTGAGACTCACCCTTCCCCTTTTTCTATCTCCCCCATCTAGATTTTTTCCTCTCCCTACTTCTCTTGTCTTCTCACCTTGTTTAAACAATTCACAGGCGTAATTTTGCACACTCATACTTCACTAAGGATGTCAATTTCCTCCATTAATGACTACACAACAATGAAATTAAACCAACAAGGATATTAATGATGAAATAAATGCAAGGCTTGGGTTTACATGCAACTCCTCCTCCTTTTTCCTCTGAATCTATGCCCCCTTCCTCAACTAGTCAATATGCTTTCATTTCACATTATTCACATGAATTACAACTCATCTAATTTACAAGAGGGACTAGATAAAAGAGCTGCCACATCTCATATATAATTTTTTTAATATTAATAATGTAGTAATAATAATAATAATAATAAAGTAATAATTTATATCGTTGCACTAGTAATATAATTTCAATAAAGAATAAACATATAAAAAAAAATAGAAAATAGTTTCAAAAACTGTCAGAGATTCTTTTCTTCATCCAAATTTAATTCCTCCCTAAATTTTGTGAATAAAAATTAAGTGATGTTGGTGTAGATGTGCCACGAGAGTTAACCACTAGTACTTTCAGATAAACATTTATAATTAAACACTTGTAACTTGTGTAGCAAGAGGAAAAAATAATTAAACACTTAATATGTTATGTAGCTAGAGGAAAAATTAATTAATCACTTAATAAGTTGCATAACCAAGTAGATATTTGAAATGTCTTGCGTTGACTTGGTTTCTTTTCTGTGAATATAAATTTGTAAGACACCCCACACTTAATATTTTATCAGGACCCACCCTAATACTTGATTATGTTTGTGGGGTGTTCAGGCACAACCTATAGAGTTACTTGCCTCTAGCATTACTTTGTGGATATGGGGCCATAAAAAAATATCTTCAATCAACCTCCTTAAAACTCAATTTTGACATTACCATTGCCTAGCTCAATAATGACTTTCCATCGATGTATAGTTTGTATAAATTCGAACTTTGGCACAAAGTTATTCTCTTTTGAATATTTTCCTTACAATGTTGCATGGCTTTTGTAAAACTTTCATGTGGCAGACACATGGAATCCCTTTCCCATATTTCACCATGGTATATAAACATTAGGAGTATAAGTCGATCAAATCTTTGGGGATCCTTGATACTAACAAACTTGACACCATGTCATCAATAAGTGGTATCCCTCACCACATTACTAATGTCCAATCATACATTCTATATTATTTATATGGACAACATGCTCTTAAGGTATACTTCCATGCATAGAATTCATCCACAAAGAGGAAAATAACAACTAGAGCCCAAGCACAGCACATATTTTCTCATCTCATTGTTACAACACATCCAGTATATCAACATAATCAAATTTAAGGAATAATAAATAGCACTATCATTTCACACACGCTCATTCGGATGCACACAATACATATATTAGTTTATATGTGCAAGAAACATAGTACCTAGCATAACAATACTTCATGAGATGTCAAAAAGGTATATACACTTATTTGTTGCACTTGAGTTGCAAGGAATTAAGTAAAGGTGAGCCATTCTCCTCCCAACCTTAGGCTCAATTACATTGTAGTTTCTCTTGCAAGATACCCCTGAGCTAGATCGAATGCCTTGGGAAAAGCTTCACTCGAAATCATTCAAGATCACATGCATGCCATAAATATGAAGGCCACTCTCCTTCACCTACAAAGTTTAAGAATTGCACTTTAGTGGTTGAGTCAAGCCTCTCACACAACAAATATTTTCGCACAAGGAAAACACATTGATCAAATAGTCCCTCAATGATGCCCTTCTCCATTGCCTTTCTATCCACAAGCAAATACTTATTTAGAATTTCCTCTAGGCTCCCATCTTAGGGGAAGGATTCTACTAATTTATTGCCTAGTTCACTTTAGAATTCTCCTTCAAGAAATGTGGCTATGCCTCAATTATCACCTCCAATACAGAGTGAATTCCTTGCAATCGTGTGTAGAAATGTTTAATTCACTTGATTCATAAGTCTTAGTGTTTGAGTAGGGGTTCTCTTTGTTTCCTTCTCCTCCTCTCGTATGAGTTACGCTCTCTTGACTTCATCTCCTTACTCCCACCACAAGTGCTATTGCTTGAGTCTCTGTTTGGAGTTCCCTTTTTGGTTGTGTGGTCAACTCATGGAAGACTCATAGAAGGTACACAACACATGTCCTAGTTCATTCCTACAACACCTCCCCCATTCACTATAATTGTTGGACGTAGTTGGTAGCCAACTACTAAATAAGAGAAGGAAAGACACAATATAAGCAAGGATAGGAAATTTCCCTCATCCTTTTGACATTCTTTCCTGAGCATTGAGATCCATGGAAGTTGTCCTTTCCTTTAGTTTTCAGCAATATATCTATATAGATATAGATACCTACATGATAAAGTCTTATATAATATTTTTGCTTATAATTCAACATTAACACTCTTAATTATATTTACAAAACCTATGTAATTAGAAAGAACACTATAAAAGAAAATTTTCTTAGTTTAATTAAGCCTCTCAATTACATTTACCATTCTAGATAATTGAAAGGAACGTTACAAATTTTTATTTACAAATTCGAGATAATTAAAAGGAACATAACTACTAACAATTGAAGAGAGCAGAAATGCACAACAATTCACACACAAATAATTATTTCTCTATATTGCACTAATTAGATACATCAAATATATAGGTGAACTCATACTAATCTTAGAGAGAGAAGTTGAGAGATTCTCTCAACTTCCTCAACAAACCCAATCCATGATCAATCTAAAGTAAGCATGATCTTAACTAAATCTAATACCCTCCCTTAATGCTTACTTTACAAAACATATAATTAATCACAATTACAACACTTTAAACTTTTTGTGTCTTTGTCTGATCTGGTCTTCATTAACATCTGTACCCACTCTGAGATCTCATAGGAAACGCTCTTTTCTCCACCATTTTCGAGCTACCATTCAACCCATTTAAAATACATTGTTTCTGACCAGCAATAATGAACTGTTGCAAGATCAACAGTATTGACAACTCGGCTCGTCGGGGCTTCCGCGATAGAGCTGACAAGTGATGAACCATCCTATGGACCAATCACCATCTGACTTCGCTTTCGGCTCTTCATCAGTGGCTAGGCAAATGGTCTGAATACTGAATGTGTTCAAGAGCTAATCTAACAACTTGACCTGCTAACCTGTAACTAATGCTCCTTGGCCCGTAGCACAACAAGACCAGCATATAACAAATTCGCACAGTCAAATTAGTCAATTGTTCTCTCGTCCCTGTAGGACGTCAAGAACGACTAATTTAAATAATGCTCATTTGTTCAATAATTGGTTCTGTTCTACACAACTCTCATAGAGATAAATATAAGGCACTCCACACTATATTTCACACACTACTCAATATCAAAATTAACAAACTTAATAACCATTCTATTACATTAACCACAGTAAAATCTGAGCATCAATCCAGTTCTGCAGCGTGGTGGCAGACCACTAGGCTAGGGGACTGGTTCTCGAGAAGTCACGCTTAATTGTTCTGCGCCGTATCAAATCCCGCTGCTTACCTTATTTTTCACCTGCCACAACCAAAATATGGGCAGTTTGCCGGATCCTCACAGATCACATGAAAGCCGTAGACATAGTAATAGCCGTGGTGGGATACATTGTATGCCATTATTTCCTGCAGAGGAACGTGAAAGGTCCACGAAACTGGCCTCGAATGTTGTCAACGGTGGCAGGGCACTGTTGTACACTACGTACATATATATATACCCTCCAGGCTCCTCGACGACTCGGAAACTGCCAGATTTCAACGAGTTGCAATATTTGTGGGAGTATATCATCGTGGGGCAACATGAATCCAACGCTGCCTCATCGATCCCAAACACAACGCCATCTGGGCGGTGGCACCAGGACTGTTAGCCGCGCTTTGAACAGCAACAACATTACAACACACATCAACCCAACAAGATTGTGAATTGTTAGATTGTCCTCCATTATAGCAAAGAATCAATGCAATAACATTCATATCGATTCCCAAATCGTTCAATAAATTCTGCATTCTGTAGATCCGTGATTCTTGCCAGAGAGCAGCATAATCCGTGAGCTTAGTAATTAGAGCCTCTGCTTTTTATCTGAAACTGAGCGAATCTATTAAATTTTTGTTGCAGAAAATAAGAAGTTTTGCAGACATTACCAATGGCTGAATACAGGTCTGAGATCCGGTCTTGTCCAATGCAAACGGCGGCCGGAGATGACGCCAGAGGTGGCGAGAATGCAGAAATGAGCGTCCGACTTGATATGAAAACTCCTACTGCATTCTATGGTGACGGCAATAGTAAACGAGTTGCTCCATTTGCAGAGACAACAGAAACGCAAAAGCGTGAAGATATATGACGCAGATCCTCAAGTCCTCACGGCCCTCGCAAACACGAGCCTCCCTCTGGTGATTACAGTGGCGCTTTATACACGAATTCGACCCTCCAATCTGCAAGGGAAACCTCTCTTCTCGCCTGCTCAGCTCGTATAGTTTTTAATAAATGCAGCAACAGTGATAAACTGGGCAACGAAAAACAAATTTGTACAAAACAAAATAACAAACACACAAAACTTCACACTACAAACATTCCAAACCAGCGACACAGCTCTCACATCTTCCTGGGTATTCCCGTGAGGTTTTAAGCCCAGCCAGCCTCTAATACCATACTAACAATTGAAGAGAGCAGAAACGCACAACAATTCACACACAAATAATTATTTCTCTATATTGCACTAATTAGATACATCAAATATATAGGTGAACTCATACTAGTCTTAGAGAGAGAAGTTGAGAGATTCTCTCAACTTCCTCAACAAACCCAATCCATGATCAATCTTAAGCATGATCTTAACTAAATCTAATATTTCAAAATTTAGTTTGCAAGAAAGTCGCAAGACGAAACGAAACGAGAGTTTGGCACGGAACGAGAGTTTGTGTGTTTCGTTTTAGCTTACCATGGCAGAGCTAAATAAGCAAAAGAATGCAATCACCCACGAGAGTTTGAGCTCTTTGCTTTTCAACGAGGAACGTGATTTCCTGATCAGAAATAATGGCCAGAAGGTATGATTGTTATACTTTTATATTTACCGTCTTTGATATCATTCATTTTGGTCGAAAACTCCGTTCTTGTATTGAATCCAATGTAATCTGCAGGTGAAGGTTGAAGAACTGGAAGGGAAACATGTGGGTCTCTACTTTTCTGCCCATTGGTCTCCTGTATCCAGGGACTTTACCTCCCATTTGTCCGAAATCTATAAAAAGTTATCGGAGAAGTGGGACTTCGAGATCGTATTCGTTTCTGCGGATCATGATGAAAAGGCATTCGATATATTCTATAGCACCATGCCATGGCTTGCCCTGCCATTCTCAGATAAAAATACACGGGAGAAGCTGGATCAGGTTTTCCGGGTCAATGACCCTATTCCGTCTCTTGTTGTTCTGGACAAAGGAGGCAGAGTTATAACCATTGAAGGTGTTGATATTATTTGGGAATATAATATCAATTGGGATTCCGGATATCCATTCACTCCAGAGAGACTTGAGGAGCTAATGGCCAGTACTCAGGAGGACTCAGAAGATCCAGAGTCTGAGTCTCCACAGCCGTCGGATGAAGAAGATTCTGTCATTGACCATGGAGGATGTGAGGAGGCCTTACGGGCTGCGCAGACTGTAGAGTCTCTTCTGGTGTCTGATGAACGAGATTTTGTCCTTGGCCATGGAGGAAGAAAGGTGTGTGTTTTCCCCCATTTCTGCTTACCTTTTCCTTATCTGCAAATATGGAGTTGGCTCTTTTTATGGGAATGTAGGGAAGAAAGCATGCATTGAATTGGGCTATTGACTTAAAAGTTTAGGCAATCGTTCATTCATGAATACATGTATTGAATTGGGCGATGAGTTTCATGTAATAATTGGATCTTGTAAGGGTTTAGGAAAAATAGTCTCATAGAGTTTATTTCATGATGGTCTTATTGTCAATTTGGGTTTTTACCAATAGGTACCAGTAGCGGAACTTGTGGGGAAGACAGTGGGTCTGCTTTTCTCAGACCACTGGTTAAAAGATTTTACTCAAGACCTTGTGGAGATTTATAATAAGCTTTTGGAGAAAGGAGAGGCCTTCGAGATTGTGTTTTCCTCGCTTGACGAATTGGAGGAAGAGTTTGATAAGTATTATGCTAGCCTGCCATGGCTGACTTTGCCATTCAAAGACGAAACTAACTCGAAGTTGTATAATTACTTCCGAGCGTGGGATCCCCCAAACTTGATTATTTTAGGGCCAGACGGGAAAACATTACGTACAGATGCGCTGAACCTTATACGATATTATGGAATCCGAGCTTACCCATTTACTAAAGAGCGGCTGGATGAGGTTGAAGCCGAGGAGAAAGCGAGACGAGAAGCACAAACCCTGGAGTCGCTCTTGGTTTCAGATGAGCGTAACTTTTTGATCAAACATGGTGGTGCTAAGGTGAGTTACTGTGATCTGCTTACTAACTTCACGGTTCTTATGCCATGATTCATGAGTCACACCATAGAAATAAGTTCTAGTCCTTCATAGATGGGCTTATATATTCATATGGTGAGGCAGAGTGTCACACTAGGTTCCCCTATGTTAGTTTCGGGTTGGGAATTCTGCTAATGATGAGTAGCAGACAGGGTGGTTTGCAAGTTTTGGGTGAATTCTTACAATCTAGAAGCCCCTCAGGTGCCCCAGCTAAGCCAATTTATCTTCTATGTATAATAGTGTGCCATCCCTGGCTCATGGTCTCTTATGTATAATAGTGTGCACAGAGTTTCTTTCATGATTGTATTATTGACAACTTCGGTTTTTGCCAATAGGTAGCGGTAGCGGAACTTGTGGGGAAGACAGTGGGTCTGTTTTTCTCAGCCCGCCGTTGGGATTTTCCTAAAGATTTAAGTCGACGTTTTGGCAACTTTTATATAGATATCACTGGACAACTTGTGAAGATTTATAATGAGCTTTTGAGGAAAGGGGAGGACTTCGAGATTGTGTTTCTCTCGCATGACAAATCGGAGCAAGACTTCGATGAGTTTTATGAACGCATGCCATGGCTGGCTTTGCCATTGGCAGACAGCACTGAAAATAAGTTGTCTCGCTACTTCCAATTGCAGCATATGCCAGCCTTGGTTATTTTAGGTCCAGATGGGAAAACAGTACGGACTGATGCGTTGGACGTTATAAGAAAATATGGACCCAGAGCTTACCCATTTACGAAAGAGAGGCTGGACGAGCTTGTACCTGAGATGGAAGCGAGACGAGAAGCACAAACCGTGGAGTCACTCTTGGTTTCAGCTGAGCGCAACTTTTTGATAACAAATGGCGGTGCCAAGGTGAGTTGCCTAGATCTGGTTAGTACCTTCATGTTCTTATGCCATGATTCATGAATCACACCATAGAAATAAGTTATATATTTTGGGTAAAGTGTCTCAGTGGTTTTCCCATGGTAGTTTGTGCTTGTGAATCTTGCTAACGATGACAGGCACACTGGGTGAGTTGCAGTCCTAGGTGATTTTTGACAATCTTGAAGCCACATAAGAGCAGCAGCTAAGCCAATTGGTTTTCTATACAAAATTGAAAATAGTGTGCCATCCCAAAGCTAATGGTCTTCTATGTATGGTATTGTGCACAAAGTTTATTTCAAGATGTTCTTATTGTTAATTTGGGTTTTTGCCAATAGGTACCAGTAGCGGAACTTGTGGGGAAGACAGTGGGTCTGTATTTCTCAGCCAAGTGTTGTGTTCTATGTAAAATTTTAACTGCACGCCTTGCGGAGATTTATAACAAGCTTTTGAAGAAAGGGGAGGCCTTTGAGATTGTGTTTCTCTCGTGTGATAACTTGGGAGAATTTAACATGTATTGGGCAGAAATGCCATGGCTAGCTTTGCCATATAGAGACAAGACTCAAAGGAAATTGTTTCGCTACTTCCGATTGGAGGATATCCCAGCCTTGGTTATTTTAGGCCGAGATGGGAAAACATTACAGGCTGATGCGGTGCCCTATATACGAAAATATGGAGACAGAGCTTACCCATTTACGAAAGAGTGGCTGGATGAGCTTGAAGCCGAGGATAAAGCGAAACGAGAAGCTCAAACTCTGGAGTCACTCTTGGTTTCAGATGAGCGCAACTTTGTTATCAAACATGGAGGTGCCAAGGTGAGTTACTGAGATCTGCTTACTACTTTCACTGTTCTTATGCCATCATTAATCATGAATCACACCTTAGAAATAAGTTCTATTCCTCCATAACAGATGGGGTTATATATACGAATGGTCAGGCAAGTGTGTCTCACTGGGTTGTGAATCGTGCTAACGATGACAAGCAGACCCAGATGGAGACAAACAATGAAACAAAGCTTGTTGGACACTACTTGGGAGGTGCAGTATATAATTAACTGTTTGAATCTGGTCAAAAAAATGCTCTGCTTTTAGGGAACTAGACTCCAGATCTACATCCAAGTTGGTAGTTTTGCTGTTGCTATAGTGTGTTAATCTCTATAAAATACTTCTTAGGTTTAAAATAGTAAGGTAAATAAGCATAATCATGAATACAATATATAAGCAATCACAGAACTCGAACTATATTATGAAATATTATAGGAAAACCTCAATCCTTTGGAAAAGTCAAGAATTTCATTTCATAGTGGAGTCCTGTTCTGTACCACGAATCACAGCTTGACATAAAATCTGGTGAGACTCGGTAATCTCGTGGGTGATGCTAATCATTTATATGTTTTGATTCTTGTAACAGGTCCTGGTATCTGAGCTTGTGGGCAAGACAGTTGCCTTTTACTTCTCTGACCATGCTTCCGAATTTGGCAGAGCATTCACTGTCGAGCTTGTAGAGGCATACAAGGAACTGAAGGAAAGAGGAGAAGCGTTTGAGGTTGTTTTCATCTCAACTGACAAAGATCAAGAGGCATTTGAAGATTCCTACAAGAGCATGCCATGGCTGGCTCTTCCATTTGGAGATAAAACTAACAAGGATCTGCAACAGCATTTCCGTGCTGGATACCTCGGCCTCCCAGTGTTGGTTGTTGTTGGTCCAGATGGAAAAACTCTGATCGATGACGCAGTAAGTGAAGTGAGGTCCCATGGAGCCGGGGCTTATCCCTTTACTGATTCTCATCTTGCAGTACTGCATGAAGCCCAAACGGAAATAGGGGTGGACTATGAAACGGACGAATACACAGATAGTGAGATTGATGAGAACCCCAAACCCGCAGGAGTCATCTGTGATGGAGATTTTTGTTACAGGGCTAATGATGATGATAAAGATGGGTCGTGAAATAATAACTGTTACTATTCATATGCAGTTCTCAAAAATTAAACATTAAGCCATGCAGTTTAAAATATGCATGAAATCCTGTCAAATGTGGAGGAAATGGAAGATAGGTAGATTTGAGTAAACACGCTGGCTCTGTTCCACTTTAAAAAAATATTTATTTATAATTGAATATTTAATTAAAAATAAAAAATTATGTTCACTTCTACGCTGTTGTTGTGTTTAATTGAATGGTCGAATATGTATATAATCTTTGAAAAATATGTTATATATATATATATGGATGGGTTTTTTTTTTTGAATCTAGGGTAATCGGTAACTGGTGAGAGTTGCCTGAGCAAGGCCCGGGTTCAAATCCAACTGGCTGCCACTATAAACCTAGGCTAGGTGCAACAGCCTGCAAGCCGCACACAATAGCAATTAACTTATGCCTCAACAAGAGCCGAGACGTCCGCTCTGGGGTCGCCTACTCTTCTAGCCAAGACACAACAGGCACACGTCTCCACGGAGATTTGAACCTTGGTGGATTGGATGAAAATCATCTCCCTCCACCGTCAGACCTCCGCTTCACGGACATATGGATGGGGTTTTTTACTATCCTGACAAATTTCGACATTAAGATCATATGTCTCGGCAGTTGGTATATGGGATGTCTATTTATGGCTAGATGGGCGACTGACAACGGTGGCTGTATCCTGATTGCGGTGGATTTTCCCTATCACATTGGGATTGTTGGTGCTCATTTCAAACGAATATGGATCTGTATTGGGTACGTCATTTTAATTTCGTGACTCTATTTTGTCCGGTATAATCTCTCATAACACTATTCTCCTGGTGAGGTGGACTTGCCGTTACATGTAACCATGAATGCTGCCACGAGGATTGCTGAACAATCTAAACAAAAGGATTTCGAGTTGGACGCTTCTATTATTGCACAATCCATTTTTGCGCTTCCAGATTTCCATGTGCGTCATCAGGTAAATCCTGGTGGGAGGAATTTCAAAGGGCCCAAGGCTGGTTCGACCTGCAGAGGCAGGCGCAAACAGAATAAGGATCGACTAGCCTGCTACAAGCTTGCTATGGATATCAAAGAAGTGGTGCTGGAACATAAGGATCTATGGGGGCGGGTCATTAGTTTGCAGAAGCGTGCATTAATCGAACGCTGGATGTTTGCCGATGGACAGGAGATAGATATGATAGAATGGGCAAAGAAAGTGTGGAGCCCCATTGTTGGATATGCCCCGAAAGTCAGCTTGCTCCTAAATAATTGGTATAGTATTCACCTTATGAACGAAAAAGATGTTGCCTTGATTGTTAACAAGCCATGGGTTCGTGGAAAGAGTTTTTTGCAACTTATGCCCTGGTACCTCGGTTTTAATCCAATTATGGAGGCTCCTAAGAATAGGACGGTGTGAGTAAAGCTCCCGGGCCTTCCGCTGGAGTTCTGGACAGATAAAGCAATAAGGGCCATTGGAAATTCCATTGGATGCATGAAATACATCGACTCTAGCATGCTTGGTGCTAGCGACAAACGCATTGCCTGGTTATTAGTCGAATTGGTCTTCTCTGGAGGCTTGCCCGAGGATGTTGATCTCGTTTGGGGTTCGAGAAGACACTGGCAAAGGGTGGATTTTTGGGGCATTCCTTTCCGTTGCTTGGTTTGTCACAACACTAGCCATTTGAAGGGCAACTGCCCCCCATGGCATTGGGGGCCCCGTAGGGGCAATTAAAGGTTTGTTGGTGTAAAAAGGGCGATGACTTCAAATGTACAACAAAATGCCTCCCCATCTGGTATTCCTCTCTTTGCGGTTTCTGGTTTTGATTTATCTGCTAATGATAGTGCACAATGTGGGGAGTTATCTCCACCACACAAGGATTTTATCCCGCCTGATGAATCTGGCCTGTCGTCGGCACCTTCTGATTCTAAAGACAAAAATGTTTTTGCTTCCCCGGTGAATCCCGGTTCGCCCTTTCATTTAGAAACCGAAGTAAACCTTGGATCCACTATCATAACGAAGGATAAAATGCCTTATGTCTCTACTGCTCCTCCTGACCAGCATCAAACCTGCCCCATCTCTGCACCATTATATACCTCCCCATCTATGCTGCCCCTTGAATGTGCATCCCCTTCCCCCTCCCCACATTATATCGAGAATGTGGACTTATCGGACTCACCTAATGTCTCTATTACTCTCGCTGAAAACCATCAAACCTACCCCACACCTGCTCCTTTATATCCCCCCCCCCTGTCCATGCCTCCCCTTGATTGTACATCCTCTCCCCCGGCTCCTCCCTCTCCATATAATTTTGAGAATGCAGACCTATCGGACTCTCGCATAAATTCTGTTGGATGTGATATTGAATCCCTATTAAATAACCCGAACCTTGACTTGGCTACCCTCACTATTTTTGATAATATCCCTAGGGACCCTGATATTGTCATCTCGCCAGCTTCGGGTTGCAATATTACGGTGAGGAAAAAAACGAAGTCTGCATCCAGACACTTCAGAGGGAGACCGAAAACAAGATCCCTTTTCCGAGATGAACTCCTTGACCTCAGGGAGGTTCCAATTTATTCTGTTGCTGATCTCAGGGTGCTTGGTGCTGGCGACCCGCCAGGGGTCTCCAAATGAATTTCTTTCTCTCCTTCTATTTAAGGGGCGTGGGCGAATCCTCTATACTCTTTCGCCTTAATGATTTGCTGAGGGAGACCATGCTGGAGTTCATGCCCATTTTTTTTGTTTCATCTATATGCCCCGGTTCATTCGCTGCTATGGTAAATATCATGGGCTGTCACAGCCGGATGATATCTTCCTCTTGCAGGCGAGCCAGATTTTATATATACTTTCTTTTCAGGTGCAAGCGAGCCAGTTTTTGGATGATACATAATATGCAAGCGAGCCAGTTTTTGGATGATACATAATATGCAAGCGAGCCAGTTTTTGGATGATACATAATATGCAAGCGAGGATGTTTCCCTCACGTATTCCTCTCCCTGGATGTATACTTCGGATGGGGTATAAGAGCCGGTTTTTCCATCTCAATTCATGCGCGGCCATTTCTATTTCTCTTCTCTTTCTGGACAAAGGTGGCCTTTGTGTTCGGACTGAGGTCATGATACAAGTTTACTCTGGCTCCTAGATTTAGTAGTGGCATTTTTATGGTGCCAATCTTTTTGATATAATTTGTGGACACATCATAATCTTTTTGCCTTCGTCGGTTACTCTCTCTGCTGGTGTATATGGGGCTTATTATGCTATATCAGATTGCATCATCTATGTTCTATAATTTGCGTTTTTTGTACAGTGTGGCTATGCACTGTATCATCATGTATATCATTTACTCTTTTGCATATCTTAATATATAAAAAAACGTTTTTTTCCTTCTGAATATATATATATATATATATATATATATATATGGGGTTAAAAATAATTGCAAAAGTTTTTTTTCAACTTAAATAAAAAATAATTAAGATTTAATTAAAAAATAATATAAAAATAATAAATAAAGTAATAATAAAAATAATAAATTGATTTAATTAGATTTAATGTGTTATTATAGTTTTGTTTTTATTAATAAATTATAAATAATTACATATATGTTTTTATTAGAATTTCATATAATGTATTGATTTTTCTTTTTTATGGATGTATTTTGATGACCTTGTTTTGCACTTGAGCTATCACAATCATTTTTTTACGCTGAAAGGGTGGAATAGGACAAGTCACTAATAATTATTTTTAGTTTATCACAAAACTACTTTTTTAATCTGAAAAAGTGGACTTGGACAAGTTACTAATAGTTATTTTGAGTTTGAGTCTAAAAGTGCTTATGTTATTTTCCATCGAAAAGGAAGTTATATCTGATATCTGTTTTTTCTTCATAAAGGGCATGCACATCATATACTTTGATATCTATTTTTTTGTTTTTATTTATAGTTTATATATCTTTACTAAATGTTTTTTTTTTTGGTTTATATATCTGTGCTAAATGTTTTCAACAATATCTAGTGGCATGGCATTTGAGGACAAACACTATGTATGTAGCTTTATTTATCACAACATGATATGTATGTATGTATATACGAGGACATAACTTTCCTAAACTCATACAATTTTTGGCTCAACCATATGTGGTTGTTTTTGTTTTTCATTAAGTGCAATACATGCACATTCATAATGTAATTTCCATTTTTAATGAAAGTTAAATTTTTTTTCTTAAAAAAAATATTTCATATTCAAATTTAATTAATAAAATTATAAAAAATTAATACTTACAATAAACTAGCATACTTTAAATAGGGGAATAATTCATTGAAAAAAGTGTTACAAAGGAGTTTAGTACTTGCTACTTTAAGTTAGAAATTATGCTTTAGAAAAAATTACATAAAACATTATAACTTGCATTAGTCAATGTTAAATTAATAGTGATTAATAGGAAAACCAAATAGGTTGACTTGAGAATAAAAAATGACTACACAAGTATTTACAGATCGTGCATTATGAGATAAAATATGGGATAAAATATGTGACAGAGTAATCACATGGAATTATAATAAGGCTGCAATAATACCTACAAGTTATGGTCCAATCAAATATTTGAAAAACAGTTTGTTTAAAAATATTGAAAACAGATTTATTTTTCAAAGTTAAACATTATTATTTGCATTGATCAATGTTAAACTAATAGTGGTCAATGGGAAAATTGATTAAACATTATTATTTGCATTGATCAATGTTAAACTAATAGTGGTCAATGGGAAAATTGATTACTAGAGTCATGAGTTAGTGGGATTAATAATAAGGTCAACGTCAAATATGGAATTGGGATTTGAAGAGAAAATATCAATTGTATATATAATTAGTTATGATACGGTCATGTCATCAAATATGGAATTGGCATTTGAGGAGAAAATATCCATTGTATATATAATTAGTTATGTAAATTCTAAATCAATCTTAAAAATGTTCCCTTTAAGCATTGATAAATAGTGTAAATAGTTATGAAAATCAATAACAATGTGTGTTTGGAAAGATGAACTATGTGTATTCCATTACTAAGGTAATATATTTATAACATATCAAATGTATTGCAACTTTTTTACCTGCCAAAATGTATTGCATAGCAAGTTGTTTACCATGAACTTTGAAGCATAGAATGTGAAACTTAGGAACCAACCAAAGCCCCTATTAACAACAAAACACAATGTTTACAAAATTTGTGCAAATTTGATGAATATTTCCATATTTATGAAGTTGTATGGATTTTAGTCATTGGCAATCATTCAAATGGACGATTTTACTACAATAAATCATATAACATCAATGTTATTATTTGAAAATTTTCAAATATAAATTGTTGTATGGTAATAGCCTATAGGTGGTAAGGATGCCCATAAATGACCTAACACTCTTTGACTAGAATCATATCTCCTTAATCTAACATCATATATTCTTAGTCTATACAAGGTTATGTATTTAATAAATATTCATTTTTCTTAACTATGACTAATACATTTTTTATATTTTTTTAAGATTAGAAAAATTTGCAATATAAATTCAATTTATAAAATGTCAAAAAAAAACTAAAATAATAAAAAACACCATAAAATATTTTAGTTTAACAAAATAATATCTCAAAAATAGTAAAGAAACAATTCATATAAATGAATCTAAAATAAAATAAATACTAATTATATGTTTAAACTTGCAGACCATCCATTTACCTCAATCATATAAAATAAATCCAAGTCAATTTAAAAAAAAACCTCTAACCCAGAAAAAAATAACCAGAAAATAAAAATCTTTTATAACTTTATACATTTCAATGTCAACGGAACTCTAGCATGCAAATTTCTTTTTCTTTACATGCTATAATCAAGCTTGCAAGCTCATGTGTTTCATGATTTGTCAAAGAAGCTTAGATGGTTAAAATTTCTTTTTCTTTACATGCTATAATCAAGCTTGCAAGCTCATGTGTTTCATGATTTGTCAAAGAAGCTAAGATTTCAATCTTGGAAACAATTCAAATACAATGAATATGGGATTTAGATAGTTAAAAAAAATCACAAAATATTTTAACTTAACAAAATAAGATTTCAATGTTAGAACCAATTCAAATACAATAAATATGAAAGGAAATAAACACTAATTCTACTTTTAACTAGCAAACCATCCATTTACTCAATTTATATAACACAAATCCAAATCAACTTATAAAAACACTACAATTTAAATAATAATAATAATAATAATAATAATAATAATAAAAATAATATTTTTTTGCTAAATCATAAAATATTAATATTTTTTACTAACCATTAAATAATAATCTCCAATAACTCTATGAAACTCTATCAAGGAGATTTACTTTTCTTTACATGTTATAATCAAATTTGCAAGCTCACTTGTTCCATGATTAGTGAGTTTAAAATATTTTTGTTTTAATGATTAAAGCCTTGTCCATTATATCAATTTTAAATTTTAATGTTTAAAAATTTATATTTGCTTCCAAATAATATATTCTTTTCGAGTGAGAAATATGAACGGGGATTGTTGGTTATATTTGCATCCAAATAATATATTTTTTTCGAGTGAGAAATATGAACGGGGATTGTTGGACCTTGGACCTCTAGATTCACGACATATACCTTTCGAAGCAAATACATTCTCTTTTCTAATTTGGAGATTATTTTAGATATCTATACCTGTCATTTCAATTACTGTTTGTATTTAGTGGTAAGTAATTTACTAATTAATGTGTAATAAAGTGTTTGATTCTTCACATGTATCTTATTGAGTTGCTTGCTTACCAGCAAAAACTCGTTCCTTCAGTTTTTCCAGTGTTGTCGGTTGTTGAACCAGGGTACGTTATGGGTCGATTTTCTCAATCTCTGCATGATGAAAAACTTAGTGAAGTGGATAGTAGTGTCAGCGCTACATTTCATTTGTTGTTACATGATTTTTTTTTTCCAGTGTTATTAATAGAAGACATCTTAAACTTTACAAGGGTTGAGTATGTTTTAAGTGAAAATTCTATTTGATCAAAATTTGAAAGAGTGAGTATTGTTTTTGTAACTTTACAAGGGTTGAGTATGTTTTAAGTGAAAGTTCTATTTGATCAAAATTTGAAAGAGTGAGTATTGTTTTGGTTAGCTAAATAATGACCATATCCAAGGCCAATGTCATGTCCAAAATTATGTATTTTTATATAATTATTTAAAATTATTTGAGTATTTTATTTTTTGAACTTGTAAAATTGATAAAAAATCATTTATGAAAATTTTCAACAACCTAATTGTATTATGACCATAAGGAAATAGCCAAGGCCAATGTCATGACTTAGTGTCATGTCCAATGTCATGTTTCTTTATGTAATTATTATTTAATAATATTTGGATATTCTATTTTTTAAACTTGTAAAATTGATAAAAAAATAATTTATGAAAATTTTCAACAGTGTAATTGTGTAGTTTTAGAAGATTTTTAAAATTTGAGTTGGTACGAACAAAAAACCGAAAAACACATTTGTTGCTTAAAATTGATCCTGAACAAACCTAACATTTCAGTTCTCATTGACGATTCGAACTTGTTTGGCATATTGTGGAATAATTTTTCGATCGTTAGTTCTCATTCATTGTTCGGACTTGTTTGGCATATTTTGGAATAATTTTTCAGTCATTTAACTTTCAGAGGCCTATTATGAAACTTAATTTTACTAATTGATTCATTGTTAAGCTGGAATTTCTAATATTTGGATGGTTTTAGAACATTAACGTAGAATTTTATGTGAAAAGTAGCTCTCAATGTAGGTGGAACTTTTATTTTAAAAATGTTTCCCCATTTCAAAATGGAATATGTTATGATTTGTTTTCTTGGGAAATTTCAAATCATTTTACAATAGGCAAAAAACACTGAAACATATTCTCAATATTTATTCTTTGTGTTATGGGACTACTTTTATGGTGCAATTTACTAACATTTATAGTAGATTGGAACTGTTTTGTGACTTTATATCAACCTATTGAAAGATTGAAAATAGCTAGAGGAAATTTTGGCAATGTATGTGTCAATTCCAACGAATAGTTACTAACTTTAAAGTCATGATGTTGTAGACATTTTGAGTATTATAGTTAGAGGTTCACTAAGGAGGTCAATTTGTGTTATTTTGTTTTGACATTCTGGATAATACGTTCCCTCACTCTTGAGTGCATTGTTATAACTATGAATTTTAATGGTTTGACATTGTAAGAATCACCACTGTCTCACTTCATTGATAACAGGTTAAGAATCATTCAAGTTGGACCTCGTCTGCCAGTGTCACTCGAACAACGGTGTCACCGGCGGCAAGGAGATAACATGGTTGTCGCCACTGGCATCTAGAGCCGTGAATTGGCGTGGATGAAGAAGTGACTCCGCTCACCTTTGAGGTTGCTCTAGTTGCGTTGTTGGGTTCATTAGGGGAATTTTGAGGTTTAAAATGGGCCTCCTAAGAAAAATGTATAACCAAAATAAACTTTATAAGAACTAATATGATTCAAGATGATGATGTCAACCATGGGGGATGGTTCACCATTTTTAAGCAAAAGGGTAAAAAGATTAAAAAATAATAAAATAATAAAACTACTTTTTCAACTCGCATTTTCAAGTTGTCTCCAAAAGTTTTTACTCAAATTTCGAGAGAAAGTACTCATTAAATGAAAAAATTAATTCCTCATCCAAGGAGTACCTATGTTGCATACATTCGGTGGACCCTGCTATGTGAAAAATGAGAAATACACAAAAAAACATGATTGCAATCATGTTTTTCATGTATTTCTAATTTTACGTATAGCAGGGTCCATCAAAAGCATGCAACATGGGTACTCCTTGGATGAGAAATTAAATTTTTCATCCAATGAGTACTCCTGCTCGAAATATGAGTAAAAAATTTGGGAGATAAGTTGAAAATACGAGTTGAAAAAGTAGTTTTTTTCTTTTTTCTCTCTAAAACTTGATGATGTCATCAAATTTTATTTTATTATTTCCACTATTATTTTATAATTTCCTTAGGAGATCCATTTTAGACCTCAAAATTCCCCTAATGTATGAGGCGAAGGCCTTATGGAAGCGAACATAGAGGCTGAGACACAAACTTCACCCAACCAGCGGCCTTTGGTGTTGTCAACGATGGCATTCGAGAAATCTAGTGGCTCGCGGCGGTAGTTCGAGTCTGTGCTAGGCTCGATGGAGCGGAGATGGACGTGGCAGTGGTTCTGAGAAGAACAACCACTCACAACATTGAACGTCGCTGCCCGATAATGCATTCACGTGTAATATTTTTATAGGATTTTTGCATACAATGAAAATCCATATAACAACCTCCCTTTATAAACACTTTCGGTGTAATAAAACTAGCATTTGCCCCTAACGGTGCAAAGTTAAGCCAAAGGAAATAATATTATATAAAGAAATATTTTGAAAAAAATTGAAAAAATTCAACTTTAGAATGATTTAAAAATATATAAAAAAAATTCAAGATATTTATATTATACTTAATATCCTTAAAAATACATATTAAAAAAAAAATTAATATAGGAAAAAACACAATTAAAAGGCCAAAATCACATACATAAACCAACCTATACATTATAAAAAAAATAAAAAAAAATAAAAAAAAATCATTAATATCCTCCTGCATTTTAAAAATATTTCTCTACATTTCAAAAAATATTCCCTAGACCATTTTATATTATACAACGTTAAATAATCAATCACATAAATATTTAAATTTTAAATCGATAAAACTAAGCTTTAACATACAATGTAATATATATAAATCAAATGAATAATCTACATATACAAATGGTCAAATCATTATAAAAAAAGAAGAAGAAGTAATAAATAAAGATAAACAAATCTCATATCTCATTCACATACAATATACATAAAAATATAAATAAATACATAAATAAATAAGTAAATAAATAAATATATGACACCGAGTGGAATCCTTGTAAGTTCTTCTAACCATGAAAAAAATCCCAGAAATAGATCTATGTGATATTGTGTTGTTACCAAACAACCTTTCTAAATGAAAATATAGGTATCATTGTTTTGTTTCTTTGCTTTCATAGATTTAGTGGTAGAACTCGAGATCCAAATCTGTGCCATTGCTCCATGATACATATAAAATCATAATTCTTGTATACATAGATTACCTTACCTAACTGCCACTTCAGAGAGCTCGATACTTTAATGTTTCTGATTATGATTGGAGGTTGTCTTATATAAAGTGAGTCTGTATAAAACTATATATTGGATGTTAATAATATATATGAACCTAAAAAAATTAGCTTGTTTTATATTTAGCGGATGATTATTAATTTAAAAGTATAAATTTGAAGAGTGATGGTTACACTAGTTAAATTCATCCCCAATCTAATTTACTCGACTAAATAATTTCATCCCCAATATAGTTTACATGAGTAAATAATTCAACACAAACACTCCATTTGTCAACATGACTAAACATGTTACTTAAATTACAATATATGTTATTATTCATCCCAATTCTACAAATTAAATTAAATACAACTCAATCAAATTAACTTAGAAGTGATATATAAATTCACTGCAACCCAATAAAAGAAAATGCATATTATCATGCAAAACCACCATAATGGAATATATAAAACTTAAATTAAAATAAATAACAATGTATTTAGGTAAAATTCAAAAGACCCAAAATACATAAATATGGAAATCTCCCAAAACTAAACCAGGTAACTGCAAATTTACCAAATCTAGAATCTTCCTATACTTACATAAAATCAAATTTCAAAATTATGTTATTCAACTCTAAAATCTTCCTATACCTAAAAAAACCAAATGTCAAAAGTCAATGCAAAATTATGCTATTCAACCCCAACTATAAAGGCACAACTAAAAGTGAAATTTTGGAAATAAGAAAAATCCAACTTTTAAAATCCACCCTAAACAAATTCTCTAGAAATAAGAATTTTAAAACCAAATGTCAAAACTCAATGCAAAATTATGCTATTCAACCACAACTATAAGGGTACAACCAAAAGTGAAAATTTGGGAATAAGAAAAATCCAACTTTTGAAATCCACCATAAACAAATTTTTTAGAAATAAGAATTTTAAATTTTTAGAACCTGGTAAAAAAATAATTTGCTAATATAAATTTATAGAACCGAGTAAAAAGAAATAGTTGCTAATATAAATTTATAGAACCCAGTAAAAAAACATCAATTTTAGAAAACCAAGCATGGGTTTCACCACAACTTATTTCAATTTTTTGTAAATTTGGTTCAACTAAAAATTAAAGGCAAGGTGTGTACATCTCCTTTAGAGAAGGGTACATCAATTTGAGGTTGGCCTAGCGAAACCTAAATTAGATTGTGTGCATTATCATATTCTCTTCAGGTTTATTTAAATTAGATTGTGTGCATTATCATATTCTCTTCAGGTTTATTTGAGTACGCAATACAAAACATGTTTGTTGCCCTGTACTACATTCTTCAAATGTAGAAAAGCTCCAGGAATTCACTGCAACCAAATAGAAAAATGTGTATATTATCATGCAAAGCCACCCTAATATATAAAATTTAGATAAAAAAAAATAACAATGTATTTAGGTAAAATTTAAAAGACCCAAAATACATAAATATAGAAATATCTAAACCAAGTAACTGCAAATTTACCAAATCTAGAATCTTCCTATACCCACATAAAACCAAATGTCAAAATTCAATACAAAATTATACTATTCAACTCTAGAATCTTCTTATACCTACATAAAACCAAATGTCAAAATTCAATGCAAAATTATGCTATTCAACCACAACTATAAGGGAACAACTAAACGTGAAAATTTGTGAATAAGCAAAATCCAACTTTTGAAATCCACCATAAACGAATTCTATAGCAATAAGAATTTTAAATTTATAGAACCTTGTAAAAAAATCAGGTGCTAATATAAGTTTGTAGAACTTAGTAAAATAATTAGTTGCTAATATAAGTTTATAAAACCCAGTAAAAAAACATCAATTTTAGAAAACCAAGCATGCGTTTCACCACAACTTATTTCAACATTTTTGTAAATTTGGTACAATTGAAAATTAAGGCAAGGTGTGAACATTTATTTTAGAGAAGGGCCTCCTCTATAGCACATAAAGAAGTCTCAACCAGTCTAATCCATCAAACATTAATTTGAGGTTGGCCTAGCTAAATTGTAACATTAAGATAGAATGTGCGCATTATCATATTCTCTTCAAGTTTATTTGAGTATGTGTTTACCCAATACAGCACATGGTTGTTTCCTTGTAATACACTCTTCAAAAGTAGAAGAGCTCCAAGAAGGTTAAGAGGGATTTTTGTCAGTGAGATAATGTAGTCATTAGATTACATACATCATTTTACAAAGTATTGACCATATTATCACTAGGGTTTGGTTTTGAGGACAAAACCCTGTAAGTTAGCACAGAGCTTACAAAACAAAATGCTTAAAACCAAGAAATTGAAAAATTGATGGAAACTATATAAAAACCTAGAAGAAATCGGTATGTGTTCAATAATAGGTGCAGTCATGTATTTAGAGGTTGCAACTCACTGCAAATTAGGATTTAACTATTTTCGTTGTGCTTCAATGAAAAAAGGGAAAAAAAGGTTCTGAGTAGGAGTTAATTTGTTATGCCACAAATGCATTTAATTTATTTAGAAAATACAACATTGAGTAGTTGTCCTCTGCACACAACCTTCATTGCAAATTGCATGGTGCAACCAACTAGCAAGTTTTCAATATAGTGTGAAACCTGATACGAATTGATCTACTGAGTCTGCTACATTAAATAATTTAGTGAAAAATAAAGAACCCATGATTTAGATAAGGAGTTAGCCTACTTATTAGGCAGTCATTAAATAAAACTCTTAAAATTTGATGGAAATTGGAATTCTGGAGAGAGAAGAGAACTAACCTGTGCCCAATGCCAAATTTTTCCCACGAAAATCTGTTATTTAAGAATTTGCCTCCAATAGATAACTTTGATCATATTGTCGATGTTGCAGTGGATGTTGAAATGGAGCAAGTCTCTGTTCTAGAGAGTTTATTGGCATCCATATTTTAACCTTTTGCTAGTTGACCATCCTATAAATTAGGTACAATCCTCTGAAAGTGATCAAAAACTATATTTTTCTTGAGGTAAAGGACCTCATCTTGTCTTTATGTGGTTGAGACCTAGGGAGGATGCCAATATGGATGAGGCCGGGTTTGAAGATCAATTGATTCCATCCCTATTGCCAGAGAGGTATTTCGTGGATTGCACTAGGCTTGGGCTCTTTTATTCAACTCGGTCTACTACTGGAATCTTCTTCAGCTTCATGGAAGTCTCTTTTTTCTCAATCCACTCATGCTTCGCCTGAGGACTCTCAGTCTTCTTCGATTTAACAACTGCATCCTTTCTATATATTTCCTTCTTCACCCTGTTGTCCTTAACCCGGTCCTGCCCAACAATGTTGCTTTCCTTCTTTTTTTCACTTTTTCCAATTGCCCCTTTCTTCTTCTCATTCTTGCTAATAACTCCCGTGCTTCTGTTCCCATCACCTTCACTCGATCGAACAGTGCTACCACTACCTTGAATGTAATTGCATCCAATGCTCGCTTCTTGTTTGGACTACTTCTAACTCCAAAAAAATCTACCCTTAAACACCATCTTTAAATCAAACCACAAACTTGTTAACCCACTATACCTATACCATAGACAATTGGAGATTTGTCCACTTCAAGTTCACCATTGCCAAGTCTAAAAGTGCACAAAAAGAAGAATAAAAGACATCTTTGGCTACATTTATACATAAATCATAACATGAAAATAAATAATTCCCCGACAACTTTTTTTGAACCTATCTACCCATCCATCCAACGTGGAAACCCTCGCTACAACAGATTACTATCTTTGAAACAAACCCTGGTTAACGCCATCTCCTCCTTTGGAAAGAGACACCGGGATTAGAGATAACAAGGGAATTGGGCTCCTGTAAGATAACCCATCAAATCCGCCGACTGCCTTCTGCCTTTTCAATTGCATGGGAGGACACCTATTTAGATTCTGTCAGGGATGACGAATTTGAACAGTGTCGTGAAGATAAACTTCACAATAGAAAAACCTTCGACTTAATTAACTAAAAATAAGGAAATGTGCTAAAATTATTTCATTATCACTCTCAGCCAATAATAAAATATCTTAATGTCCATAATAACATAATTTTACACATAGATTAATTAGAAGTAAAAAAATGTATTTTTCCTTTTACATATGAGGAACAATAATTAGAAGTAAAAAAATGTATTTTTCTTTTTACATATGAGGAATGTATAATTCTTATACTTTTAAAAATTTTAATTTAAGCTAACTATTTGAATTTCAATGTTAAGTAATTGATTTTATTATGAAATTTATATGGTTAATACAATTAAAAAATTCAATACAAATCATAAATAAAATAATTCAAGCACAATTAAGAGATATTGATGTCTATGTGTAGATATATTAATAACCAAAGGAAAATTAAATGTGGACAATGAAGTAAAATATTTGAATGTAAACTATGTATATACCATATACAACAAATGAAAAAAAAATTCTTATGGTTAAAACATTTCAATTAATGTCATTATTCTATTTTATGGTCCTTTCTATGGTATATATTTTTAGTCAATTTTAACTCCTTAAGGCGTTCTTATTTGAAAACAACTCCCCTAGCTGCTAATGTGTCCATGTCTGAGCCATTGGATCAAATGTTAGACGATTGAAACGTTTTAAGCCATTAAAAAATAAAAATAATAAAATAAAATAATAATAAACTATAAAAACAACCCATGGTATTCATGTGGAATGTAGTTTATTTAAAGGGGGAATTAAGATAACTATTTAGGTTTTAGTGACTTTTAAGTTAGAACGATGTTATTAAAAATTTATTAGATTTAAATACAATTTATATCTTAAAATTAAACTCCACACAAGCCAATTAATTTAAATTAAATGGATAAAAAACACTATTAACAAGGAAAATAACTATTTAAAATAAAATAATAATAAACGATAAAAACAACCCATGGTATTGACCCATGGTATTTATGTGGAATGTAGTTTATTTAAAGGAGAAAATTAAGATAAGTATTTAGGTTTTGGTGACTTTTAAGTTAAAACTATGTTATTAAAAATTTGTTAGATTTAAATAAAATTTATATCATAAGATTAAACTCCACACAAACCAATTAATTTTAAATTAAATGGATAAAAAACACTATTAAAAAGGAAAATAACTATTTATGTATTTAAATATTACATTTTTGTGTCAGGATGCTCTCCAACAAATTATGATAGAAATGTTGTTATGTCATGTTTAACATTTTAACTATGTCAAATTACACAAAAATAAAAATAAAAGTAAATTAAATAAAAAGAATGACATAATGTAATGAACAGTTTAACTAGGTCAAAATACAATAAAAAAATAAAAATAAAATAATAAAATAATAATAAGCTATAAAACCGACCCATGGTATTCATATGGAATGTAGTTTATTTAAAAGGGGGAATTAATATAACTATTTAGGTTTTGGTGACTTTTAAGTTTAAACAATGTTATTAAAAATTTGTTAGATTTAAATAAAATTTATATTATAAATTAAACTCCACAAAAACCACTTAATTTAAATTTCCTGGATTAAAAACACTATAAAAAAAGGAAAAAGGAAATTAATATGGCCTAGATAAATCTTAACTCTGATCTACCAAGAGCCAAGAGGGATCAAATGTCTTGGTATGCAAACCTCTTTTAGAGTGAAAAGATAATTGATCTCTCTCATAAATAATATAGATCTAAACTAATAAACTAATTGTTTAATAAAATTATTTTTAGATGTTTATAACCATTATTCTTTTAATTTTTTACATAATAAAATGTATCTTAGCAATAATGATGAATGTTCATAATTCTCATTTCTTAAATAACACTAACTTTACCTTTAATTAATTAATTGTAATAGTTTGTAGCTACATACATACTCTTTGGGATTTTTTTTTTGTTAATGAATATCAAATTTCTTCCGTTCAAAAAATATATATATGCATATCATTAATTACCTAATTTTAGCTAAAAAAATCTTAAATGTTTTTTACTTTATAATCATAAAAAATTTTCATATTATATGATGTCAAACTTACTCAACTTTAAATAAAGTTTTTGACTACATAATTTTGATTTTATAATTTTATAATTTTTTTTTCAATTCAAAACAAAACTTACAAAAGAAAAAACCCATTGTAAATTATAGTTTTACAAAATTGACACTATGTGATTAACAATAGAGTAAGTTGAGACAAGCCCAAGGGGTTTTTTGCACAAGTTTTTTCATAACCTTTATTCTACTTTATAACGTGATCCGTAATCAAAGAAAATGGCTATGGATTTCACAAGTTAATAGTTTATAACTTGATCCACAATCAAAGAAAATGGCTAGCGACCTAGTGGAGAGATAGGTGAAAGGGTGAGATGGACTATCAATTGTGACTATTAGTGATGCATTCAATGCATCTACAATGACATTGGAGATTCCAGTGAGGATTGCACAGTGCGAGAAAGGCAAGGTCGAATTCATTCCAGTGGAGGCAGGCTGTCAGGAGACAAGAAATTGGTGCATAGATATGCAAATTTCTGCATGACAGTGTGTGACAATTTTATATTGTATTGAGAGCTATATGAGCTGAGCTTTGTATGAGATTGTTAAATGTTCCATTGATATACATAATATATGATAGTTGGGGTTTTTAGCTTTAAGCTTTCCTAGTAAAACATCTTTTTATGTGCGATTGATTTTGCTTCATATGTGTTTTTCAATTGGCGATTTAATTTCTGCAAAGAATTAAGTGGAAGGATTTTTTATTTAACATAAGATTAATTTGTTAGATCAGGAGAATCCATAAATACATTATCGTGTTTATAAATTTCTACAAAATATATCCAAGGTTGCAATGAATCACATACATAGTGATGGACCTCATGGGAATTTTAGTGCGCATAAAACACCACCCTAAAAACTATATACTCTTGATCAATTTAGAATAACCTAAGATTTCTAGATTGGATGTCGAGGTGGGTGGTACAGTAATTAAGGATTCTTCTTAAAGGGTAAGGGAATTTAGATACTCTATCCTTCCACCAAATCTATAAACAATGAGACTTGTAGATTATAGTTTTAATAAATTGACACTATGTGATTAAGAATAAGTTACAAACATACGTAATAAGAGGAATGTAGATGAGGGCCATGGTAATTAATGTTATTATTTGTACTATTTTTATTTATAATAGTTTTGTTTAAAATAGTAAATTGTATTTGTATCTTTTTAAATGTATATTGTTAAATGTGTAATTGAGTAAAATGTATTAAATTGATATTCTAATTTTTAAGATATTTATTTAAAAAATTAAAAGTATGGTGAGTTTTGTTTTATTAAGATTTACTCTAGATGTGCAGAGAATGAATCTATCTCAAGTCCCAAACAAGATTCTTCTTTCTCTTCTTATTATAGCTTTCACCTTAACACTCCTCCTCTCCTCCTCCTTGCACAAATTTAAACTATGAGGCACGAGGTGGTTGTTGCATATAGGAACATCTAGATATGATAAGAAAAATGTGATACTCTATTGTAATTTTCTCTACAAATGTGATGGAAAGTTTGCCCTAAATGTTGACAATTTCATGGTTAATGTAGTATAAGCTACATGAAAATTTACATTGTTGTATACAATATCAAGAAATCTATGCCCAATATCCAACACCATAGAGCAAGACATGTTCACCAATTCAACAGTTGCTTCCAAATCTCTCTCAGTGATAGATTTGTTTTCTCAATAAACTTGTTTGTTCTGCTCTTGATGAAAGCCATCGTTGTTGCATATAGGAGCATTTAGCTCTCATAAGAAAAGTGTGATAATGTGTTATAATTTTCTCTACAAATTTCTTGGAGTTTTCTTCTCAATAAACTTGTTTTTACTGCTCTTAAGTGATGAAATCCATAGTTGTTTCATATAGGAGCATTTAGCTCTAATAAGAAAAGTGTGATACTGTGTTATAATTTTCTCTACAAATGTGTTGGAGGTTTTTTTGCAATAAACTTGTTTTTACTGCTCTTAAGTGATGAAATCCATCGTTGAGTCATATAGGAGCATTTAACTCTGATAAGAAAAGTGTGATACTATGTTATAATTTTCTCTACAAATGTGATGGAAAGCCTGTCATGAATTTTGGCAATTTCATTGTTAATGTAATATAAGATAAATACAAATTCATTTCTTCTACACAAGATCAAGAAAGCTATGTTGAGTAGCCAACACCAGATAACAAGCCATGTTCGCCAATTCCATAAATGCTACCGAATCTCTCTCGGTGTTGGAGTTATTTTCTCAATAGCCTTATTTTTACTTCTCTTGAAGTGATGAAAGCCACCTCTCCATACCTTTTTTACTATATTCACAAAGAAAAAAAGAAACCAAATTCATATCAGTGATACTGAAAAAAAAAAGAACATGGTAGACACCAGGGAGATCATTGGTAAAGAACAATGTGATATTTTGAATATTTTCAAATATTATTAAGAAACTAATACACAGGTGACTCAATAGGAAGTGATCAATATTAAATATGGAGGAAACAAATTCAATTTTTACAACTTGTATGTTTAAATATGTGATTTTGGAAGCGATGATGCTTCTTTAGACACTTGATTAGTATTGTGAAAGAAATTTGAGTATATCTTTAAGGACTATGAATAGTTCGTGTAGTAGTTGCATTACTTATAACAGAATTTAATATCCTTTCTTGCTGATACATACCACCTAATCCATGAAAAACTGTAACCATGTCTGCAATGATATATATGCTAATCATTTCAGTTTTATGTTGATGCCAACAGGCATGAAGATGCTTCTAATTTTCAATGAAGTAGTCTTCAAAAGTTCCTAACTCTATTATTATTACATAAATGCATTGAAACCCATCTTATAGTATTTACTTCAGTTGTTTTATTTGGACATGTTGCAAGCTAACATATTGTGCCAATAAGTTTGATATATCTTATCATTTTAGTATTTTTTCAATCAAGAAGAGGCTTCGGAGTTTAATAATTGAATCTTTCTGGTTTATAACTCTTATCATCAATATCTTTGAAACCTCCATGGCGTGCTTCCATGGATGCAAAATTTTCCTTTCATTCCTTCGCAATGGCTCCTTCTTTGTAACATCGTATTTATTTTAGGCTACTCTTTCCTATTCTATTGCCTTAAGGCGTTTCTTTTGCAACATGTGGTGCAATTGCTAGTATATAGATTTGTTAGAATTACAAGTGTAAGTTATGTAGTCTACACAATTCAATTGTCAGAGGGGATTTTCAAGGCCTCGAATCCATTGTTGTATTCAAAAATAAAATTTAAACAATGAAAATTTACGCACATACATAATCAGTATAGATCCAACTCAACTCAACCATGAATCTATCAAGTGCCAAGAGGCATCTAAAATTTTGCAAACACCTTTTCAAGTTTTGCACTCAAAGTGGTATGCACCTCAAGGGATTTGATCAAATTTTTGGTTATGATGGATATATACTGGTGCATATCATATTAAAAACTAAATTATAAAAATTATAAAACAAATCAAAGAAAAATTCCAAACTCATATTTTTTGGAAAAATACCATAATTTCTTTTCAACTTTTGAAAAAGTAACAAATATACATTTTGGCGATATTAAAAGCATATAGAAGGTGCATCCTTACAACTTAGGAGCATGGAAAAACCTAAAAATAGAAAAATACAAAGGAGAAGATTAAGTTATATAGAAATATCTTACCTTTTCTTTCTTTCTTCTCTTTCTTTGGACCTTCTACCATCCCTTTGCAGGATGGTCAACGAGAAATATTGCTAAATCATTCTCTGTCATCTCTGGTGGATGTTCTTTTTTAGAATCAGAGCTTTCTGAAACAAGAACTCTCTTTGTGTCTGCCATCCAATCTTCCTTTCTAACCACTGCTTCATGATGTTCCTATGCATGTGTCAATTCTATTTCTGAGTTCCTCTACCTATGAGGTGCATGGTCATCATGAAATTAGGTATCCTTATATTCTTGTTCTAAAAAATTATCCTTGATTACCCTTTATTTTTGGAGTAAATAAGATCAAAAGGTTTCTAACCTTTTGTCTTGACCCTTCTTCCTTTTTGGTGGCTTTTCTACCAGAAAGCATGAGTCTTAAAGTTTTATTGTTTGAAAACATGTATGACATCTGAATGTCATATTATCATAGTCCAAAATTTGAATCCGTTGGAAATATTTATGTTTCAATAATATGAAATAAGGTAAACCCTTTCTTAGTTCTATTTCTACGCATATACGGGAAAAGGTGAATAAAACTTTCTTCTTTCTTTCAACTTTTGGAAGTAACCCAAAGTGTTCCCAACACCCTCTAGAACCTTTTGATGCCAAAAGGGAAAATAGAGGTTTGGCGACCTTACCCAAACTAAAATATTTGTTATCACCATTGTTGTAGAATCAAACTCTAAAAACCAATGGGTGATGAAAATCCCTATTGTTCCCTAGAACCAAGGAACTTCATTCAAAACTTTCTCCAAATATTCTTGGGAATTGAATTGAAAAATGAAAAAACCTTTTGAAAAGATGTGGATATCATAAATTTTAGACCATGTCGTAAAATTCCATTGATGTGTGGCTTTATACCTTGGCAATAAATCGTTAAATCTACAAATCACCTCAATCGTTAAATCATTAAATCAAATCACATTGTTGAACAACAACAATCTCAAGGTATTATTAATTCTCCACAGGTAGAGGAAAGAGAAATCTATATTAGTTATAGAATATCACGTGCACAATGTGAAGCTATGGAATACCTTTACATGGGTTCTGTGGAGGAATTTAGGGAGGATTGCATCATAGTAGTGTAGCCAGATTGAGATCCACTTGGCTATCCATTCTGGGTTGCCAAGGTTATAAAGGTCATTAAAGAAAATGAAGATATTACCATTGTTGAAGTACATTGGTATGCCACAAATACCCACCCATCCAATGGTGTGTACAAGCCAGAGATGGTATTTTATAAACAAATTGGGAGAAAGAGAAAAATAAAGGGTACAAATATAAATCATCATCATACAAACCTCTTAAAATTAGAGGATGTTGACATACTTGTGTATGATTTCAATTTAATAAAGAGAGGATAACTTCGCTTCAAGACCAAATATATTTTGAACAAATTTCTACGAAAAGAAACAATGTTGAGATGAGAATCTGTTGAGCCTAGTCGTAGATCTAGAATGCCTTTGAAACCTGAAATGGTGGGCATGGATATTGACTCATATGGCGAACTAGTTGGTTGAAGAGAAGAATATGGATCATCTTCATCTGCATTAATTCATTCATTTGAATATGTAGATTTTGATGGTGTGCCAGAACCTATGAGTGATTTTGAATAAATTTCTAAGACATTTTATGTAAATGATGTTTGCATGGTAACTTGAAATAAATATTTGACTTCCAAGTGATCTTACATGAAGCTATGAGTCATTTCTATGTTTGTTGGATTATATGTTTTAATTAAGAATAATTCATTTCTTTAGAATATCCAGAATGCAACAATGAATTAAAAAAATAATTTATGTTATATTCAATCTACCAAAGTTGATATTTTGATTAAAAGTAAAAAAATAGAAATTAATGAAGATTTTTAAAATTATATAGTGATATTTCCATGATATTATTTATTTTTATCATTTTTTAATATTTTTATTAAAATTTAAAAAAATATTAGAAATTAATCTTGAATTTTTAAATTATACAGTGATATTGCCATGATATTATTTATTGTTGTCATTTGGTATAAGATACTTTTTAAAATGTTGAAAAATTAATGTGTCATTGAAAGGGGACACTTCTTTTTTATGGTAGATTTTTAGGTTTTTGTTGTAATAAGATAAGTTGTCTAGGCTAAGATTTGAAAAGAAATATATTCGTAGCCTTTAAAATAAAAATCACTCTCGGAATAATGAATATTTCATTTATTTATTCATTTTTTAAATTTGTTTTAGTCATATAATTTGTCCATAATTTCATGGTTCAAATATGTTAAAAACTTAAGGTTTTTAATCCCATGGTTGAAAATTTGTCAAAATATTAAGGTTTTTCTGAGTTATGATATTCTATCTTAATGTTATAGTTGAAAACAATTACAATTTTAGGGTTTTTTAGAGTCAATATATTTGATCTTTAACAAGATGGATGAAAATTGTTGGAATTATAAGGCCTCGATACATTATATTTTATATTTAACATCATGTGTGAGAATTGTTGGAATTTTATAATTTTTCAAAGTCCTAATATTTTATCTTTAATTCCATTGCTAGAAAGTGTCAAAATTTTAACCTTGTTTTTTTGGTTATTCCAACATCAAAACTTTTTGTTTCGAGGGTGTTTTTTCAATCCTTTATGCAAAAAATAAAAATGATTTTTAAAAAAATGTTGAAAATTTACCCTAAAAAGAAAACATCATTCTCGAACACACTTTTTTTTTTGGGTTGCTTTTTCATGTTTTTTTGGCATTTTTGTGCTAGAGTTCTCATTTTGAGGTAACTTTGTTATCACTGTACTTTCCATCTATGTGAACATTAAAGTGTTTTTTTCTGTATGAATTGTGAAATTGAATAGAAAAAGGGAATGTACTATTTCGTTGTTTGATTGAATTGAAACCCCCAGTGTTGAAGCGAACCAGCTTATGTTTATAAACTATTGCGATCACATTTTATTCATGTGCAATGTTTGTCCTTCAAAGTCTGCAATTCTTCAACCAATTTTCATTAAGAAACTGACCTTTGAAGCTCCCACCGTCGAGTTATGCCCTTTTTAATTTTGACTATTGTCATTTCAGCTTAAGGCCTGAGAAAGAAAGTGTTTGTGCATTTTGGGTTAGTGAGTGTGTGGGTTATGTGATGTGAATCCCATCAGCAAAAATAGAGCACTCTATTTTTGGTTTTCTTTTAATATAGTCCAAAAACCTTTGTGAAGAGTTGTTGACTGTCAAATTCTAACCCTCATATTACAAACCTGGTGAAGAGAGGTGAATTAAGTAGTTTGTAGTGCTAAGAAGCAAGTCAAGGTCGTGGAAGACCGATTGTGGAGAGAGTCGAGTCATTTCACCTTCCCAAAACCACAATACATTTTTTAGAGGTGATACAAAATCACTTTGCAATGGCTACAACATTTTTATGGGCGTTCCAAAATCATTTTGTAGCGACTGTGCATAAAATTTTTAGGACAAAGTGTTTCGGTTTTAAATGTTTGTTTGGCCTTCCTGTTGCACTATTTATTAATTTGAAGCATATGTAATTGGATGAGGTGATAAAAAGAGTGGAAGGTGAGAGAAAAATCTCTCATAAAATTTATCAGAGACAATTTTATATTCTTGTATAGACTACATATGTTAAAGGGTTTATGAAACTGGAAAGGAGAACAAAGTTGTGTGTGAGTTAGCCTGGGGTTATTGGCAGTCGGGGTGACCCCGATATGTCATCATCTGGAAATTTCTCTAATATATGAATTAGATATACCACATGCTACCCTTTCAATACCAAAAGCGGGATCTAAGTCCCATTCAAAGGCTTTAAAAAAATATGGAAAACTTTCACCTTGTTCTAATCAACTTCAACTAGATCTAATTTTGTTGTCTTTACTTTCAACCAGAAAATAGGATCATAAGGGGTTATTCAATTAGTTATGCTCTGATATGATGGCAACAGAGGAAGAAAACATGAATATCTAAACATGCAAGCCTCCAAGTGAGCGTATTTAGGATGACGTCACTAGATTCTTGTATTCTCTCATGTTGAACGGTAAATCGACTTCAGAAATGTGCTAGTTAGACCATGGTGCATAGCGCATATGGTTAGTCATACTTTCAGAGAAATTGATACATGCATTCCCCACCATTGTCTCCTCAACATTCTTGCTATCCATAACCTAGAAAATTCTTTAGTTCTGCTTCACCATCATTTCCCAACTCCAAAAATATAAATAATTTATATATATAAAGATGTGAAATTTATATATGAATACAAAAAATATTACTAAGAATTCATGTTAACTCTATATTCACCAAGATGCCAGAGGAGGAGTTCTCTAGGTGCAAACCTTTCCTCAACACTGTTTTTGGATCCAAAGTTAAGAATGATCTATATTAGTGTTATAAATATTAAAGTTTAATATGAAATAAATTATTATTTTATATTCATTTTAAATTTAAGTTATCAAGGCAAATCTTTAGTAGTGAAAAAAACTGGATTATTAAGTTTTTTTCGAGAAACCCTTTTAGTTATGATTGCAATAAGGTTTTGTACCTTAGGTATTTGATATTTCATTTTACATTACATAGATGATCAATTTACATCAATTCTCTTCCGTGAATTATTTATTGAAAGCTTCCTTGAATTTAATAGGACTAGTGCAAATCCATCTAACTCTCGATTTACTAGGCATAGATCTCTTGTGGTGCAAACCTTTCTTAAAGTGCAAAGCTAAAAAAAGGTTTGCACCTCAAGAGGTTTTATGCTCTGGATGATAGGGGTTAAAATGGATCTACACTCGTTCTTTGTATATGTGGTGTACCAACCATGTATGAACTCTATGTTGAACATGAAAGAAACATCTTATTCACTTTCAATTTCTTTATAAAACATATACATAATTGACATTGGAATATTTTATTTATGGATCATATTGTCCACATTAAATTATTTTTTTGTATTTAATATATTTTTAAATACACATCTCCTTTGTATTGAAATGTCTCTCTAATATATATATATATATATATATATATATATATATATATATATATATATATATATATATATATATATATATATATATTTGAAATATTTTACATCTCCATGAACATTAAAATATTTATTTATAGTCCATATTGATTATTTTATAAGTAATATTTTTAAATGCCACACATATTTTTATTAAGAATTTAATTCATTCCAGATAATGTTGATATTAAAATATATTAGTTAACAAGAATATTCAAATATTTTATTTAAGGTTTATATTGAAATATTATCAAAGAAAAAAAAAAGTTATACATCTTTTGGAAATATTTTTATTTAGAAGATAGAGAAATAGTAAAATAATTTATATCCTAATCATATAAACAGTTACTATTTAGTTAAGCTTTTTCAACTTTTTGTATGGTAGTTATGAATGTAGAATTTTTTTTTTTTTTTATTGAACTCATATATATATATATATATATATATATATATATATATATATATATATATATATATATATAATTAGAAATGCAAAATTAATTAATTTAAAAATAAAGAAAGATACAAAAACATTTCAACACTGTAAAGCAAAATCTTATCCATAATGTACGTATTAATCCACATAATATTTGATGGATTATGGCATGCATCAATACAACTAATTTTGCAGTTATCATCAATGGTTTATTGACTCAATTCTTTAGGTCTTTTAGGGGTTAAACAAAAGGATGTGCCATCTTACCTTTCCTCTTTCCCCTTGTTACAGATTGTATAAGCCCCAAGATTGGGGATGCGAGAGACAGGGGTTTGATTTCAGGCGTGTGGGTTACTAGGCACAATGCTATCACTCATTTGATGTTCGTTGATGACTTTTTATTTTGGGGTGAGGCAACTCTTGCAAAATGGATTCAAATTCAGAAGATAATTATGTCTTTTAGTGAGGCTACAAGTTTATATATGATAAAATCTAAGTCCATTCTGGATTCTGTTGACAAAGAAGATTTAGTGATCAATGATATTTGCAATCTTTTTGAAATATCCTCCATTCATTTCGATGAAGGATTTTTTTACCTAGATTTCATATTAAAACATAATAAGTACGATATAAAGGACTAGTATTGGTTGACTAATAGATTTGATAAAAAAATGGCTAGCTGGATATATACGTGGTTATCTATGGAAGGACACATGAAGCTATTATTGTTTCTGCTTCAAAAGATATCAATATACTGATGTATTTGTTCCTATTACATATGGAGATTATACACACGATAAACTATATTATGGCCAGGATTTTATGGTCTAGACACAATCTTATGGGGAAGATGCACTTGGTTAGATGGAAATATCTCGCTAGGCCGGTTGAAGAGGGTGGTTGGGGTATACTAGATTCATTATCTTTTAATAGGGTGATGATTATAAAAATTATGTGGATGGCTATGTTTGGTAATTGCATCTAGTAAAAAATTGTTAGAGAAAAGTATATGAATGGGAAATTGTTCTCAACATGGATCACGAATGGAGCCAATGGAAGTCAAATGCATCCTACTTTTGGGGAAACATGATGAAAAACATTCAATGGTTTCTTGGTTACTTGTGTTGGGACATAGGGAATGGAAAACTGGTTGAGATTGGCTTAGATGCTCTTAAGGGATTTATATTGAACCACTCTCTATCAATTCCTCTTCTTGAATTTTTGCACGACATAGGTATTTACCATCTAGATATGATCCATTATTTATGCAATAAAAACATCAACCTGCATTCATGGATCAAGGAAAAGGATTTGGGGCTACAAGGTAATATTGATAGTGAATGCAAGGAATAACTTAGTTGTGTGCAACTGGCATCTCCATTACAGATCAAGTTGGTAGTATGGTTTGGGATGGGTTGATAAAGAAAGGACAACTTGTGGTGAAGGAAATCTACCACAACCTTCCCATGGAAGAGAAAGAATTTGAAACATCGTGGAAATGGGAGATTCCACATAAACTTAAATGTTTCTGTTGATTGGCACTTCATGATAGAGTGTTCACTTGGAAGAACCTCCAACTCTAGGGATTTATAGGACCTATCATTTGTCTTATGTGCATGAGGGGTAACGAGGATGTGGTCTATCTATTGTTATGCTGCCAATACCTATGGCAGTTTTGAAAGGGGTATTGGATACATTAAACACCGCTCCTAATAGAAAACACCATACTCTAAAGGTGTGCTTATATTATTGGTTCAATACTCAACAACAACATCGATCCATTCCATTCAACATTATCTAGTCCATTTGGGACAACAAAAATTCTCTTGTATTGATCATAAAGTGGTAGTGGTTCGGGAAGATGTGACTAAGACGGTGACATTTTTTGCATAAACTGTGTCGACAAAGAGGCATACAAACAAAATGGAGATCAGGTACAAGGATATCTAGAATGACCTTTTTGTAGGGTTTTTTGATAGGGCATGTTTGTAGAAGAAACGTGGATGTGGAGATTTTATTGTATTAGATCGGGAAATTATTACCAATTTTGGTGGGAAAATGGTTACGACACTAACAACGGGGCATAAATTATTGCTTTAAGGGGAGTACTCATAGGTGCAAAATGCCATGGGGTTGGGAAACTTGCACGTATATGGAGATGCTAAGGGCATCACTGACTGGGTCAAGGATTATACTCAATTCAATCCTCCTATATTATCAAACTGGATGCAGCATATTCAAACCTAGTGAGTACTTTTCAACAAATTACTTTTGGACATATTTTTAAAGAGCACAATCAAGTTGTTGATCTCCTACCAAAGAGAGGTATTTCTAAAGAACCCATAAAGTTTTCCTTTGCAACATTTGGACAAAATGCCTTGCTCAATGTTGGCAGCAAAAATTTCTCTTAAAGATGATTTTTGGAACATTCTTTTTGCTATATCCTTCAAGTCCTGTTATAGTCTTTGAAAAAGCATAATGGTACAACATATCATGTAACATTTTGATTGTTCAATCTGTAGGGGATATAAAATGGTTATCTATGTTTATAGATTTTGTACTTTTCCAGTAAAAAATAGAAGGGGAGTAGATGGGAAAAAACACAGAAAATACACATGTGAATTGATAAATGCATTGAGACACATCTTTGATTTTGTACTCTCTTTTTATATTAATGAAAAAACACGGTTTTTCCCTCTTAAAAAACAAAATCTTATCGAGTTTCAACTTTCGGCCGTATGATCCTCTCTTCGCGGTCAAGCGGAATAGTGGTCCAATGGTCTGCAACCATGGACAATTTATTCCGGTGGTTTGTGATGCAGGTTGAAATCTTTGCGAACAATAAATTTTCCCTATGGGCTTTGCAATGGAAAAACCACGTGAAGGTTACCCGTTTGTGTAGACTTTCTAATGGAAAACCACGTGAACGTTACCTCTTTGTATGTGACTGGTTTATTCTATGTCACTGTCACGTTTGTTACGCTCCGCACATGGACAAAGCAGGGAACTTAGCTGTTTAATTTGCGTGATTTAAGCTGTCACAGGGTTCATGTTTGAATTCGGTATTGACATTGACAACAATTGATTTATATTTAAATTTATTGGAGGTGGATGAAGCTTGTGATTAAATTATATATAAAACTTCAATTTGGTGAGTAAGATTATAGTATATGATTTCTATATTAAATATAAATTATATATAAAAAAATGTTATTTTTTAATTAGATCATAATTTGAAAGTTTTATTGTATTCTTGACCCACTACAAAGTTATGGGTATATGTAACAACTTCATAGAAACGCCATGTTTTGTTTGCATATTAAAGACAATGTTGCAAATGGTAGTGCTCTGGACTTACCACTTTCGATTATCATTACAAAGTAACTAATTTGTAATTTCTTACTTGTTAAGATAGTGGATGGTGGGATAGTTAAGATTATGGAAAGTCAGTTATCTTGAACGGTTGGAACATCCTCAAATAAGCTCCAATTTCGCTTCCCCAACAACGCTTTTGTGAAGCATTGATCGTCTCTCGTTGCATCTAAACAGTTGGTTTCCTCAACGCAGGCTCTAGTTGCATCTTGAGAACAGGTTTCTTCAAGACAACTCTGTATCCGGTTAGTACCTCTGCAATTTGAGAGGATTTTTGTGTTATGCTTTAATTATTAGGAACATTTAGGTTTATTTACTTACATTATTTTGATTTGTTTAAGCAAGAGAGTATAAATATTTATATTTAGATTTACATTCTATTTTAATTTTAGATCTTACTCTCTGTAAATTTATTTTTGGTTGTAATATTTGAGGAAAGATTTGCATCTTATCTCTAAGATCTTATTAAAATAGATGTATGTTAGTTTCTAATAATATTATTATTATTGAGTAGAGAGGTTTATTCTACAACTCATTATGGAAGAGATGTATAAGTTTGTCAAAGATGAATATATTGTAAAGTAATTAGAACTAAAATATTTTAATACGAATTAATATTGACATATACTTAAAAATAGGTTAATAATAAAAGATCATTTTAATTTGCATCACAAAATGTTTCAATGTGCTTGTTATGTAAAATATAGTGTGTGGAGATGGATTTCTTGGCCAGAATCCAGGGGGGAAATTGTGGTGAAATCTAAACAGAACTTTTTAAAATAAACCAGAGTTTTTCAAAATAAGACAGCTATTACTCTATTTAGAGTTGAACAATACAATTTAAACAATAAAAAATAACATATTATATTTTACACTCTAAAGATTGAAAAATACAATTTAAACAATATAAAATAACAAAAATACAATTTAAAAAATGAAAAGTAACACATTGTAGTTTAATTATATAATCTATTTATATAATTAACTATATATTTATTAATTAAATTTAATTAACTTTTATATGTTTATTGTAACATAATAAAAATAATAAATCATATCAATTTAATTTATTATATTGTAATTTTGTTTTAATCATTTAGAATAAATTTTAAATATATGTAATAATAAATTCATTCAATAATGTTATAATAAAATTTGAATATTTATTATTAATAATATAAAATTAATATGAAAAACAATAAAATTAATATGAAAAACAATTGGATTGAAAATTATAATATAAATCTTTGAATAAAAAATACTAATAAATCTATTCAATTTAATTACTTATATTATAATTTTGTTTTTATATAAAAATAAAATTATTGCTTAAAAATTTTAATGTTGACATTTCAAAACACATTTGGGTTTTCAATGTGAACATTTACATTGACCATTTTAATTATAAATTATAGTCTATATTGAAATATCATTATAGTGAAACATTTACCATAAGATTTAAGTAGATTATGTTAGTGTGAAACATTTATATTTATATTCAATCGGTTTGCATTATATTAAATTTAGATTTATATGGGAATATTTATATCTATATTTACACAATTTTATTTGGTTTTAATTGAAATATTTAAATTTACTAGAACTTTTATATATATATATATATATATATATAAAAAGCTTTTTATCTTCTCCTTATAATGATTTTCCTGATAATACTTTACTATGTAAATAAATAGATGAATAATAAGAGCTCTTCTTTTGAAAATGTAATTACATTTGCATTTTAAACAATTAATCTAGGTATTAAGTGTTCTAAATGCTAAATAAAAGAAGTCTTTTAAATGCTAAATAAACATTCAAGAGTGATATCTTATTGATGATGGAGCATGCAATTTGTTTAATAACCTTTCACAAGTATTTCTTTACGTAATGTTATTACTATTTAAACATTTTTATATTCAAATTTGTTTAGTAAGGACCAACATACATCTAACTTGTTTATTATTATGACGTGTCAGGAAGAAAAACAACATAAAATTGCGTTGGTGGCATAGATATGATTTGCCATGTCTTGAATTGTTTGTTTGTCGGTGACAATAAATTATCTTACTATGATATCCCACAGTCTGTAATGCAAGAAAGTCGAATAACAAAACAGAGCAAGAGATTTTGTGTTCCCAAACTATAAGTAGGCTTGAGAAGCAGAAAATAGTAATCCACGAGAGGTCTGGTCTTTGCTTTATAATAAAGCAAAAAAACGAACTTAGTTGTTATATATATATATATATACACGCATACTCTGTTTAATTAAACAGTTAGAAACAATCTAAGCATTTTTTCCTTGGTATTTTTCTAATCAATATTGTTCAAAATTGATAAAAATCAAACCAAGAACAATATTGTTCAAAATTGATAAAAATCTAACCAAAATTTATTTTTAAGGTGCTGAATTTATTAAAACTACATTTTGAATAATTAAAAAAACATAATTTTGATAAAAAATTAATTAACCTAATATATATATATATACGCACAGACACGCACGCTATATTCTCATTTCGAGTCGGAAAGAATATTCAAATTACGACTTTATTTCATTATGAATTCATTATCCACGATGATGCTTAGATATATGGAATTCCTAAATTGGTGTGTTTTTTTATATTTAATTAATATTATAAATATTTTAAATCAAATAATTGTATATTTGATTAAAAATATGAAAAAATAAATAAATTATAAGAATTATAGTTTAATTTTGGTCATATATTAATTTTTATAAATAAAAAATATAAATAACATAATTATAAATTAAAGTAATTTCAAAGGGAAGCTTTAAAGTTTTGTGTTTCCAATGTGGGGTTATTGGGTGGTACTTTGTGAGTTGGATTAGGTAGTTTTTGGGGCATTTAGAATTAGGATGTCATATGTCTTTCTTTTGGTATTGTTACCTTGATGTGTCTCAATTTGCAGATGGGTCTTGTTTTATGAGGATTGGGGCCTCCATGAATTTTGTAGCCTCGTTGGGATTTTGTTTTTTTGTGTTTTCTTGGAAAAGTTGTGGGTGGGTCTTTTCTTATGAGGATTGGGGCCTCCATGAATTTTGTAGCCTCGTTGGGATTTTTTTTTTGAGTTGATGTTTGCTTGGCAAAGTCGAAGTAGGTATTTTGAGTATTGTAGCATTTGGGTTCTAGGGTTTCATTTGGTGCACTAATGTTTAAGGTGTTTGAGTCTCAGATTGACATGGGGCTACCTATCTCTTTGGTTAGTGAAGTTGTATCAGAGATCAATACCTATGGGTGGTGTTTCTTTGATGACATCCTTTGGGGGTTCCTGGATCTTGATAGGGTTGAGTCAAGTCAGTGGCTTTGTCCCTTTGCAAGTAGAGGAAATCCTTTTGAAGTGGAGGAACCCTCTTTTGTGGTCGAAGCGGGGATTTTGAGTATTGTATCATTTGGGTTCTAGGGTTTCATCTGGTGCACTAATGTTTAAGGTGTATGAGTCTCTGATTGACATGGAGCTACCTATCTCTTCAGTTGGTGAAAGTCGAAGCAGGTATTTTGAGTATTGTAGCATTTGGGTTCTAGGGTTTCATCTAGTGCACTAATGTTTAAGGTGTTTGAGTCTCAGATTGACATGGGGCTACCTATCTCTTTAGTTGGTGAAGTTGTATCAGAGATCAATACCTATGGGTGGTGTTTCTTTGATGACATTCTTTTGGGGTTCCTAAATCTTAATAGGGTTGACTCAAGTTAGTGGCTTTGTCCCTTTGCAAGTAGAGGAAATCCTTTTGAAGTGGAGGACCCCTCTTTTGTGGTCAAAGCAGGGATTTTGAGTATTGTAGCATTTGGGTTCTAGGGTTTCATCTGGTGCACTAATGTTTAAGGTGTATGAGTCTCTGATTGACATGGAGCTACCTATCTCTTTGGTTGGTGAGGTTGTATCAGAGATCAGTACCTGTGGGTGGTGTTTTTGTGATGACATTCTTTTGGGGTTCCTAGATCTTGCTAGGGTTGAGACAAGTCAGTGGATTTTTCCCTTTGTAAGTAGAGGCAATCATTTTGAAGTGGAGGAACCCTCTTGTGGTCCTATAATGTCGCAAGGTAGAGAGGGAGAAGTAGGAAGGGAGGAGGAGCCAGCGGTTACCCAGGGCAAGGGGCACCAAGTTCACAACTCAGTGGTGGATTTTTTCAATGTCATTCCTATGGAGTCGTGTCAAGAGATTTGTGAGCTGGAAATTAAAGTTGGGGAAGAGGGGCATTCTCTGTGAGACTCAAATTTATTAGAAGGCATGTCTAAATGAGTGCTTAACCCAGGTCATACAAGGGGAAGGTGCATTCAATACATGGATTTAGTAACGATGCACCGGCAAATGAATACACTTCTAGGGTTGGTATTAAGAGACAAACAAGCTGAAAAATAATTGCCTCCATTGAATACGTTAATGGGATGTTGAGGATCTCAAGGTTCTGTATGGAAAATATAGTTGCTCACTTGATGCATGTGGAAAGCCATACCTTGTGATTCTAAGGGTGGGGAATACGTAGATCCCCTAAGTTCTAGCGCTCACACTTTGGCCACTATCTCGTTCTTTGATAATGATTAGCACGAGAAAAATTAGCACGAGAAAAAAGTAGTGGGATACCTCTCGGTATTCCTGGTTGACTATGTCGAGTTTTGTGGTGTTTCCATCGTTCATGGATAATGATGATGTATTAAGGTTGTGGTTGTGAGTTTTATGATTTTGGTCATGGATGGAGTGAAGTAACTGGCTCAAAGTTAGAGGTCGTCTCCTGGTGCATCACTATCTTCAGTGTATGTTTTGTGTGGAATGTGGACATTGTTCATTGGAGTTTCAACAATCTTGCCTAGTTCTTTTTGTGATGGTGAAGTGTTTCTTGAGGATGAGGCTTTCGACCTTGCCTTAGGCATTTTATATATTCGGTTGTAAATATGTATTTTTTTTTCAAGTGGAGAGTGTAAGTCTAGATGTTTTGGTCTAGTTTCAGCGGTTTTTTGGTAATGGGCTGAGATGTTGTTCCATGTTGTTCCTCTTCCTCCATTAAACCGCTTAATTATCAACAATGAAATCTAAGTTTTGAAAGTAATATAAGCTCTTTAATTGACAAAAAATAATATTAAAAAAAAATTATTAATTTAATTTTAAAATTATAAATAAATCAAGCATATATATATATATATATATATATATATATATATATATATATATATATATATATATATATAAATAAATAAAGGTTGTATGTCAACTTGTAAGTATAAAATGAAATGTAAAATTATAAGACAATAAAACTAAAATATACTAATAAATTATAGAAATGATAACTAATATATTTAATAATAATTTTAATTTTTTATTTATTTGATATGGGAAAATATTTTATATACTTTGTGAATAATTATGTTTATGTTTATGGAATATTTTTTTATAATAGTTAATATATAATTAATAATATTTGTGTGAATAAATAATTGTGTTTATGGAATGATTTTTTGTAATAGTTAATATATAGAATTGAGGTTTATTTTTTCAATTTATTAAAAATTATTTCAAAATTAAATTAAATTAAAATGTCTATAACATTGATAAGCTATAATATTGGTCCATGGTATTGTAACAACATGAACCCACATGTTAAGAATCTCCATTCTAAGTGGAGATGAATCTTCATGAGAGACACTCTATAGCACATTATGGAAGAGATGTGTTGTGATGTTATATAAATATTTTGACTTGGTCAAATTAGATATATATATATATAAACAATTTGCAATTAATAATATTTAAGTCACTATTTCAATCCCCGTCCTATTTAAATGTTATTCTTACACATGGCCGTGTTATAGCCTCATTGTTATGGAACTTACAATTATTTTGGTTTCACCATCCATGTTTTTCCCATTGTATTCTTTTTTTAATTTAGCATATTTAAAGTGATTTTTATTTAATTTGAAACATTCATTGAAACAAAAGCTTTTAGCTATATCAAATAAATTTAAGAGATGTGTTGTGATGTTATATAAATATTTTGACTTGGTCAAATTATATATATATATATATATATATATATATATATATATATATATATATATATATATATATATATATATATATATATATATATATATATATATAAGTCATTGTTTCAATCCCTACCATATTTGAGTGTCATTTTTAGACATGGCCATGTTATAGCCTCATAACTTACAATATTTAAAAAAAAAAAATTGAGATAAAATAGTAAATTTATGGATCGAGGTTTTTCTCATAGTATTATTTTTTAATTACGCCGTAAGGCATCTGTATTTGAAAACAACTTTCCTAAGTGACACTCTACACCCTTTGTGACCTTGCGATGTTGTGTTAGACGATTGAAATATTATCCACCGTTCGATGCAAATTTTTGTTGGTTAGGGTAAGTTTTGGTTAGTTAAGATTTCAGCGGCCATATCCCTCTCTCGACCCTGGCAGCGATGAAAAAATTGACCCTCTCTCGACCCTGGCAACGATGAAGAAACCGACCTTGTGAAGAACAGAGCTTATTATAGAGCATGAAGCTTGGTCACCTTCGTTGCAAAAAGGGAATTAGTCACCTTCGTTTGCAGAAAGGGAATCTGTGTTATTCTGTCAGTCATTATCGTTTGCAGAAAGGGAAAAGGGAATCTGTGTTATTCTGTCAATCATTATAATTTGCAGAAAAGGAAAAGGGAATCTGTGTTATTCTGTCAGTCATTATCCTTTGCAGAAATGGAATCATTGTTATTTTGTGAGTCATTTGGCTCTTCCAGCACCGTTTCAGCTTGCAGAAAGGGAAAAGGGAATATGTGTTATTCTTTCAATCATTATCCTTTGCAGAAAGGGAATCATTGTTATTCTGTGAGTCATTTGGCTCTTCCAGCACTGTTTTAGCTTGAACATGCTCCAGGTTGGAACCCTACTTGTTTGCAATAGTGGCTACAATTCTTGTCCAGGTGAATCTTTACGGGGTTTTGTTTTTTTCTTCACAATAGTTGATTTATTAGCCTTATATAGTGTCTAACCTTCTCGGTATAACCTTCTCGTATTGGAATGCAGATATCTGTGCATACAGGTTTGTAGGTTTGCACCAGTGAGGAGCCTCCCAACTTGTCTCCATCTCGGCTTATCCAACAGGGTTTTCATCATCCACTTTCCCTTTTTGTGTTTGCAAGGTTGGTGTCCATTGAGCGTGAAACCTCTCTCTTTTCGTAGAGGTTGGCTTGGTGTCTACTGGCCATCTTTTATACTGAACGGAAGACTCCTATATCGTGTTAGGGTGTATAACATTTAAATGAGGAATGAATGGTTACAATCTGACGGTTGGATGTTGAAATTCCTCCTTTTCAGCTGACTTTAGGTGTCGAGAAGGTTTAATAGTTTTGTTGGCAACTGGAATATATATGTTATGCTTGTTTGGTGAAGTTCAAGGCGTTAGTGATTGCAATTGCCAGTCAACAGATTATAGAGTCCATGGAAAAAGATCCCCAAAATTTTAAGGGTTTGCAGTTTTATGAAGCTCTGGAAATTTTGTCCATAATTTTTTTGGGATGTTTATAGTTTTCAATATGAGAGAATTTGATTATAGAGTCCATGGAAAAATATCCCCAAAATTTTAAGGGTTTGCAGTTTTATGAAGCTCTAGAAATTTTGTCCATAATTTTTCTGGGATGTTTATAGTTTTCAATATACAGGTTTGCAAGTATGCACTAGTGAGGAGCCTCCCAACTTGTCTCCATCTCGGCTTATCCAACAGGGTTTTCATCATCCACTTTCCCTTTTGTGTTTGCTTCGTCATGTAACATTGTATTGATCATGTAGGTTCACTCTGTTTGAGAGCATATTTTATTTTGGTGTCAGCACTTGCTCAAATTTCATTATGTTCAATGGCTTGCAATGATAAATAAAATGTATAGTCCTTTAAATTGTGAAAGTGTAAGAAATAGCCAACCATAAATATGGTTGGATACTCACTCAAAGGACTATTGGATGTTGATCATTTTAGGTCCAAATAGGAAAATAGTAGAGACAGATGCAGTGGGCCATATACGAAACTATGGAATCCGAGCTTACCCATTTACAAAAGATCGATTGGTTGAGATTGAAGCTGAAGACAATGCCAAACGAGAAGCACAAACCCTGGAGTCACTTTTGGTTTCTGATGAGCACAACTTTGTGATGAAGCATGGAGGTGACCAGGTGAGGTACTGAGATCTTCTTACTACCATCCATTTTCTTATGGAATTATTCATCGATCACACCATAGATATAATTTATTTTCCTTAGATAAAGATGAGGCTAACATTTAATTTATAGATGGCCAGGAAGAGTGCTTACCGTGATGATTACTCATTTTCAAACTGCTTTGAACTCCCCATATTAGTGTTTGTGCTTGTAATTATGGTGGCAAGCAATTAGGGCCAGGTGCAAGTTCTGGGTGGTTTTTGACAGTCTAAAACCCCCTTGGGCGCTGTAACTAAGCCAAACGGTATTCTGTGTTTGATAGTGTGCTATTCCAAATTAACATGATTTTTGACAGTCTAAAACCCCCTTAGGTGTTGCAGCTAAGCCAAACGGTCCTCTATGTTTGGTAGTGTGCTGTCCCAAATTAATATGGTTACTGTTTCCCTGTTTTCTGGAAAAGAAAGGGTTTACTTATAATATTGTCTCTCTTATAACTTTTGGTTAATCTGGATATAGAAACCTGGACTTTCATTTATAGAGTGTCAACAATAAACTTGTGGATTATCATTATCCAAAATAATTCAGATGGGGATAAAGAATAAAAGGAAATCTTCATAGTTCTCATTATTTTATGATGACAGGGAGAGTATTTCCATCAGTCTAACATTCACAACTCTTCGATTTTAAACAGGATTTTGACCCAATTGCATCAAAACATTACTCAGATTAAAGTGTGGTCCTATTATTGCAAAAAATGTGACTACAATATTCATGTGGAATGTGGCTTGAAAGATCAACAGGATCATGGAAACCAGGAAAAGGGACAGGATACTGATATTGATACTGTTGTGGATGAGAACTGCAAGCCAACAGGAGTAATCTGTGATGGAGATGTCTGTTACGAAGCTTAAGCTTGATCATGATAAAGGCCACTCATTACATATGCTATACTCCTGGCCTTCAGTTCATTGCTTGAGATTCCATGGTTATATTTATCTAGATTGATAGATAACTGAGCTTTGTTGAGTGAAGGAGTGAAGGAGGTCATGATCAATGCTATCAATAAATAAATTGAGTACTTCATAGTCTCTGCTGGGCTTCTAGTATGGGATTTCATATTATCATTATCCAAAATAATTCATATGGGGATAAAGAATAAAAGGAAATCTTCATAGACACAATTTGGGATGTGCACTTTACAAATTAGCTGGTTGAATCTGCGTAAAAGTATGATATGCTTCTTAGGCAGAACTAGGTTATTGGTATACACAAGTTAGTGAGTTTGCACTTTCATGCTGGGGAATTAAAGAAACAATGTCAAACTGCTAAGTGTCTAAATTTGTTTAGAAATTGTATAACACACCTTCCCTAATTTACACAAAAGGGACTCTGCATCTGAGGAACTTTGAATCTATTTGTTTCCATGGCTGTGCCCTGTCCCAAGTACTAAGCTACAACCTGACATGGAGAGTGGTAAGAACTTGTAGTCTTGTGGATGGTATTAATCATTTATACATTTTGATTCTTGTAACAGGTCCTGGTATCTGAGCTTGTGGGCAAGACAGTTGGTCTTTATGTCTCTGCCCATTGGTGTCCTCCTTGCCTAAGTTTCACTCCAGAGCTTACAAAGGTTTACAACGAAATCAAAGAAAGAGGAGAAGATTTTGAGATTGTTTTCATTTCTATGGACTGAGATCAAGAAGCTTTTGAAGACTACTAAAAAGGCATGCCATGGTTGGCTCTTCCATTGGAGATAAAACTAAGAAGAATCTCTCGTGCTATTTCTATGTTAGAGGCATACCATCTTTGATCGTTGTTGGTCCAGATGGGAAAACTGTGACAAATAATGCCAGAAGTGCAATGTCCACTCATGGAGCCAGGTCTTATCCATTCACTGATGCTCATTTTCAAAGGCTGCAGAATGAGATGAAAGAGCTTAGGTCTGGGGGATTTGACTATATGATCCCAATGAAGGGATTAGGAATGAAGAAGCCCTTCTCTCCTACCACCCAAGGTCGAAGTAAAGAAACTCCGAACAGATCCTTGTTTGACTAAATCCAACGGGAAATTTGAAGGGGAGGGAGGTACCCTATTGTATATCCATCTAGAATTGGTTTGTATGGTGTGGCAACTCTACTTAGGCCTTGAAGATGTTAGTTGGTCGCTTGGTTGGGGGGGAGGGTGGAGGGTTAGATGTGGAGGCTAAGAGGAGGTTTGAGGCCTCACTACTATATGATTCAAAGTAACCTAGTGAATTTTGTTGCTTGTTGCTTCAATTTGATGAGGAAACTTACGAATAAAAGGTGATCCTCCTTGTGGTCCCATGATGGGACAAGGCTTAGTGTTGATTTGGAGTGTATGGGAGCCTTCTTCAATTCGACGCGCAGGGATCCTAAGTGTGCACATCCAAGGTATTTATATGTATGGGGGGATGAAGTTTGAACAATGCTGCCATTCTAAAACTTCAAGAAGTGCCTTAGGTAGTTAGCTATCTTTGGGCCTAGGTTCTATGGGGTTTCTGTCCAAGTAACCTAGATGTAACATCTATAGCTTTCCTCTCTGATGGCTTGATTTAGTACATGTTTAGTTGAGAGGTGGCTTGGCACATCTAAAGAGTACCTAGGGGGTAATGAGAAGGATAAGATGGTCTAGGGAGATCGTCAACAACTAGAGAAGCCAAGAAGCCTTTGAGTACCAAACTTGTGTATGTTTTGTAGAGCACACTAAAGCTAGGGCCTCAAAGGAGTAGACTTCTAGGTAGGGGTAGCTTGCTCTCCTAGAGGCCAAGTCCCTCTCTAAACAACATGTAAGAAGGAGATTATATGAAAGATGACCTCAAGGCGAAAAGGATGGGTCTCAAACTCTACTTGAACAATGTGCCAGGGGGACCATATGTTTGCACTTGATGATGCGCTTGAGAAGTAAGGCCTAGATTCTTTTAGTCCTTGCCAAGTTTATTTGCAATAAAATTAGTCCCTAGAGCTCAGAGCCATAATAATTTTCTCTAGGAGTTGTAGTTTCGATGAGATGTCATGAAATTGGTTTTGGAAACAACGTTGACCCAGGAGGAAGGGGGGGCCATACCCTTTGTTAAGTTGAGATTGAAGGGATGGACACATGCTAAAACAAGGCTTCACAAAATCATTGGACCCCCAAATAGTTTTAGGTTGTAGCAATCTCAATCACATCCCCATGGAACTAGAAATGTAGGTTGGAGCAAAAAATATTTGACACATTGAAGATCATAACCTTGATTTTACGCAACTTGAACATCAACTGTTGAAAATCACAAAATCTAGCCAAGGCATCAATTTGTCCTTGTTGGCCATCAGGGGAGGAGGCCAATAAGATCAATTCATGAGCAAATATGAGTAGGGATATCAACACCTAATGTAGGAGGAAACCATCTTTGTGTTGAATGTGTTTGTACAGGAATGATTCTAGCTTGTCAATGTAGACCACAAATAGGGTTAGTGAGAGGGGGCATCCTTGCTCAACTCCTATGGTGGTATGGATAAAGTCTAAGAGGCCATGCATTGTAAGAAGATGACAAATCATAGACTCATATATTGTCAAGATGGTGGCTAGGAGGGTATCATAAATGGCAATAACCTGAAACCTTTAAAATAAAGCCTCTCTAGATACCATGTTGAATGCTTTCTGAAATTCTACAAAGCAACAATAAAATTTCAAAGGGTGATGACGAGTCTTCTTCGCAATGGCCCTGAGTTTGAATATATGATCAGTCCTCTGGTATGTCAAGGGGAAGCTCACCTGCCCTTTGGCCATGAGGTGTTGACTGTCTAGCTCATAGGATTTTAATGGAAGCTAGCAGGCATGGGATTAACGAGTATGGAACTTCAGTCATGATCTGGATGATTTGAAGAATAGGTCATTTGATATATGACATTATCATCTTCCTACTTCATCATCCAGTTTTTATTTCCATATTATTATGACTATTGAAGAACTACTACTAGATGAGCAATGAAATTTCTCCTAAATGATGCAAAAACACATTTTTATGTTGCAGTCACTTTTCTCGAATATTTACTGCAAGAAGGATCTTTATATGTCGATAAATGAATGAATTATTCAGTGTCTCCTCAGACTGAGTAGTTTGTTGGACTGGTAAGATAAACTCTTGCTAAGCTTGGAAATAAGCGTCTGATTTAATTTTTTTTTATTTAATTTTATAATATGACCCCATAACTACTTTTATGTGAGTATATAACTATCGTTGTGAATTGTCTGTCTTTGAGGCTATATAACTAGGTAGAAATGCAACTGGGAAGCTTCCTCAAGTTATTTTTCTATTGAAATTTTGATGTTCAGCATAAATTTAAGGGATGGTATTGAACAAGACAGTGCAGGACGAGACAGAGTAAGACTGAACATGTATGTGGATTTTGTATAATTGCAGAATTGAATGTGATTGGATTCATATATAGGTTGAGTTGGTTCTTTAAATTTCTTATAGATTATAGTTGATTGACACAATTTACTTATCTTTCTTCTGCAACCAACCTTGGATCTATTTGTTGGTTATTTTAAAGCTTTAAGGAGAATGCCAATTTACTTTTGGCCTCCATAAAAAATTTCTCCTCTGCATCCGAATATGGAATAAGAGAATTATTTCCATTTTTTCCTACAAAAGATGACAATGCAGGTTTTCAATAATTATCAGGGAAGGGAGGTAGGATTTTGTCAATTACATTTTCATTTATTTTAATAAAAGAATTCATAGGATCCTGCCCTTCACTCTGCCTTAAGACAGACTTAGTGCAAACACCATTTGTTTTTCAGCTTGCTAGGAGTAATGTCCTAGAGTTGCATCCATCCAAATTTTTGTAGCCTTATTCTGTCCAGGCATGCAAGTAAACAGGTGGAAGTGATTGCTAGACTTGGGACAATGAATTTATGCATGTAACCTTGCTGCTAGCATAAATGGTGTGAACAGTTTGGATAATATTGCTGAACAAAGGATTCAACATGGTGTGTGCATGTTTTACCATTTGGACATGTACGTCTTCTAACTATACTATCCTACCAAGTTTTTAACTTTTCCACATTATCGGCTTGGTTCTGGTGCATGCTTGTAGGCCAATAATCCTCACTATTATCCTGTGTATGTCTATTTAAAATGTCCTAGAACTGCGCCCTGAATAAATATTGTGGTGCCTTGAGTAAGAGATCCTAATGCTATGCCTTTTACCACGATTCATCCATTCTTTTGGAGTCTTTTCTATGTCTGTTGGATTGTCATGAGAAAGATATCCTGACTGTTTCTAGTAATTTGTCCTTATGGAAGATGACCCTAATTGAATTTTTGTATCTCACAATTCTGGAAGGAGACAGATTTCCTATATGCCAAATTGGTCTCAGTACTAAGGGCTACTCATTCAAATTATTATAGCATTTGGCATAATCTGAAACTAGGTTGATTGAGCTTTATCTTTTAGTTTTTTTGGGGGCTTCTTCGTGCTTTAATAACTTTGAGGTTAACATGATGCTAGAATGATACTCTGTATTTTTTTTATAACTCTTTGTCCATAATAAATCTACTATTAACTCTATGTCCATAATAAATCTGTGAAATGAATTTGTGCTAGTTGCAACCCCAATACCATTTTAACCCTGTGCAACCTTCAATTTCTTTGAACACTTACAGATTATTTAATCACAGTGAAACTTTGCAATCCCATTTTTTTAAAACTTGGGAATAATAAATTGATGGCATTTAAAATCTAAAATTAGAATGGATTTGTTATGATCTTGTTTCATTTCCTATTTAATAACCATCACCACACCCAAAAATTAAACACAAACACCTCTTTCAACCTAAACTAAACCCTATCAATTTAGTCATATTAAACTTAATATATATATATATATATATATATATATATATATATATATATATAGATATAAAATACCCCACTTGGTGCTGAGCTTTTTACATAGTTACACTCTTGAAAAATCCCAAATCTCTACCTTTTAATCAAGACTTTGTTGGAATGAAGTACCAAGACATGAAGAGAAAAAAAATTGCAAAAAATTACTGGAACTCCCCCTACAGGAGCTTTTTATAGACAGTTACATAGTTACATCGTTGACAGATCCCAAATCCCCACCTTTCAATCAAGACCTTATTGGAATGAAGAACCCAAACTTTGAGGAGAAAAGCTTGGAACCTCCCCTCCTAGGGCTTAGAATGGCCAAACAAAATTTGCACAAACAGAAGTGAGCCACTCTCCAACTTTCTTGCCTTTACTAAAATTGACCAAGATCAAAATCACTACAGATATTTTTCTAAGCAACTATTGGATCTCTTTAAAAATCTTACAACGTTTCCTTTGCAACATCACTTGATGATGGTGCAATTGCTAGTTTAGCATATTTAAAGGTATTTTTATTTAATGTTAGACATTCATTGAAATAAAAGCTTTTAGCTAAATCAAATAAATTTTTCTTTCCACTATAAATATCAAAATCCTGATCAATTTTCATAACTTATTTGGAAAAGAGAACCAATCATTAAAAACATACCCTACATATTTTATTTTATATGTTTCAAATTTTACTTTTAAAATTCATTGTAGTATGTTTCTAAGAGGTTTATAACAACTCCTCTTGATTTTGTTCGTATTAAAATTTGATTGGAGTTATATAGGTTAATGTGGGTGCAACCAAGAATAGAAAAAACCTTATTAAGAATATAAAAAACCCTATTACTAATAGCAGTATGAGTAACAATTTTTTTTTTAGTGAGAATATTGGAATATTGTCCCACAGAGTGCTTATAAAGTTATTTAGAATAGCCACTACGTCCACCTTCCCTTCAATCAATCTTATAGTTTGTAGATCTATGTTTTATATGGAGTCAAAGGAGTCAAAGTGTAGCATAACCAGTAGATATATGTTTTATATAGAATCAAAGTGTAGCATATCTATGTTCTATATAGAGTCAAAGTGTAGCATAACCATCAATTTTATGAGTAACAACCTTTTATCTATTGGGAATATTGGAATATTGTTCCACCATGTGGGTGCAACCAAGAATAGAAAAAACCCTACTACTAATAGCAGTATGAGTAACAATTTTCTGTCTAGTGGGAATATTAGAATATTGTCCCACTGAGTGCCTATAAAGCTATTTAGAATAGCCACTACTTCCACCCTCTCTTCAATCAATTCTATAGTTTGTATATCTATGTCCTATATAAAGTCAAAGTGTAGCATAACTAGTAGATCTATGTTCTACATAGAGTCAAAGTGTAGCATAACCATCAATTTTATGAGTAATAATTTTTTGTCTAGTGGGAATATTGGAATATTGTCCCACGGAGTGCCTATAAAGTTATTTAGAATAGCCACCACTTCCACCTTCCCTTCAATCAATCCTATAGTTTGTAGATATATGTTCTATATAATAGAGTCAAAGTGTAGCATAGCCATCAATTCTATTCATGGTTACACATACCATAAGCATTTTATCATATGTCCTATTAAACATATAATGTCTTGTTAAACATTTTGACTCAATAAGATAAAACAAAACAAATTTTTTTGTCTATTGGGAATATTGGAACACTGTCCCACCATGTGGGTGCAACTAAGAATAGAAAAAACCCTACTAAGAATAGAAAAAACCCTACTACTAATAGCAGTATGAGTAACAATTTTATGTCTAGTGCGAATATTAGAATATTGTCCCACTAAGTGCCTATAAAGTTATTTAGAATAATCACTACTTCCACCCTCCCTTCAATCAATTCTATAGTTTGTAGATCTATGTTCTATATAGAGTCAAAGTGTAGCATAACCATCAATTTTATGAGTAATAATTTTCTATCTAGTGAGAATATTGGAATATTGTCCCACAAGTATAAAGTTATATAGAATATCCACCACTTCCACCTTCCCTTCAATCAATCCTATAATTTGTAGATCTATGTTCTATATAGAGTCAAAGTGTAGCATAACCATCAATTATATTCATGGTTACACATACCATAAACATTTTATCATATGTCCTATTAAACATATAATGTCTTGTTAAACATTTTGACTCGATAAGATAAAACAAAACAATTTTTTTTGTCTATTGGGAATATTGTAATATTGTCCCACCATGTGGGTGCAACCAAGAATAGAAAAAACCCTACTACTAATAGCAGTATGAGTAACAATTTTATGTCTAGTGGGAATATTAGAATATTGTCCCATTGAGTGCCTATAAAGTTATTTAGAATAGCCACTACTTCCACCCTCCCTTCAATCAATTCTATAGTTTGTAGATCTATGTTGTATATAAAGTCAAAGTGTAGCATAACTAGTAGATCTATGTTATATAGAGTCAAAGTGTAGCATAACCATCAAAATGTTGGAATATTATCCCACCATGTGGATGCAACCAAGAATAGAAAAAACTCTACTACTAATAGCAGTATGAGTAACAATTTTATGATATTAGAATATTGTCCCATTGAGTGCCTATAAATTTATTTATAATAGCCACTACTTCCACCCTCCCTTAAATCAATTCTATAGTTTGTAGATCTATGTTCTATATAAAGTCAAAGTGTAGCATAACTAGTAGATCTATGTTCTATATAGAGTCAAAGTGTAGCATAACCATCAATTTTATGAGTAATAATTTTCTGTCTAGTGGGAATATTGGAATATTGTCCCACGGAGTGCCTATAAAGTTATTTAGAATAGCCACCACTTCCACCTTCCCTTCAATCAATCCTATAGTTTGTTGATCTATGTTCTATATAGATTCAAAGTGTAGCATAACCATCAATTCTATTCATGGTTACACATACCATAAGCATTTTATCATATGTCCTATTAAACATATAATGTCTTGTTAAACATTTTGACTCGATAAGATAAAACAAAACAAAACTAAATATGGATCTAGGCTCGTTATATGTTTTTCTTAAATGCTGTATGTTCAACTCATATATTATTTCTTTATACTTAATAATGATAATAATAGCAGTTATGAAATGTGTTATTTAGAATAGCCACCACTTCCACCTTCCCTTCAATCAATCCTATAGTTTGTAGATCTATGTTCTATATAGAGTCAAAGTGTAGCATAACCATCAATTCTATTCATGGTTACACATACCATAAGCATTTTATCATATGTCATGTTAAACATATAATGTCTTGTTAAACATTTTGACTCGATAAGATAAAACAAAACAAAGCTAAATATTAAACATATAATGTCTTGTTAAACATTTTGACTTGATAATATAAAACAAAACAAAGCTAAATATGGATCTAGGCTCGTTATATGTTTTTCTTAAATGCTATATGTTCAACTCATATATTATTTTTTTATACTTAATAATGATAATAATAAAACAAAACAAAACTAAATATGGATCTAGGCTCGTTATATGTTTTTCTTAAATGCTATATGTTCAACTCATATATTATTTTTTTATATTTAATAATGATAATAATAATAGTTATGAAATGCCTATCGATCTTTATCCACTATTTAATATGGATCTAGGCTCGTTATATGTTTTTCTTAAATGCTATATGTTCAACTCATATATTATTTTTTTATACTTAATAATGATAATAAGAAAACAAAACAAAACTAAATATGGATCTAGGCTCGTTATATGTTTTTCTTAAATGCTATATGTTCAACTCATATATTATTTTTTTATATTTAATAATGATAATAATAATAGTTATGAAATGCCTATCGATCTTTATCCACTATTTAAGTTATATGGTTGCACTTGTAATATAATTTTAGAAAAAAAACTAATTATAAAAAATAAAAACCACTATTTAATTTATATGGTTGCACTAGCAATATAATTTCAAAAAATACTAATGATACAAAAATTGCACTAGTAATATAATGTTAAAAAGTACTAATTATAAAAAATGAAAAAAAAACCACTATTTAATTTATATGGTTGCACTAGTAATATAATTTCAAAAGATACTAATTATAAAAAATGAAAAAAAAAATTCCTTGCTAAAATTTGAGAATAAAATAATCCCCTAACCTTTGAGAATAAATTTGTAACACATCTACTCCTTCATTATTTGATTAGGACCCAACCCCCTAATACTTGATTAGGGTTGTGATGAAATAATCCCCTAACACTTGATTAGGGTGCCTTGCTTTGACTTGTTTTCTCTCACTTGGTTTCTCTAATGTGAGTATAAATTTGTAACACCTAATCCTTTATTATTTGATTAGGACCCAACCCCCTAATACTTGATTAGGGTTGTGAGGTGTCGCATAATTATTTTTAATCTGCCTCAAAACTCAACTTTGACATCACTATTTCCTTTCACTCATAACAACTTTTCATAAGTCTAAATTCAAACTTTGGCACAAAGTTATGCCCTTTTGAATATTTACCTTACAATAACACGTGGCTTTTGTAACACTTCCATGAGGTAGACACATGGAATCATAGGTTGACCGAACTTTTAGAGGTCTTTGATACTAACAGACATGACAACATATCATCAATAAGTGGTAGCCTTCACTACATAACCTAGAATATTGTGTTAGAAATCTAAGGTCCATGTGAACACCGCATAATACCATGTCAACCTTATATCAAGCTTGACCATAGGCTCAAAAGTTACTAATGAAGCTCTTAACACTTAGCTATGGATAACATGATGCTATCCCATCCTCGCATCCTTTAATTGTTGTTTATGAGGAAAATGAAGTCCCTTCAATTAGAGAATCTTAGCATCCTCCCACTCAATAGGAACGTAGCATTTGTTGTTCCATCACATAATTGGTTTGGGAATAACTAGACACTCTAATATATTATACGAGCAAGTTGAGGCCCAAAATTAAGTTTGCATTACTATTTCTAATAATATATTTTATATATTCTTTATGGAGAAAATTTCCTCAAGGTATACTTCCATTCATAGAATTCATTCATAGGAGGAAAATAACGACTAGAGCTAAGCACAACACATTGCAACACATGTTTTCCCATATCATTGTTACAACATATCCAATATATCATCATAATTGAATTTAAGGAATAATAATCAACATTATCATTTCATAGGTACTCATTTCGATGAACACAATACATATATCAGTTTATGTGTGCAAGTAACATAGTGCCTAGCATAACAATACTTTATGAGGCTTCAACAATAATGTCATTTCATTCATATGTGTGCAAGTATCATAGTGCCTAGCATAACAATACTTCATGAGGTTTGAACAATAATGTCATTTCATTTATAAAAGGTAATAGGTATGTACACTTATTTGTCGCACTTAAGTTGTTCGAAATTGAAGAAGTGTTTGCCACATTCCTCCCAACTTTAGGCACTCAAGATTACTCATGTGGTAAATGTCAAGGCCACTCTCCTTCACCTATAGACTTTAAGAATTGCACTTCAATGGTCGATTCATGCCTCTTAACACAACAGATATGGTCATCAAAGCCCAACTCAATGCAAAAGGGATCCTTTCACTGATCCAACAATACCTCAATGTTTCCCTTCTTCAATGCCTTTCTTACTACAAACAAATACTTGTGCAAATTTTCCTCTAGGCTCGCATCTCAGGTGAACTTCTCATTGATTTCTTGCTCAATTCACTTTAGAATTCTCCTCCACACTAGGTGGTTATACCTCAAGATCCTTCCAATCACGTCTAATTCAGAGTCGCTTCCTTGCAATGATGTGTTGAAAAGTTCAATTCATTTGATTGACAGAGTTTAGTGTTTGGGTAGGGGTTCTTTGTATTTCCTTCTTCTCTCTTGTGCGTTGTGCTCTCTCTGCTTTATCTACTTACTCTCACCACAATTGCTACGACTCTTAGTTCCCCCTTGGTTTGTTTGGTCAACTTGTAGAATACTCTAGAGGGTATGTAACCCATGCCCCAATTCATTCAGTCCCCCATTTACTCATAATTGTTAGTAGTTGGTAGCCAACTACCAAATGAGGGAAGGAAAGACACAAGGATTGAAAGTTTCGCCCACCCTCAAAACTTTTTAAAGTTTCTCTCCTAAGCATTGGGATCCATGTAAATTGTTCTCTGCTTAGTTTTCAGCAATGTATATATTTAAAAAAATATTTACATCATGATAAAGTCTTACATAATATCTCTATTAATTATTCAATATTAACACTTCTAATTACTTTTACAAAAACTATGTGACTAGAGAGAAATTATAAAATTCTTTTGCTTACCAGCATTAACATTGTTAATTACATTTACACATTCTAGATAACTAAGGGAAATTATTTTATTGCTTACCTCCATGGATCTCAAAATTTCGAGTACAAGAAAGTCACAAGAGGAAGTAACGGAACGAGAAATTGTGTGTTGTGTTTTAGCTATGGCAGAGCTAAATGAGCAGGAGAATGCAGCCACCTATACGGGTGAAGCCCAGGAGAGTTTGAGCTCTTTGCTTTGCAATGAGGAACGTGATTTCCTAATCAGAAATAATGGACAGAAGGTATGATTGTTATACTTTTATGTTTACGGTCTTTGATATCATTCATTTTGGTCGAAAACTGCGTTCTTGTATTGAATCCAATGTAATCTGCAGGTGAAGGTTGAAGAACTGGAAGGGAAACATGTGGGTCTCTACTTTTCTGCCCATTGGTCTCTTGGATGCAGGGATTTTACCTCCCATTTGTCTGAAATCTATAAAAAATTATCGGAGAAGTGGGACTTCGAGATCGTATTCGTTTCTGCGGATCATGATGAAAAGGCATTCGATATATTCTATAGCACCATGCCATGGCTTGCTCTGCCATTCTCAGATAAAAATACACGGGAGAAGCTGGATCAGGTTTTCCCGGTCAATGGCGGTATTCCGTCCCTTGTTGTTTTGGACAAAGTGGGCAGAGTTATAACCAATGAAGGTGCGGATATACTTCGGGAATATGGGGTTGAGGATTCCGGATATCCATTCTCTTCAGACAGACTTGATTTGCTGAAGGCCAAAAATGAGGCTTTAGAAGCTGCGGACACTGAGCCTCTTCCGCTGTATTATGAAGAAGATTTCCGGCCTGGCCATGGAGGATGTGTTGAGGGATATCCATTCTCTTCAGATCAGGGACTTGGTGGCCAAAAGGAGGCCTTAGGTGCTACACGGACTGTAGAGTCTCTTCTGGTGTCTAATGAACGAGATTTTGTCCTTGGCCATGGAGGAAGAAAGGTGGGTGTTTTTCCTTCTGCACTTGCGTTTTCCTTCACCTGCAATCTGGATTTGCGTTCCTTTTACGGGAATATAAGGAAGAAAACAGGCATTGAATTGGGCGATGAGTTTGATGCAATCATTGGATCTTGTAAGGGTTTAGGAAAAATAAGTGCACAGAGTTTATTTCATGATGGCCTTATTGTCAATTTGCATTTTTGCCAATAGGTACCGGTAACGGAACTTGTGGGGAAGACAGTGGGTCTGTTTTTCTCAGCCCATCGGTGTGGTCACTATAGAGATTTCACTCCACAGCTTGTGAAGTTTTATAATGAGCTTTTGGAGAAAGGGGAGGCCTTTGAGGTTGTGTTTCTCTCGGGTGATGACTTCGAGGAACAATTTGAAGAATATTATGCAAGTATGCCATGGCTGGCTTTGCCATTCGGAGACAAAAGTTACAGTAAGTTGTCTCGCTACTTCCAAGTGCGGTATATGCCAGTCTTGACTATTTTAGGTCCAGATGGGGAAATATTACATACTAATGCGGAGGACCTTATACGAGATCATGGAATTAGCGCTTACCCATTTACGAAAGAACGGTTGGATGAGTGTAAAGCTCAGGAGAAAGCTAGACGAGAAGCACAAACCTTGGAGTCACTCTTGGTTTCGGATGAGCGTAACTTTGTGATCAACGATGAACGTGCCCGGGTGAGTTTCTGAGATCTTCTTACTATCTTCATTGTTCTTATGCCATGATTCATGAATCAGACCATAGAAATAAGTTATAAGTATAATTCGCACACCAAAATTTGCAGGTTTTAGTAAATTGTTGAACTGGTAATTAGGATTCTCATGGTGAGAATTACAGATTCCATAGAGTTGTGGTGATTACTCCAACACTCTTTCAAATTCTGTTTGTGGGAATCAACACCCTCCTCAAAGGCAGTTCGTTCAGGGAATCGAACCTGGGGTCTAGGCTCTGATACCATGAATAGGTTTGTTGTTACACCGAAACCCACATGTTTTGGTAAACTTCCAAACCAGTAACTAGGATCTCCAGGGTGGGAATTACGGATTCCATAGAGTTGCAGTGATTACTCCAACACCCCCATCAAATGCAGCTCGGGGAATCAACACCCCCCTCAAACGCAGTTTGGGGAACCTTTAATACCCTGAAGAAGTTTTCTGTTGCACCAAAAACTGCAGATTTTGATAAACTTCTAAACCGGTAACTAAGATCCCTATAAAAATTACAAATTCCATAAAAGTGCAGTGATTACTCCAACAATAATTTTTCATACCAAATGGGGTTATATATACAAACTGTCAGGTATAGTGTCTCAATGGGTTCCCCATGGTAGTTTGTGCTTGTGAATCTTGCTAATAATAACAAAAAGACAGGGTGAGTTGCAAGTCCTGGGTGAATTTTGACAATCTAGAAGCCATTGAGGGGCAGCAGCTAAGCCTATAGGTTTTCTATGTATAATAGTATGCACGGAGTTTAACTTCATGATGATATTATTGTCAATTTGTTTCTTTGCCAATAGGTACCAGTAGCGGAACTTGTGGGGAAGACAGTGGGTCTGTATTTCTCAGGCATCTTTTGTGACTATCCTAAAAATTTCATTCCGGAGCTCAAGGGGATTTATAATAAACTTTTGAGTAAAGGGGAGGCCTTCGAGATTGTGTTTCTCTCGCGTGATGACTCGGAGAGAGACTTTAACGAGTGGTATGCACGCATGCCATGGTTGGCTTTGCCATTTGCAGACAACACTATAAAGAAGCTGTCTCGCTACTTCCAAGTGGGGCGTGCTACGCAAGCCTTGATTATCTTAGGTCCAGATGGGAAAACTGTACGGACTGATACATTGGATATTATTCAAGAATATGGAGACACGGCTTACCCATTTACGAAAGAGCGGCTGGATGAGCTTGAAGCTGAGGAGGAAGCGATCCGAGAAGCACAGACCCTGCAGTCACTCTTGGTTTCAGATAAGCGCAACTTTGTGATCAAACATGGCGGCGCCAAGGTGAGTTACCTATATCTGCCTAGTACCTTCACTGTTCTTATGCCATCATTCATGAATCACACCATAGAAATAAGTTATATATTTCTTCATAGCAGATGGGGGTTATATATACATATGGTCAGGCAGAGTGTCTCACTGAGTTCCCCATGGTAGTTTGTGCTTGTGAATTTTGCTAATGATAACAAGCAGACCGGCTGACTTGTAAGTCATAGGTGATTTTTGACAATCTAGAACCCACCGAGGGGCAGCAACTAAGGCAATTGGTCTTCTATGTATTATTGTATGCAGAGAGTTTGTTTCATGATGATCTTATTTTCAATTTGGGTTGTTGCCAATAGGTACCAGTAGCGGAACTTGTGGGGAAGACAGTGGGTTTGTATTTCTCAGCCTACTCGTGTCATGGCTCTTTTAGATTCACTCGAGAGCTTGAGGAGGATTATAATGAGCTTTTGAAGAAAGGGGAGGCCTTTGAGATTGTGTTTCTCTCGCGTGACGACTTTGAGGGAGAATTTCGTACGTATCATGCACTAATGCCATGGCTAGCTTTGCCATATGGAGATAAGACTGAAAGGAAATTGTCTCGTTACTTCCAAGTGAAGGGTACCCCAACCTTGGTTATTTTAGGTCCAGATGGGAAGACATTGCAGACTGATGCGGTGCCCTATATACGAGAATATGCAGACAGAGCTTACCCGTTTACCAAAGAGTGGCTGGATAAGCTTGAAGCCGAGGATAAAGCGAAACGAGAAGCACAAACCGTGGAGTCACTCTTGGTTTCAGATGAGCGCAACTTTGTGATTAAACATGGAGGTGCCAAGGTGAGTAACTGAGATGTGCTTATTACCTTCACTATTGTTATGCCATGATTCATGAATCTTGCCATAGAATTAAGTTCTATTCCTTCATAATAGAAGGGGTTATATATACAATTGGTCATGCAGAGTGTCTCAGTGGGTTTCCCATGTTAGCTTCGTGTTGTGAATTGTACTCACGATGACAAGCAAACCCAGATGGACACAAACAATAAAAAAATGGACCCAGATGGACCCAGATGGACACAAACAATAAAACAAATCTTCATGGACACAATTTGGGAGATGCTGTGTACAATCAGCCGTTTGAATCTGGTCAAAGTAATGGTATGCTTTTAGGGAACTAAACTGTAGATTTACGTCAAGTTCGTAGTTTTGCGGTTGCCTGTGGCAGAACTAGAGTGAACAGGGATTAGTGTCATAGCGTGAATCTATATAAAATACTGTTAGGTTTAAAAGAGCAATGGAAATATACATAATCATTAACACAATGCCAACAACACCAAAAAAATTATTTTGAAAAAACCTTAACTTTGGGAATAATCCAGCTAATGGATTTTCATTACTTGTTAGGTTTAAAAGAACAAAGGAAATATACATGAATACAATATATAAAAAATTACAAAAATACCAATAACACTTTTTTTTTTTTAAAACCTGGAAATAATTCAACTAATGGAATTTCATTATTTGTTATCTTTAAAAGAGCAAGGAAAATATACATAATCATGAACACAATTCATAAGTAATTACACAACACCAACAACACCAAAAAAATATTTTGGAAAAACCTTAACTGTGGGAATAATCCAGCTAATGGAATTTCATTATTCCTTTGGCATAAGCTGACTGGGAAGCTTACACTAAATTATCCATGAGCCCTTTTACATAGTCAGCCCACACTTACTCAACTGTTCAACCGTTGAGAAGCTCACACTTGCTCAACCCTTAGTTCCTTACTCACTTCAACCTACAATGGCCTTAGAAATTTAGACCCTTTACAATGGCGAGGAACCCACACTTGCTCAACCCTTAGTTCCTTACTAACTTCAACCCTTCACTTACAATAAATGTAAACCCTGTACAACCCTTAGTTCCTTACTCACTTCAACCCCTTTACAATAGCGAAGAGTCCACACTTTCTCAACCCTTAATTCCTTACTCAATTCAACCCTTCACTTATAAAAAATGTAAAACCTTTACAGTGAAGAGGAGCCCACACTTGCTCAACCCTTAGTTCCTTACTCATTTTAACCCTTTTCTTACAATGACCTGAGAAACTACATTTCTCAACCCCGTGCTCTTTAATAACCCAAAAGCCCACGAGTACTCAATCCTTCCACTAGTCTTGCTTTAAATTTTTGCTGATTTTCCTTACCTTCATGTTTTATTCTCCGACTTGTTATTTAAAACCATTTTTCCTTTTTGGTCTTTCACGATAACAAACTTTGCATGTATACACAGAGGGAGGCTAAACATTTGTGGGGGTTTGAATTTAGGTTGTTTTCATAGTGGAGTCTTGTTCCCAACCACGAATGACACTTTGACATAAAATCTGGTGACACTCGGTGATCTTGTGGGTGATGCTAATCATTTACACGTTTCGCTTCTTGTAACAGGTCCCGGTATCTGAACTTGTGGGCAAGACAGTTGCCTTTTACTTCTCTGCCCATGCTTCCGAATCTTGCAGAGCATTCACTGTAAAGCTTCTAGAGGCATACAACGAACTGAAGGAAAGAGGAGAAGCGTTTGAGGTTGTTTTCATCTCCAGTGACAAAGATCAAGAGGCTTTTGAAAATTCTTACAAAAGCATGCCATGGCTGACTCTTCCATTTGGAGATAAAAGTAACCAGGATCTCTTTTATCATTTCCGAGCCAGAGACCTCGACCTCCCAGAATTGGTTGTTGTTGGTCCAGATGGAAAAACTCTAACCGATCAAGGCGTGCGTGTAGTGAGGAACCATGGATCCGAGGCCTATCCCTTCACTGATTCTCATCTTGCAATAATCCACGAGGAAGTGAGAAAAAGAGGGGACGACGGGCAATTGTGATGCAAATGGGAGAATCGGAGGAGAAGGAAAAGGAAAATGAACGAAGGCAGAAAATGAAAAGAGTTTCTTAAGAAACAAGGCACAGATGATGAGACCCGCAGACCCGCGGGAGTTATCTGTGATGGAAATAAATGTTACATTGCAAAATGGTGATTGTGATGGAAATAAATGTTACATTGCAAAATGGTGATGATGATGGTGGTGATAAATATGATACGTTCCACGCTTTTCAATTTCGGGGCTGAGAATTTTTTAATTTCCACTGGATACATAATGAACTCTGTTTACTGAATGTCATCCATAGAGTCAAAAAATAAATTGAATGTCGTAGCGTTAGCGTAGACTTTCGAGAGCACATATATAGCTGCATAGGCATTTTTTTTGGTGTGTTTAAATAGTTTCCTTTTCTCCAATTTCATGCTACAGTTTTGAGCCGCTTGTTTTTTAATAATTATGAGTGTATGTACTGTGAGTATTCATATGCTTTAAGCCGAGCCGGGCATGTTAACTATGTATGAAATGCTATCTAACGTGGAGGAAAGGGAAAATAGGTTAATTTCAGTAAAATTTAAAATAATATTTATTTATAATTGAATATGTATATAAAATGTTAGAAAGTATTGTAGATAGTTTATGTTGTTTATAAATAAATAATTGAACACGTATGAAACAAAAGCAATGGGTGGTATTGTCATATTTTTTGTTTTTTTGGTTATAGGTGTACTTTTTGCATAATAACAATAATAAGAAAATTAAGGTATGTGACGGTATCTATTTTTGGTTTTTGATGGTTATATCAGGTGTTTTATGGACTGAATTATGGTGACTTTGATATAACAAACATGTTCATAAATACAATCAGGGACTTTGATATAATAAACATGTTCATAAATACAATCAACATGCAATCCCTCTCATGTATCGCCCACATGTCATTATATGAGGGATTTGGTTGGCATGTCACATAAATACTTGGTATATGAGGGATTTGGTTGGCATGTCACATAAATACTTGGTATTGTGTACGGTGGTTGGCATGTTACATAAATACTTGGTATTGTGCACTTTCTAGTTGTTTTTACAACCTTCAATTTTAATATGTTATTAACATTTTGTACTTTTCTCTTTCTCCCATTTCTATCTTCTCTGGGAATTACAAACTTCATGATAGTATAATTAAAAGGGATTGCATCCGAAAATGTAACATAACAAATGCAACTCTACCTCTCCCAAACTCATAATATGGATAATTTGTATTTGAATATTATTATCTTCCTAACAGGCGTGAGATATGCCATGCCATGTCCCTTTCCTCAATAATAATGTGGTCTCTCAAACATTTAGAGTAAAACCACCTAAAAATAAAGTTATAAATGTAGCATACATAAGAAAGCATGATATGAATACATAAAACATATTTCTATTAATGCGAATATATTAAATTTTGACATAACCTAAAACCTAAATATATTACATTAATTACATGACATTATGTTCATCTCCAATTACCATTTGGTGTGAATATATTAAATTGTAACATAACGCAAAATCTAAACATAACACATTAATTAAATGACATCATGCTCATTTGTGATTTTTTTTTAAGAAAAAAAACGCTACTCATATATTAATAATTTGATAGCACATTCATCATTGTTTAAACTTCTCTGTTCGCCTTACACCAATGTCTTTGGATCAACATTGTTACAGCTACACAACTCACTGTGAAAGGACTTTATCTTCCTATCTATAATCATTTTTTACATCTTCTTTGTGACACATTTGAACTCATCAAAAAAAATCTTCAAATCCAAATCTTGTTTCTCTATGCTACACTCCATTTTAACACCTTCTAAACTCTGTTTCCTACGTGCTTCATTGCATGTAGTTGAAGACCCATCGAAAGATGAATGAGTCCTTTGCTAGTTCACAGGGAGGAGGCAGTGAAGGATTTGAAGAGTGGGATTGGTTATCTCCTCTCGAAAAAAAACATCTTCATGTAGGCAAGGACTGCCTTTTTTTGCAATCGTTCCTTGCTAGTTCTCTTCCATTATGCCTCTTTATCCTTCCTTACCTTCGTATTAGAGGATCATTGATCTCGTGTCGATTATGAGAAGCTGACAAGCCCTTCATTAATCATTTTTCATTTTGATAATTCATCAAAGAAAATCTTGCATGTGTCCTTAGCTATCCCTCTTTTTGAGAGCATATCCGCCCTCCAGTTATGTTCTCTATAGATATGTTGCAGTTGGATCTCTTGGAACTTATTGATCATCCTTCTGATGCTGCTCATCCAGTTTTTGAGGATCGAAGGTGAAAAAATTGTGAAATCATTGACCCAGTTTATTACACCTTTCGTGTCTCCAAACACTGAAAATTTTTGTATGTTGAGCCATTTGGCCATCATCAACACTCCTGATAGGGCCATTATCTCTACCTTATTGTTTTTTCCCTGCACTCCCTCCCAAAAAAAATGGAAGTATCTGTCTGGGGACATGTAGATAACCGCTTCGCATCCACAATCCCTCCTCCTGCATACTCCATCAAAGAATCTGACTGGAAAAGAGTTCCATGGTTCCTTATCCTTGCTTTTCATACTTCTCTTAACCTTCAGGTCTTTTCCAAGTTTGTTGAAGATTTTAATTGCCTTTATAACATTTTCTCTGACCCTTATTGGTTTTTTTTCGAATAAGAATGTGTTTCTACTTTTCCAGATTATCCATGAGATGATAAGGGGGAGGTTTTTATATCTTTTAAGTTTGTCATGCCAAACGTGGAAGCAATCTCCCAGGTTATGTTGATGTATGATTGTTTCAATCTTCAATGAATCCATATTACCAATTATCGCGGTACACTACTTAATGATCCTCCAATAAATAACTATTCCTTCTAACACTCAAAAACGCATTTGTGAATTATGAATGTTAACCGTGCATGCCATATCAAGATTACAAATATATAAAAAAACAAACATCCTCGCTACAAGGCTCAGTATGCATGAAAAAATGTTGAAGCCACCCATTGGTAAACACTGCAAATAATATAATGGTCATGCAACTCATAACCTAATTAATAAAATAAACTTTAAATCTTAAATGAGTCATTAGCGATATATATCGAACTGAAGATTTTAAATTTGTATATAGAATTTGTTACTATACCATTGGTCAATATCATGGCTTATTCATATCATGTCCAAAAAAATGAAACACTTATTTATGTTGCACTTGTTCATATGACATTTTTTAAATTAATCGCTTCAATTAAAAGGGAAAAAAATGCATAACTAGTTTAGATATAAATCTCAATTTTTTATTTGTAAATATTACTACGAATATTTTGGGAAATTATGTGGAAGTGAAATCCATACCATCCATTTAATGATTATTCATATACCTTTCTGATGAAGGCCTTTTCAAAATTGTTGAAACAGATGCCAGTGAGCTAGGATGGGGTGGAGTACTAAAACAACAAAGGGATGGAAGAACAAATTATATAGTTTGCATTAGGAACATGAAATGATATCGAAAATAATTACTCTAATAATGGAAAATAGGTAAAAGAAACATGGAATTGCATTGACATATTTGATATACACTTAATTCACAAAAGATATATCTTAAGAACAGATGCCGCAACCATGAAGAAAGCGCTGACAAAGGAAATCAGAAAGCCTGCGGATTCCAAATTTGAAAGGTGGCAGGTCTTATTTTCAAATTTTGATTTCTCTGTGGAACATATTAAAGGATCTCAAAATTCTTTGCCAGATTTTCTCAACAAAGAAAATATTCAAGAAAAACACTTAATGATTATTGTCACTTAATGGGATCCTAATACACAGCATGGAATTCTCATAAATATCCCTGATTATACCCCTTGGAGAGAATATTGTGAGTCATGGAAACCCACTTGGAAAATGAGAAACACAAAAGTTTTAGATGCAAACCTCTAGCCTCATATTGATCTACAGCACCTAGTACCTGAGAGGAAAGTTTATCCAAAATCCAACAGATGGATTCATGAAATGGTGTATAAGCATTCTATACTTTCAACAACTTAGAAGAAGAAGCTTTATCTCAAATTTTCAAATATCTCTCTATTATATGGAATGAAGGAAGCTCCAGAAAAAAAAGTTTTTCATAGGTATTATGTGATAAAGAGGACCAAAAATCCTAATTTTCACTAGAGACCAATGTGGCCCCATCAAAATCCTGAACTCATTTTTCAAGACACTATATATAATTTTTCAGGTTAAAAGAAATTATGGTGGGATGTAATGTGCAAGACCATTTTTGATGAAATACACTACACTCTGCTAAAATTTGGATCAATATTCATCACACAGCTATTACATCAAACCATATTGGCTTAAAGAATGGTGGTATTGGTTTGGCATAAACAAAAAAACAATGGATCCAAAAAAATTTGAGAGAGATTTTCAAGGTGATTGTACTGATTGTGCAGACTGTTATCATCTCTCGTGCAAAACTATAGAAAATCTGACAAAATGTTCCCAAGAAAGAAATCTTGGGTATTTTATGGCTAAACATCACCAATGGGCCATAATGACAAGAATAAAACACCAAATTGTATTAGGTAAGCCAACGATTGTAAGAAGAACATACACCAAGGCATGGGACACCAGTGGAAGATATACCTGATAAAGGTTTCCAAGTACAAATTTGCTTGGAACATAATAATGTAAAATCTTGGTTTCTCGAGGGCTTTTCCTAAACAATATCCTCTATGTAATATATGTATAGTGACTATGAGTGTGACCCGTTCTGCACTACAAGGAAAAGATTGTCTAGCGAAGGTTATAAAGGACGTTTTTAGTGTTATAAAATTGGCCAAAATTGTCAAAAAAAAAAAATTACAACATCCAATTTTTGTAACAGAGGTTTTGGCGGAGCTTTTAACGGAATTTCAACATAACTAAAAAAACTGGGCGGCCGGAGGTTATTACGGATGTTTTTTTCATTGGTGCACTACTTAGGTGTCAACAAATCGGTGTGTGTCATCTAGACGGTCGACTCGAGGCGGTCGAAGGTGCATGCACCGGGCCGTAAAGGTCTAAAACCACATCGGGCACACTGTAGGTGATACAATGCACCGGGCCGTTCTAATTGGTATTGGGATTTGTGTTGTGCCCATAGGTCATATCAACGCATTGGTTCGTAGTATTATAGAAATGCACTAGTGTGCAGTATCACACAAATGCATCGATTGTTCTAATTCGTATTGGTATTTGTGCGGTGCCCATAGGTCGTACAAACACACCGGTGAGTAGTCTCACATAAACGCACCAGTGCGCAGTATTGCACAAACGCATTGAGAGTTATAATTGGTATTGGTATTTGTGAGGTGCCTATAGGTCATAGAAACACACCGGTGCGTTGTATCATACAAACGCACCAGTGTACAGTAACTGACATGCACCGACGTTCATTTTGTATTTTTTAGAAACATCGACCTGGGATAGTGCAATTATTGTGATTTTTTAAAATTCATTGTTCATCAAAAGTCGACACATATCTTATAATAGTATTCATATTAATTAAATTTTTATTAATGCATTTGAATGTGATGTTTTGATTAATTTTTTATATCAAATCATAATATATATATATATATATATATATATAAGACAGCCTTTGTCATACAAAATGGGACAGTTATTGGTATCCCTTTGTCTTTCAATTGGGACATTATGTCCATTACATTAAACAAAATGTTTGATTTGACAGACAAATATTTCAAAAAATACAACACCTTGCTTTGATATCCAAACATAATGATCATCATTCTTCGCTTGAAGTTATGTCGCTAATTGAGTTACTTCCATGACTTGGGTTATTTTGAGGAATGTTTTGTTCACGGTGTTGATTGCTTTCTTCTTCTTCACCTTCCATCTACAAACATAAAAATAAACTGTAATGAGTGTATATACATTGGTGAGAATACTGAAAATTGTAATATTAAATAATATACATCAATATAGATCGAAAATAAATGATGTACCATAGCAACAATTCACTCATGAACTATACACATTCTTTCAAAACCAAATTTCATGCCATCTTTCAAGATTTCATCTGTTGGCACAGTTCCATACTTTGTTTCCTGCAAGTTTTATACCCCATAAACAATCATATACTTAATATAAAATGTTTTTTTGTTCTATTAATTATAGGCAGAGCTAACTAAAACAAGATTGATAGATTCTTACAAATTCCACAATTAATTTGTGATATGACAACATATACTCACAACCCATATTTAACTCAATGCCAAGTCTGATGGTTCTTCTTTGTATGTTAGCACCTATTTGAAGACATTCAATGATGATTTTTGTAAAAAAACTTAAAATATACAAAAATGAAATCTAGTTAAGTTGTTATAAAGAAGTAACAATTACTCACAAACTTAGATATCAATCCTTTTCTTCCTTGTCGTCCTGTTTTATGTGCTGAATGGGTTCCATTTTCTTTTCTTTTTTGCAAGAAAATACTTGAAAATTAATAATTAATGCTAAATTGTTTATTTATTTTACCTAATGATAAAAAAATTCAATGATTACATATTACATTTGAAGCACGTTGTTGTTGAGATGGCTCCTCCCGCGATGCAATTTTGTCCATTTCTTTGACCATCTCCTTGTACACCTTTTTGGACATTCCTACTGGCATATTTCTGATATCAGCTCATTCATCTTTTGAGATTTTCATAATCTTCCTGAAAATGTAACATGACGATAAACTATTTAATTTTTATATTGATATATGAAAAGTAAATATAACAAAAGTGATATTTATAAATAATTCTAGAAAAACATTTAAAGGAATATTACTTTTTCATTCCTTTTTTTTTTGTACTTTTTTTCTATTAAAAGTCTGACATGTCTCATTAACCAATTCTCTGGAAACTCTTCCTATAGTTTAGATAAAACTTGGTTATTGGAATCATTGGATTAATTTTTGTATTTTAAATGGAAATAACGTCTATATATTCATTCCACTAGATCCCTCAAACTTTTGTAAAAGTTTTTCTCCTTTCGTTAACCTCCTTTACCACTCCAAATGAGCTAAGGAGCAATTCATTTTCATTTGCATGTTATATTTTTTTTCTTTTCTTAGAACAACATTCATTTTCTGAGTTGTTGGTCCCCGTAGAACATTAAACATATGTGAATTAATAGATTGTTTGAAACATGTTATCTAATAATTTTATGTATATTCTTAATGAAAATTAAAAAAAGAAACTCAAATTGGATTGATAGTATTTTTTCCATTCACTTGATTCATCCTTTTACAATTTTTCCATCAAGTTTTTACGCTTTTCTGGTCCTAGATTGAGCTTCATCATTTTGTGCCTCTGCATGATACATAGTAGACTATACATATTAGTTAAACTTACATATAGTTCAAAAATAATATTTTTTGTAAAGAATTTATAAAGGATTTTCCTTTCTTGCTTTTCTTGATGTGTTATCAATATTTTTATTACTTGATCTCTTATCAACCATTTCTTTATCAATATGAAACATGTACCATATTATTCATTAATATATTTTATAAATAAATCATCAATTTTCAGGTAAAAAAAAAAAATCAAGAAACCGATGCGCTTTTAAATTATGTACGCACTTACATCAGTGTGTCGTGTTCTTATAAATGCACCGCCAAAACAGTATAAAACACCGTACGGTGCTCTATGTCAACAAGGAGCACCGGTGCGTTATATGTTAACCATCGCATTGATTAACACAAACAAAATAATAAAAATCGTCTAGTGTTAGTTTTTGTAACATATGGTATCGTGGAGGGGATGGTGCGGCATATTCTTATAAACGCCCCGCGCAAACAGGGGACCACCATATGGTGCTCTCTATCAACAAGGAGACCCAGTGCGTTATATGTTACATGGTGCACCGATTAACACAAAATAAATATTTTTTTTTGCCAAACAGTATGTACGTGGTGCACTATAATGAAATAGCGCACCGATGCCCTATTTTGCATATGGCACACCGATTAAAAATTTTTGTTTTTTAAATTTTTATCAAGTCGTACGTGCGTGGTGCGCTGGGATACACAGAGTGCACCAATTAAAAAAAAATTGGTTTTTTTTTTAATTCACGCAAGGGCCAACATGGATTGAGATTCGACTGTACAAGTCATCCCGTGGATTAGATGTCATAGGCCTATATATATAGCAATACAAACCCTATAAATCTAAAATGAAAATCTCTAATTCTGAAATCAAAGAAACGAGAAGAAACAAAAGGAATGAAGGGTTTAGGGTAAAAATGGATTGTTTTTTTTATTTTTTTATTTTTTTATTTTTTATTTCTGAAAATGAATTGTAAATTTAAATTTTTTACTTACTGTGCAAAAAATGCTGCAGAAAATGTGAAAAAAACAATAAAATTTAATCATGAGATCATTTGAAATTATATGCTACAGGGTTTGAATCACCAGAGGTTTGGAATTCTAATTGTCTGAATAGTTCTGTTTGAAAGTATTTCGCTGCTCCACAGTGCTGTTGTGCTCTCTTGCTCCAGGTATGTCTTGTGCAAATCTCTAGCTGATTTTTTTTTTTTAAATAGCGAAATAGTGAAAAGTGTTTAGTATTTAAAGAATTGTATTATGAAATTAGATTTTCGAAAATATTTTGTCGCCCATTTTTCAATTTACCGCTTTTTTTCACTATAAAAAAATAAAGTTGCACTTTTTTTTATTTGTGGATCTTCGTCACCGGTGCGTGAATTAATAACACCACATTGGTGCGTCAGTTAATAGCATGGCACCGGTGCGTAGTAACTAAAACGCACTGGTGTAGTTATTTGTACATAAGCATTGATAACAATAAGTCCATTTTTAAGGCACCAAAATTACTTTTAAGTGTGTTCACTAAAATGTATTGTTTATTTTGCTCAAATGCAGGGAGAAAATATCATAATTATATCGAATGGAAAATTCTTCAAAACTAGCTTAGTTCTATAATATTTCTCAAAGTCCATCGCGGAGTTCTCCCTATCCATCTCGAGATGTAATATTTAGTTCGCATTTTATTTATATTCTCATTATTCAACCGAATTTATGTTTTTTATCCATGTCAATCAAATTTTAATAAAATTCTAATTAATGTATACAAATTTGCAGTGTTCATGTAGATAATTCAAAATCAAGTTCGTATGCAAAAAATATTCAAACAAATTCTCCAAACGTTGAAATCTTCATATAAGGAGAAGCATACCCCAAAGCGCATTTAGTAGATGGAAATGGGTGTAATGCCCAATTCCTCGCTAATTGTAACAATATTGCATCTTCTAGCCACAATCCTCGGGACAATGATGGTAATAATAAATTTTTGGTATATTAATGTAATTTCTCCAGTCAAACCAATTACCTTAAGTATCAATAATGTGCTTTGTTAATTGATATCAAATATTTTGTACTAATCATGTTCAAATATATTTTTTGAAATTAGGATTCTAGTGATGATGAGTGACCTACCTACCATCTTATGTTTCACCCCACGAAAAATTTCAAATCGAGAGAAGGTTGAAATCACATGCAGAAAGACCGAGAGAAACGATACCAAGAATAGTTGAATCAACCACCTATTCAATTCCCACTACGTACGTATTCACCAATTAGGAATGACTACAACAATTCTAGTTCTTCACAAGCCGCCAATGGAGGCAATCAAATAGAGGTTGGTATGGATTATTAATAAGGGATATGAATGCCATGGAGAGAATGTTGTTAGATGCATTCCGCAACGATGATCGCCGAGGGGATGATGTCGATATCGCTAACACCTTTTTCAAAAAGCTTAAATTTTCTTCCACCACCCTTCTCTTTGGACCTATCTGGTCACCAAAGTCTACCCAAGCTTGGGGAAAAATGTTACCGTACAACTTGAAAGCAATATTTGGTTTATTTAATGCATGTTTCTCGGAAATTTCGAGGTAAGTTATAACTATAAACCTCTCTTATATTTTGAGAAATATAATCACACAATGAACATTGCAAATGGTCAAGTTTACGAGCATTAATAATTATACGTATTAATATACATTTAATATTTTCCATGATCACCAACTAAAGGTTATTCAAAGATAAGGTTCTTCTCCGAGTGATAATGTCTTGCCCTAGGCTGCCAAGAGGCAAAGAAATTGTTGAAAATGTTGGGGTGCCGAGTACATATCATATCATGCATGTCCTAATGATTTTATTCTATATAAAGGAGAATATGAAGATAAAGAGATATGTCCAAAACATGGGCATGACAAAAAGGATAAATAAAAAAATAAGGGTAAATCACATGGGTCCTCCTTTTAAGATATTGAGGCATATGCCTATAATCCTAATGATTCAAAGGCTCCTTTGTAGAAAAGAATTAGCTATGGTGCACATGGATGGCATGCCTTACATAGAACCTAGGCCGGGAGTTACAAATCCCAACATTAAATAGCCATGAAACATATAGAGGATACATGGACTAAAAATTCAAGGATGAAGTATGAATTCTATGACTCAGAAGATAGCCATGGATTACGTCAAACCATATTTCCTCTAGAACACCAACTATTATTTTTGGCATGGGCTGCTTATCAATAACAATGTTCCCCCATGTTTTTCTCGTCAAGAATGAACATCTTATGTCAAGCTCTCATAGTCCCCGGTAGAAGACAAGTGAAGAATATGGATGTCCACTTACAACCACTAGTAGATGAATTGAAGAAATTATGGGATGGGATAAATGTATATGATGTATCAAGAACCATCGCAAAGAGAGAGAAGTTTTACGTTGTATGGAATATGTGCTTACATGACCCATGATTATCTAGGCTTAAGAGTTTGCCTCCGTAAATTACATGTTTATTGATTTGTTTATATACGTAGCAATATTCTTCACATATTAGCTATTTAATTTGTTGTAATTTTCTGATCTTCATGATATTCTTTAATGTGCCATGCATATAAATTGTATACAATAATCTCACAGTTCAGAATAAAAGGGTATTCTCGATGTAAATGTTGTGGACCTTCTTCCGAAAGCTATATGGTCCAAATTTCCAGACCTACAAAAGACAAGCAGTATGACCTCCAGTATTTCTCCCAAAATAACACCCTTATAGAAGAGCAAAAGATTCAATGCTAAATGAGAGAAAAACCAAAGACGTCCAATAATGACACTAACTAAATGGCTTAGAGAATTTGAGAGAGAGAAGGGGAGGAGGAGTTCATATACTTTTCGATTCAAATGGGGAGCCTATGTTCGATGATCCAGACCTCTTGACACCTATGTCGAGAAATTTCCATTGGGATGAAAATGAAACGACCTTTATAACATCCCATATTGGGAGCATCTTAAGGTTACCCACTTATTAGATCCTATGCATATATTTCAAAATGTTTCCATCTTCTTTATGGAGGCACATATGATCGAAACAAACTGACATGCATTGGCTATTAGGAAAGATCTTATTACTTAAAAATAAAAATAAACATTTTCCAAGATGATTAGTGTTAAAACACCCAATCCTACATGGGTAGGTGTGAATGTGAAAAGTCACAATGGAGTCCAAGTGACCTTGGGAATAACAGAAACCAAGAGTCACACCATTGTACTATAAGTGTACATCTTTGTATGATGAAAATAAGAGCTACACGCTTATCCTTCATTGTGTTGGAGTTTCTTGTCGTGTGTGTGTGTTTATCTTTCCCCACACCATGTGGTTGTTTAACATGGTATCGTAATTGATACATCCATAACCAACTCAACCTTGAGTGAGCCATTTGTGTTTATGGCCTCAGAAGACATCCGCAAAAATTCTTACATTTTTGGTGCAGCACTCAATTTTTGTAGCGCTCATTTTGCCGCATCTTAATTTGTTTTGAAGAAGAGCAACAGTGTTTTGAAGAAGAGCAAGACTCCATTACTCTGAAGTTTGATTTCTTCCGCAATTTCTACCCATTAAATTCTCGTATTTTGTAGAGTTGTTGGAAAAATTGTTTAAAGTTGATTTTCGAAGAAGTTTATGAGTTTTGTAGTGGAAAATATTTCCGAGAATTTTTTAATTTCTACATTGAAGAGTTGTTGGAAAATTGTTCAAAGTGAGTTTATGGAAAAATTCTGGTTTTTCTACCAAACATTTCTACAAATTTTGGATTTTTTTTGCTTAAAATTTCACCATTCTCTCATTTCTCGCTAAAAGAAAAGAAAAAATATTCTCCGTTTACTTAAGTCTCTGCGAGTTCCCATTTTCGAGTATTTTAAAAAAAAATATGCCGCTATTTTAAAGTCTCTTACCTCCTCGTTGTTTTTAAATTAAAAAAAAATAATAAATAAAAAAAAAAATAAAAAAATACTTTGAACAGTATTCTTACTTTCCTACCAATCCAAATTTATACACACTACCTCTCGCCTACCTTACAACTCGCTCCAACACTACCTCACATACCCCACGCTCTACGCATTCTCTACCGATCATCCCACGACCGCAACTCTTCTACTCCTCACTTTTCAACACCTCGCCCCTCTTACCCTCACTACCCAACCCCCTCTCCACCTACAAATTCCGACTCACCCTTCGACTTAAACCCACGTGCCATCCGCCACAAACTTCACTCCCCTTACCCACGACCCCTCTCAACTCGCTACCGCTCTCCTTAACACAACCCTACTCCGTCACTCATCTCCTCACGCCCTTTGGCCCACGTACCTCACGCCGCTCCCGAACACCTCCCCCACCCTCCTTATCACCTCCCTCTACCCACGCTTCCATCCTCTCCAATGCCTTCTCCGTTATCCTCCTTTTCACACACGCCTTTCGCCCCCTTTTACAACCCCTTCTACCTCGCACTCTATTCCTACCCACTACGCCCTCCTCCCTCTACGCTACGCCCCACCCAATGCACTCGCAAATGCCCTCACCCCATACCCACACACCCTTCCCTAACCTACCCACTACACCTCCTCCTACCTATGCCGCCCCCTAACAACGCTCTATCCGTTCCCCTTTCGCTATTCCTCCCCACGGCAATAGCCCCCTCTCCATTACAATACCACTCTCTTCATATTTATTTAAAAAAAAAATTATATCCGCCCCCTCCATACCCCCTACAATTTTTTTTTAAATTCGACCTTTTAAATTGTCCCTATTTTTAATTAATTACCATTCTTAATTAATTTTTAATTAATTTAAAAATAAAAAAAAAACAAGAGAGAGAGGAAGAGATAAAGAGTAGAGAGAAAAATTAATAGCGCAAAGAGAAAACATATATCATGAATAGACAAGATACAGAGAAATTATAGCTTTACATTTTATGATTTGTGGTATATATAAGAGGGTGATTTTCTCAAGAATTTTACATGAGAAGACAAGTTTTCCATTAGTTTTAAATAGCCCTTGAAGAAGAAAAATCCTACTTGCCTTAAAATTTCGTATGCTTTTTGTTGCACATTCATACAAATATTTTCTTTTAGTGAGGTTGTATTGAATCAACATTGTATTTTCTTCATAGTTGCAATTAGTATTTGAGTTGTTGGAAATTGTTGATATAAGTCATTGCTGATTGTCCTCCATAATTTGAGGAGAAGATTTTGCACTTTGAGATTTCCATAGTTGGAACTTCTTTTGGAGTCATTTGTAATTGTTTTAAAACAAGTTGTATCACATTGTAACCAGTATTTTCACAGTTTACACCCTTTTCATTTTTTTAGCCTAAGTTGTTGGAAATGGATAAAATCAATGAGGTATTAGAGTTGTTGAATAACCTAATTTATTCAAATGTTCATGATGTGATAAGCAAGAATGCTCTTTTGCAAATACTTCGAGTTGTTTGCAAGATGCATGGAAGAGGCGATTGAGTTTGCAATGGAATCTCAGCCAAAGAAGATGAACTTAAGCAAAAGAATCACCCTTCTCCGAACCCTCGTTTCCGTTCGGTAAGATTGTGAAGGACTCTCATCGAAGAAAGGCTATAAAGCTGGGTGCTGATCGACATTCGTTGCCTTGTGCTAGAGCAGATGTACATAGATGCAAGAGTTCAACCCGCACTTCTCAAGCCCATCATCGACTCGGGAAGAGCTTGTCCACAACAAGCACAGACTGGCCCGGATATGACAAGGATGTGTCCTTGCATATTCCGTACTACTCCAAGCCCATCATATTTCGTAGTGCTGGATTGTGATGATACCACCCGGCAGCGTTGTTCTAAACTCGCCTACTTCCACAATGCTAGGACAAAATTCCAACACTCTGATCGGAAGCCGTCATATGAAAGATCATTGTTTTGATCTTCATCCATGCAAGCACCGTGGTCGCACACTCATTCTTCATACATATGCTTTAGAAACAAGCCTCCCGCAAGAACAAATATTCATCTTGATGGATCGCTTCTTGGCAATGGGCATCACCGCCCAAGAAGATGTTTACAACACATGTTAGAACTTGTTCACTTCGATATTTGAGCAAACTTGCGCTGAGTTTTTGCCATCATCTCACCTTTGGTCCCCAATGTGGGGAAAATGGTGGTCATGTACAAGCTTCGAAGTTATATCAAGCGAGCTCGAGCCACAATCTCTCATTCCATGTTCGCAGTTGTAGCCGCAGACACAAAGAAGCTCGCGCGTTTCTCCGAGCCACAATTCGTCATTCCCGATTCGTAGATGTAGCTGTGAGACACGCATGCCCATGAGAATGCCTTTGCCAGGAAAACCTGAACCATCATCTTTGGTTGGTGGATAACCTAAAATCATCATAGGTAGTAGACCTCCCTTCTTTAGGTTGAAGGTCTCTCATATATGAGGAACACTTCTATAGCAGAAGCCTTCAGCTCTTCGCTAGCTTTGCTGAGGTTTCAGAAATGCTTCAAGCATTCTAGAGTTGTTGGTAATCCTAAAACTATCGATGTAGTAGACCTCCCTTCTTTAGGTTGAAGGTCTCTCTTTATGAGGGACAATTCCCTCAGCAGTGCTTTCAGCCTTTCTGCCGCCTTTGGAAGAGTTCCGGAACCGAAACAAGCATTATGTTTCGTTGTTGGTGGTCATCGTTAAACCATCTCTTTTTTTTTCCAAAATTTCGTAGAGTTGATTCAGCCCAAGTGCTACCATGCATACTTTTAAGTAAAGATTTGTTTTACAACTCTCTTTCTTGTACTCACACATACCCCTTCTGACAAGGGGATGTTGGAACACCTAATCCTACATGGGTAGGTGTGGAATGTGAAAAGTCACAATGAGTACAAGTGGCCTTGGAATATGAAACCAAGAGTCACACCATTGTACTATAAATGTACATCTTTGTATAATGAAATATAAGAGCTACATGCTTATCTTTCATTGTGTTGAGTTTCTTGTTGTGTGTGTGTGTTTATCTTCTCCACACCATGTGGTTGTTTAACAATTAGAAAGTATAGAATTAGTGGCAGTAATCGGTCCCTCTAATTTATGGTATTTCAAAGAAGGTGATGTCCGGAATTTAAAAAAAGAGACATTTCTTTGGAAAAGGAAGTTATGCAATGGGTGTGAGGGTGTCATCTTCATACCTAGCCTTCACTACGCGCTACTTCACCATGGGATATTCATTTGTTAAAGTTGAAATCACATGACCATTTGAATCTTCTAAGAGTACGTATACTATCAAAATTAGCATGATTTTATTATTTGTTATGTTAATAAATTTGATCCCATGCGCGGATCATAAAACCTAACTAATTTTGTATATTATTTCACGTGTTTATAGCTTGCGAGTTGTCATTATCCTTTGTTTGTGTGTGGGTGTGTGAAAAATGAATTCCCTAAGACCTAGGATATATATAATTTATTTTCTTTTTGTACGTTGGATCACGTCAAACAAGATTCATGTGGCTAGCATTCCACGCAAGTGGCGTCAAGAGATATTTGAGATTAGTGCTCGTATGTTTGAGAAGGAATTTCCGACGAGTTTCATGGAATTGGCAGGTTCATATTTTAATCCAACTAGTAGATGAGATTGAATTAGTTCGAGTGGCTTATTTTCATTGGATGCTCTTCTTAGATATGTACATGAATAAATTGGAAAGGTTTTGTTCGACAAAGGCTAAACCAAATGGGTCTATGGCGTAGGGTGCATATCATATGAGTCTTTTATTATGCCACTGATACCGCGTATCAAAATAGACTGTGTGTGGTGATTTGGGATGATGAAAGTGACGAAGAAAAAAATATTAGGGGAGCTACTCCAAAATGAGCTGGGAAAAAGGCACTTGATAAAGAGTAAGCGACTTTATAATTTTTCAAAATTTACACAAAGCAGATATTCATGTTGGAATTTGACATAATATATATTTTTATCTCATAGTACTATATGTCGTTGTGATCATCAACGAATGCATAAATTGAAGCAATAAATAAATTTATTCTTTACACTTCGAAGTGACACAACCATGGGTCACATTGTACAAACAAAAGAGGATGAAATGGGATAGTGACAGAAATAATCTGCATGTTTTAATGGTGTAAGTGTTCCTTATCACGACTATTTAAAAGAAAATATGCCAAAAATATGCTCGAATGTTTCCTATTGTCGACAACGTTAGAGAGTAGAAATACTATAAATCCCGTCATTACCTCGCATTATTAAGAGGATGCTCTAAACATAGGGATTGTAGCACCCACTTCCGTAATAATCTATTTAATTATTTACATTTGAAACTTAATAATGCACCCTTCAAATGTAATTACATCTATATTTAATATTTAACTGCTATTATTATAAGACACATGACACTATGATTTTTTAGCTTTTTTATAGGTTCATTTGTTTCCATCTACAGTATATGGACACCATTTTCGCATAGAAAAGGCCGAAGCGATGGACACATGACACAAGACTCGTGGAGTGGGAATTCGATTTCGATCAATCTAGTCGATCTAGCCACCATGATCAAAACCTGAAGACAGGGACGTTAGGTTACGTTGAAAAGATACAAGAGATCGTTGAAGTGGATTTATCTTCTTTCCAATGTGTTATTTTTAGGTGCAAGTGGTGGAACACATTTGATCTAATAATGTAAAGGAATATCATGATAGTAGGATGATATGTGTCAACTCTGTAAAGATGTGGGATGAAGCTAAGGAGCCTTATGCTTTCCCCAAACACCGCAACCAGGTGTTTTTTTACCTAGATGTGTTGGATAGGGATCGGTGGTTCGTATTGAGATATGACCCTAGATCAAAACATATTTTTTTGAGAACAATAGTGGTATCATGACAACAGCTAGAAGATAATGAGGATGATCATGAGAACTGAGAGTGATAGGGTACATGTGTTATTTCATCATTTATAATTTTTAAGATGGGTTTTATAAATAAGAGATCTTAATTACCTTATAAATAAGACCTTTTTTTCGAAACATTATAATATTTATTTTGAATTAATTGGTAATTTGTATTGTGTTAATGTTAAAATCATCTCACTTGATAATTTTCAATTATGTTAATCTCAAACAATGATGTGCCGTATAAAGTTATTTTTTTTTGTCTATAAGATCATAATAAAAGAATAGTAATTCTAAATTACATGAATTGATTTTCATTATTTTCTAAACTTTATTATGTTACAAAAATTTATATTATTCTAGATTTATGATTTTACAATTATTTAGGAATTTTAATTTACAAATTTAAATTTTTTAATAAAATCATTAACATTAATACAATTAAATTTTTGACATTTAATACAATTAAATTTTTACAAATATTTTATATACAATTACAATTACAATTACAATTACAATTACAATATTTACACCACAATTTTAGAATTTTACATAAATTTTACAATTACAAATACAATTTTACAATATTACATATATATAATTACATTTAAATTAGAATTAGAGTTACAATTACAATTACAATTAAAATTACAATTACAATTACAATTACAATTTTACAATTTCACATACAATTACAATTAAAATTAAAATTACAATTACAATTTTACGTACAATTTCCATTACAATACAATTATTTCACAAGAAATTAAATATTACAATTACAACTAAACTTTTACAAATATTTTACATACAATTACAATTACAAATACAATTACAATTTTACAATTTTACATACAATTAAAATTTCAATTACAATTACAATCACAACATAATATTTAATGAATATCGTGATTTAATATTAAAAATAAACATCACGATCATGATTATGATCATCTAACAAAATGTATATCGTATAACAACATCACAAAAATGTTAAAAAATATACATCTCATGTCAAATAAATGCTATCGCATACACATCTATTTGTAAGATGCAATATTAAATGAACATATCTAACATGACCTAACATTATACACATCATCTCACCAACATGTAAATTAGGTATAATTGCAAAATTAACATAAAATACATGGACCATATATATATATATATATATATATATATATATATATATATATATATATATATATATATACAATGTCAAACATATACAAACTGTAATTAAATGTCAAATATCAACCGTGTACATCATCAATAGTAGTACTAGTCGAGGCCTCGCTTAGTCAATGGTGTAGCCCTCGACAAGCTCATATAGATGCCGGTAATCATGTTCCCGCTGGATCTCGGTGGTGCCTCATGCCGATCCACGGGGACTTGACCATCTACTCATGATGACCTCGACATGGATGGTCCAACCGTCATGATCTCGAGTACCGCCGATGCCACATGCTGTCGATCATGATGACTCGACATGGATGGTCCAACCTACTCGTGATCATGAATGCTAGATGTTATAGGCCGAGAAGACTAACTCGACGTGATGGTCCGGCCCTCGCTCATGATCATTACCGTTGGTCGATGCCGCAGTCGCCTTCATCCGTGGCACGAGGTGAACAATGATCACCCTCTAATCGTGATCATCGATGATGTGTCGCTCCCCATTGTCGACATACCACGGCCTCAACCATGCCTACGTCGAAGGGTTTCCTTAACCGCACCACTAAGCTAGTAGCTCCTACGACTTTTCGCATCGTGGTCAACATATCACGTGGCATGCCTCGACATCACCATCACCCTATCATCGCCTTGTATCTCCTCTCTATACGTCGGTCGACTCCATCCTCCATAAGTGTGGCCCACATATTTGGTGCCCCAACTACATCCTAAACATAGTGTCAGGCCTACGCCTCACACTAGCCAAGCGCACCTCGTGCAACATGAGGAACAGTATGTCCGCACTAGCCTAATCCTCATCATCTACCATCTCTCGATCATGATTAAGATCTACACCTATATCATTTCAAAAAGGGAAAGTGGGCATCTCATCACCATCAAATGAACCAATGTATGCAAAATATATATAAGTACACAACAATAATTAGACAATTTCATTAAATAGTTTAATAAAAACAAGTTAAAGAACATCTTAGAATAAATCTAATGAAAGCACTAATATTACCTTTATCATTCTACGGATCATCATCTCAGGAGGAGGATGTTTACACACCTTCACCAATCCAAACCATCATGCAATTGTGGGACTAGAACGAAGGCATGATCATCAACACTATCTAACAACTCGACCGCATCATGCGATATCCTCGTTAAAAGTTCCACTCACCCCTGCATCATCCGTCCCCACGTCTACATCCGTACATGCAACATCGCCACGAGGTCGCCGAAAATAGGCCTCTGCTTTGGAAACCTCTCAAAAAATAAACAAAATAGCTCGAAATAAAAAGGGGAGTTCACCCTCCCTTGTGCCTACATGAAATTTATCTAATGTTGCACATAATCACAAAGAAACAAATCGATAGACCACCTCACAGGTCATGGCGCCCATAATAAATAATCAACATAAAATAAAAGTGGCTCCCCTTCCCCGTCACTCGTATGGTGTGCAATGGCTTAAATCAGCATTGAGAGGCACTTCACCTCCTCTCCACCAAATGAAGCACTCGTAACTAACCACCTAAGACCCGAAAATCTACAGGAGATATTATACTTCCAAGGCGCTAATGTATCTCAAGGAGTAAAACCAACCGACTCCGTGTTGTATAGCCGATGGGGACCGGGAAAGAGTGAAAATCCCACCCCTTCTCCTCGATAGGTTAATAAAATAGAGGTCCTCCTTAGTGGGGCATATACCACTAGTTAGGACCAACTTAGAAAGCCCGTCGATGGGCATTCCACCGAAGATAAGTTGTCGCAATAGCCCACCATGGATCAGGATGTAGCCTCATAAAACTTTAGGAGGCCCACATTCCGTAGGAGCATCAGGCAGGCTACTATAAGATGGCAAGGGTACATATCTCTCCCTCTCTCATGCCTCTCAGGTGAACCATGTTATATTGGTCTCATATGTTGTTTTTGTTCCCTCTCTTCTCTCCCTTGATGTTGAATGATTGAAATATTAAATACAATTTTTAAGTAAAATGAGACATGTATTTACAAATATATATATATATATATATATATATATATATATATATATATATCTATGTGTGTGTGTGTGTGTGTAAATTTTTTTGAAAAAAAATGACTCTGCACCCAAAAGGTGAATTCACTAGTATTTCCAAGTAAGGCTCTGTTTTTATCACGCAAAGATTCGTGCGCCTTGAAATTTTTAGTGCACCATACATCATGGCCTATATTTTCTCAAGAGGTGTGTTGATTAAATATCCATCTCTGTGGATAATTCACAATGCACCGCTAAGCATCATCTACTAATCAATGGTGCAAATAAGCGCAACCGATCGCACCGTTGACTATGAACAAATTTGGGTGAGAGGTGCGTTGACCAAACTACTCACTCATGTGATAGATAGCCTTTGCGCACTAATTCTCTTGGCATAATTATATGGTCAATCTGCATCCGAAAACACCATTGACTATGTACTAGTATTGTGAGGGCGGTGCAATCGACAAAAGTATGTGCCCGAGCGATAGTTTTCTTAGGCAAAATGCACCACCCCTCCTCACTTCACTACATAGTCAATGCAGCGCATTTTGTATGATCGCATCGTTGAATATGTCCAAGTTCTGGAGGGCGGTGTGCTAACCAAAGCATACACCTGGGGTGCATATTTTAGTCAATGCACTACCCTCCCGCAGACTCCCGCACTTAGAGATGGTCAACGGTGTGGGCCGGTAATCGACAACACCGTACCTCAGAATTTAAAAGGCACCTGTGTCATTTTGGTATCGCCCGTAACCTGGCAAGTGTGAGCACTACTACACCTGGCCACAGCACCCCGTAAATTTATAAACAAATTAATCGAATCGGCAGCGTGTTTCTAAATAAGCTGACCGCATCGCGGGATTTTTTTTTAAGAAGGTGAATTTTAAGTTATTTTACAAAACTAATCCGATAAAAGGTTTAATTATGGAAAAAAGTAAAATACTCCGTACAAATAAGCGTCAAGAGGCATATTTTCCGTAGAATTTGCAAAAATAGATTTTCCCACCGTTTTGCGAAATTTGAAATCAAGATGGTGGAAAATGACAACAACAAGGCGTGTAATGGGAGCACCGATGGGAGGTCGCTCGCACAAGATAAATTTCTTTACCTGCTTGGACAGCCTTTGAAACACCGAAATTGAAAAATGCGTACTTTTGGCCGTAATTTTTTTTATTTAACTCGTTCGGTGCGCCTTTTTTGAGGCACACCGGGAAGTTTCTTACAACCGCATCAAAGTTGTTTCAGCTTTGGCACAGTTTTTAGGACGCACCGAAGCCGAATATCTACAAGAGCATCTGTGCTACAATAATTATATGCACCTAGGCCGGTTTGTACAGAGCGCACGCGTGTCTCGGTGCCAATTTGTAGTATGCACCCGCGTTTCTCTGTGTTGAACGCACCCCCCGACAAAAAACATCCACAAAAACCTCCAACTTCGCTAACCTCCTCTAGTATCCTCCGGGCTACAAACGATGTCCGAGGTATTTTTATAAGGGGTTCCTCAAAAACATCTTCTAGAGGGTCTTTTCCTTGTAGTGCTTCCACCAAAGAAATAGGATCAAGATGCATATTATTACCACAAATATGAACATATTACTAACGTATCAACGCATATTTTGTTCATATGTTCGAGTCACAAAGAAAAACACCAAACCCCAAATGGAAAGGAAAAAAATAGAACAATATCGCCCACGAAAATCATAACCTAATTCTCTTTCGGTTATCATGGGAGTCGAATAGTCAAGAGGAGTCGAGGAGACCTTGGAAGACGAATCCAAGGGTCACTCCACTCTATGATAAATATGTATCAAAGCGAATAATAAATGAATTAAATGTTTATCTTTCATCTTATTGTGTGCATTGGCCCCTATGCATGTGTTTAACATGGTATGAGTGTCGAAGATCGCCGCCGTGCTCATACGAATGAGACACTTTTTTTTATGGCCTCTATATCGATTATATTGTCACCGCATAGCCTAAGCACCCCTCACCAAGTAGAAGTTGAACTCTTCTCTCACAATTTGAAACTCGCTAAGGCCGACCTAAACCCTCTTTATATATTCCAAACTATCAAATCCGCCCTTGTAATCCCTTCATCGTGGATTCCCAACTAAGCTGGGTGTGCCCGCCACCGTTTCCCGTCTCTCCCGAGATTTCATGAATGCAAAATTTTTTATATAAATTAACGTTATAGCTCATCACCAAGCGCATTATACCATGCACTCCCCGATTCTCTCGATCGGGGTCACTCCCTCTCGATTTTTGTGATGTACTAGTAAATTGTTGAATTACAAATGTCGTAGGTTGGTTAACATTGTCTTTCTACGTTGAATGCATGCATCGTATTCCACATCGAAACGATATTCCGTTGGTTCGTTGAATTCTACCGCATTTTAAGCATGTCTATGCATTAACACGAGACTCGTGCCATGGAGAATTTAAAACTCGGGTGTTGGTTGTATTTTGAAGATTTAGTTTAGTCCTATAACTACAAGATCTCTACAATTCTCGCAAACACCGTTGTATTTTCCGTACGTAATTGGTTCTATTACAATCGGGGGCGATTTTTTGGTTAGAGACTCGACATAACACATATTTCGCCTTGTCTAGCGCGATTTGTTGAAAGATATAGATTATTTTTTGTGCATGAGTTGTAACTTCGGGGTATTCTTTTTTCTCTACAAGATCATTACTTGGCTCTAAGAATCGTGGTTTGTCGTTGTGCTTGTGCTCATCCATGGTCTCCGCATTCCGTGTTAGGCACTATTCTCAGTGGAAAGCCGCCCCTAAAATTGTCATTCTCCATGCAATCTATTTTCTATATTGATTCTCACAACTAGCTTATTCATTCACTCCTACTACCATTTCGCAGACAAATCGGGTGCCTCCGTCCAATTCCAATTCCAAACCAGATCGACATCTATCTCATTCCACTATAACCTTTTACTCTAACGAGTTGAAAACTCGAGAACCACAAAAATCATGGATATTTCCAATGGTAGTTTTTGGCGTCTTAAAGGGTTTTGAGTGAGGTAGAATTTCAACATGAATAATAGTACCACAATTTAAGCCGAGTAATAACTAACTAAAATTTTCCTTATCGCTTCCAGAGGTGAGAGAGAGGAATACCGAATGTATTTCTTCCTAAGAATTCTTCAACCAAACTCCTCTCGTCCCATGTGACGTATGCCTCCGGGAAGACTCGCGTACTCCACAATCGTCCAACACTCTTCTTCGCCAGGTATGTATGCATTGTGTACAAACAATTTTTCGTCACAGATATTCCCGGTAAATCGTGGAAATAGGAGGAATCCATCATTCTAAGCCACAAATACATTATCATTTCTATCACAAAGAAAGGGTTTCCCGTTGGTACCACGTCATCTATCATCTAGCATGAAGTGCACGAGTTGTAGGAATTCATGTGGGGAGTTTCTAGATGAGGTATCAGTGATTTCGCCTATATACTCCTCCATCCCTTCTATCGAGTTCTTAGAAATACAGTTCACCACGCATGTGTTAGAAATATTAAAGTCACCTGCCGTGCTTTGGGCAGGAAGAAAAAAGTACAGAGGCAGCAACAACAGCACAGAGTTTTGAGTGCACAGCACTCTGTATTAAAGAAGAATGAAGAGCGTAAGGAGAAGAATTTACTTTTGATGGGCCGCAGCCAAGTATAACAGAGTAATTAATTTTGTTATGGGCGAGAAGTTACTTCAGCAGAGAAATGAAGATTTTTGTCTACGGAGGAGCAGAATGAATTAAAACAGTCAAGTCAGGCGTAAAAGCCCTCAACAACCAGAAATTGAATGAAACAGGCGGAAGTCACTTATGAAGCGGAAGGACAAGTGGTCCCTACCACTTGAGCGCAAAAGCGCAAGATCGCAAGATCGCAATTTCAGAAGTTCAGAAGACCAAGTGTCTTGTTGATGTGGAAATCTGTGATGTGTGATGTGCGCCATCGCACAATCGCATATCGCATATTTCAATGTTGTCATCGTTCTCCGCCATCGCAAGTTAGTTTGTTGCGATGTGCGATCGTCGCGCCATCGCAAGATCGCACAATCACATATCGCAAAGTTGTTCCGCCACATATATATGGGTTGATCGCAAATGTTGAAAGTTGCGATGTGCACCCATCGCACCATCACAATGTCGCAAATCGCATTTTTTTTTGTTATTCCATAAATGTTATCGCAAATAATTGCGATGCGATCGCGTGACTGCGCCATCGCACACCGCACCATCGCACCGTCGCATTTTTGTTTGATCGCAAGTCTTGTTATTCCGCCATATCGCATATCGCAATTTCCGCAATTGCGATGGCCAACTACGATGTGGTCTCCACTCGTACGTCGTGCCAATATCAAAGTTTTATGTTTTTCAAGGTTTTTCTTTGTAATTGTTTTATTGTTGTTTTACGTATTTTGTTCTGCCGCGCCATTTAAAAGGAGAAAAGGCCCGAGAGAAAATGTAATGAATATATTTTATTGCATTGTAAACGCTGTGTGAGCCCGCAGGCAAAGAAAACACAGTAAGATCATTACAACACTGTTTTGTGCGTTTTAAGAGAGACAGAGAGTTGTTTTAGAGCACTGCCTCTGTAGCAGTCTTACTTTGGTGAGTCCCTCCATTGAGGAAGAAATTTGTAATAGTTTTTGTTTTTAAGTTCTGTTATTGAAATAGAAAGAATATTTCATACCATCTCTATCTGCAAGCGAAATTTATGTTTTTAAACATCTCTGTGTTGTAGAGGGGAGTTCATATTCTCTCCACTGTTTTTTGTTTGGAATTCCTCAATAATTCCAACATGGTATCGAAGCTAGTTCAGGCTCTTTGAAGGATTCAAAGAAGTTGAAGAAGAAGAAGACTTGTTGCAGCGTTTTCTCCAGCAGCGTGAAAGCTTGACAGACATCACAGTCAGGTATTTCTCAAAGATAACAGAGTTGTTATTCTTGTTTAAGGAGTTTGTTCTTTCAAGAAGGAAAGACAGTTTATTTAAGCTTAGAGTTCAGTTTTTGAAGCAATGGCTGGACCAAGTACTGGTATGAGCATTGGAAATGTTTAACTTCCACAGTTTAATGGAAAGAACTATGATTATTGGGCCATTACCATGAGAGCCCTGTTTGTCTCACAAGACTTATGGGAATTAGTAGAAGATGGTTTTGTTGAACCAGCTGATGAGTAGGCTTTTAATGCCTTAACTCAAGCAGAGAAGGATTTATTGCAAAACAATAGAAAGAAGGATGCTAAGGCCCTCTTCTATTTGTATCAAGCTGTAAATGAGAGTTTGTTTCCAAGGATAGCAGCAGCCAAGAGATCCAAGGAGGCATGGGAAACTCTTAAAGTAGCCTATCAAGGTATGGAGAAAGTTAAGACAGAAAAACTTCAATTGCTGAGAAGAGATTTTGAAACTCTTTGCATGAAAGGGTCAGATAATGTAGATACATTTTTTACACATGTGATTGGGATTGTAAATCAGATAAGATCCCATGGAGAAACTCTTGAAGATAGAAGGATTGTGGAAAAACTTTTGAGATGCTTACCCTCAAAGTTTGATGTTATTGTTACCACCATAGAAGAGACCAAAGATCTCTCACAGTTCACAGTGGATGAAATTCATGCCTCACTGATAAATCATGAATAGAGATTGAGCAGAGATGAACATTCATCTCTTGAGCATGCCTTCAAGACCCGGATGCCTTCAAGAAGAGGAAGAGGTCAAGGCAAAGGAAGAGGAAGAGGCAGAAGCCAAAACATAGGTGGAAGGAACAGCCCTTCACATTCACATGGAAGGAGCAACAGTCAAAATCAGAGCCACGGCCAATGCAACAGCCAACAAGGTGGACATCAACACCAACATGCTCATGGAAAAAGGTATGAAAAATCCAATGTCCAATGTCATTATTGCAAAAAATATGGGCACTATGCCAATGAATGTAGAAAGAAGCAAAATGACATGAAAAATCAGAAGAATGCTAATGTAGCAAAAGAAGAAAAGAACCCAAGTAATGTGCTATTAGCTTGTAATGTAGCACAAGATAGAGAAGATAATGTTTGGTTCTTAGATTCTGGATGTAGCAATCATATGACTGGAAACAGAGCAATGTTTGCCAATCTAGATGAAGAAGTAAAATCTGAAGTGACCACAGGGACTGATACTAAGATCTCTGTCAAAGGAAAAGGCAGAGTTAGTATTCGAGCAAGAAATGGGGAGCAGAAATTTGTTCCTGATGTGTATTATGTTCCAGGTCTGAAATGTAATCTTTTGAGCGTTGGGCAGCTCATAAACAAAGGTTACAATGTAATTTTCAAAGATGATGTGTGCACAATAAAAGATATACCTCCAAGCAAGAAAATCATTGCTGAAATTCAAATGACCAGCAATAGAATGTTTCCTCTCAAGCTCAACACTGACTTGAAGGGAAAAGGAAAGAGTATAGCAGCTGTAACACAAGAAGCCTTTCAGAAGGAAGCAAAGGATGAAAATTGGTTATGGCACCTGAGATTTGGACATCTCAATTTCGGAGGATTAAATTTGCTGCACAGAAAAGGAATGGTAAGAGGTTTACCATTGATTGAAAAGCCTGACAGCCTATGTGAAGGCTGCATCTTGGGAAAACAACACAGAGAAAGTTTTCCTTCAGGGAAAAGCATAAGGGCAAAAGCACCCTTAGAAATAATTCATTCAGATTTATGTGGGCCGATGCAAACAGCATCAGTTTCAGGCAGCAATTACATGCTGACCTTCATAGATGATTTCACAAGAAAAGTGTGGGTTTATTTTCTGAAATATAAGAGTGAAGTCTTTCAGAAATTTTGCCACTTTAAAGCTCTTGTAGAGAAACAAAGTGGGCATTACATTAAAGTCCTCAGAACTGATAGAGGAGGAGAATACATATCAAAGGAGTTTCTGCATTTTTGTAGAGAGAATGGCATACACAAGTAGTTTACCACAAGGTACACACCGCAACAGAATGGAGTTGCTGAAAGGAAGAATCGAACCATAATGGAAATGGTGAGAAGTATGCTAAAGGCAAAACACTTGCCGAATAAGTATTGGGCAGAAGCAGCAAATTGTGCTGCGTATATTTTAAATAGATGCCCTACAAAAGCAGTGATGAACAAAGTTCCAGAAGAAGCGTGGAGTGGCAGAAAACAGGGAGTCACTCACATGAGAGTTTTTGGATGTGTAGCATATGTACACATTCCAGACAAATTGAGAAAGAAGTTGGATAGTAAGGGGGAGAAGTGCATTTTCCTTGGATATTGTGAAGATTCCAAAGGATACAGATTGTATAACCCATCCACAAAGAAGTTTGTAATAATCAGAGATGTGCAATTCATTGAAGAGGAAGCATGGGATGGAAGCATTGAGAAAACAGTCAATGTTAAAAACTGTTTGTCTCATGATGAAGATGAAGGAGATGTGGTTGAAATTAACAACCCATCCATTGCACAACCTCCAGCAGCACAAGGACAGCAAGGGACACCTCGGGCAACAGCGAGAACACCCTTGAGAAGAAGCGGGAGTGCATCTCCAAGCACACCACATGGAGCAGAAATGAGTGCTTCATCAAGCACAACTACACCAAGTGAAAGCGGAACAAGGTTCAGAAGCCTTAGAGAAATTTATGAGCAAGGAGAAGCAGATGAAGGTATGAATTCCTTATTTTCTTTGTATTTTCAAGTTGATGATCCTATTCATTTTGAAGATGCAATTAAAGATTGAAAATGGATAGAAGCTATGGATGATGAAATTAAAGCCATAGAGAAGAACAAAACATGGGAGCTGGTTGATCTCCCAGAAGGTAAAGAAGTCATTGGGGTTAAATGGGTCTATAAGACCAAAAGTAATGCTGAAGGAAAAATAGAAAGACACAAGGCCAGACTTGTTGTCAAAGGATATAAACAGAAGCATGGAATTGATTATGAAGAAAATTTTGCACCAGTTGTAAGAATGGAGACAGTAAGAGCAGTGCTGTCCATAGCAGCACAAAACAAATGGAAAGTATATCAGATGGATGTAAAATCTGCATTTTTAAATGGAGTTTTAATGGAAGAGGTATATGTGGAACAACCTCTCGGATATGAGAAGAAAGGCCAAGAGCATAAGGTCTGCAAATTGAAGAAAGATCTTTATGGGCTGAAGCAAGCACCAAGAGCATGGTACAGTAGAATAGACTCCTATCTACTGGAAAATGGATTTGAAAAGTGTGAGGGAGAACCCACCCTCTACATCAAAGAAAAGGATGGTAAGATGTTGATTGTTGTTTTATATGTTGATGATTTAATATTTACAGGTAATGATAATTACCTTGTTGAAAATTTTAAAACAGTCATGAAAGATGAATTTGAAATGACTGACATGGGCTTGTTGAGATACTTATTAGGAATAGAAGTAGAACAAAATGAGAAAGGGATTTTTATATCTCAAGCAAAGTATGTGAATCAAGTTTTAGAAATATTTAATATGCAGGAGTGCAAAGCTGCAATTACTCCCACAGTAATGGGATTGAAGTTGAGAAAAGATGACAACAGCAAGGATGTTGATCCAAGTTTGTATAAAAGCATAGTTGGCAGCCTCATGTATTTTACTGCAACTAGGCCGGACATTATGCATGTTGTTAGTTTAATTTCCAGATTTATGGAGAAGCCAAAAGAAGCACATTGGCAAGCAGCAAAGAGAATTCTGAGGTATGTGAAAGGAACAAAAGGATTTGGTATTTTATATACTACTTCAGAAAATTCAGAATTAGTTGGATACACTGACAGTGATTGGGATGGAAGTGTAGATGATCGGAAGAGCACTTCCGGTTATGTTTTTCATATGGGTTTAGGAGCCATTTCATGGGCTTCTAAGAAACAACCTATTGTAGCATTGTCTACAGCAGAGGCAGAATATGTGGCAGCTACAGCAGCAGCGTGTCAAGCAATTTGGATGAGAAGGATGTTGAGAAGTTTGTGCCAAGAACAGGTAAAGGGCACTGTGATTTATTGTGACAATAGCTCAGCTATTGCATTGTCAAAGAATTATGTGTTTCATAAGAGAACGAAGCACATAGACACAAAGTTTCACTATATCAGAGAATTGGTGAACAATGGAGAAGTTGTTTTACAGCATTGTAAAACAGAGGAGCAATATGCAGATATTTTGACAAAGCCATTGGCACAGAAAACATTTGAATTTTTAAGAAAATGTTTGGGTATGATGGACAACCCTGCAGCTGAATTTAAGGGGGAGTGTTGAAATATTAAAGTCACACTGTAGGTACATGGCGGAAAAGACAAATAACTCATCCTTACGGCCAATGACAGCAGCGCGAGAAATTGAGTACACAACACGTATATTAAAGGAATGGGAAAAATTAAATTTGATGAGGTACTTTGACAGAGTATAAGCGCACAATCCGAGGGGCGTTATCAACAGATTACTTCAGTAGAGAAATGAAGACTTTTGTCTACGGAGGAGCAGTTTTATTTAAAACAGTCAAGTCGGGCGTAAAAGCCCTCAACAACCAAAGGAATGAAATATTGAATGAAACAGGTGGAAGTCACTTATGAAGCGGAAGGACAAGTGGTCCCTACCACTTGAGCGCAAAAGCGCAAGATCGCAAGATTGCAATTTCAGAAGTTCAGAAGACCAAGTGTCTTGTTGATGTGGAAATCTGCGATGTGCGATGTGCACCATCGCACAATCGCATATCGCATATTTCAATGTTGTCATCGCTCTCCACCATCGCAAGTTAGTTTGTTGCGATGTGCGATCGACATCGCGCCATCGCCGATCGCATTTCGGTATATGTGTTACGCCATGTGTCATCGCAAAAGTTAAATATTGCGATGTGCGATCATCATAATATCCTGCCGTCACAAGTTTTATTGTTCGCCGTTCGCCATCGCAAATCGCAAAATGGTCGGCGTTGCAGTCCCCACTTGTACGTCGCGCCAATATCAAAGTTTTATGTTTTGCAAAGATTTTCCTTTGTAATTGTTTTTATTGTTGTTTTACGTATTTTGTTCCGTCGCGCCATATAAAAGGAGAAAAGGCCCGAGAGCCAATGTAATGTAATGTATTGTTATTGAAAACGTTGTGTGAGCCCGCATGCAAAGAAAACACAGTAGGATCATCACAGCACTGTTTTGTGCATTTTGAGAGAGACAGAGAGTTGTTTTAGAGCACTGCCTCTGTAGCAGTCTTACTTTGGTGAATCCCTCCATTGAGGAAGAAAATTTGTAACAGTTTTTTTTAAGTTCTGTTATTGAAATAGAAAGCATTTTCATGCCATCTGCATGTACGTACGTAAGCGAAATTTTGTTTTTTAAACATTTACGTATTTGGCAGGAGTTTATATTCTCTCCTTGTTTGTTTAGAATTCTCAATAATTCCAACATGGTTAAAATATTAGCTTGATTATTTATTGGTATTGTGTTGTGTAAATGATATAATAATTATTATGAGAAAACCAATTATATTGCAGATAATTAATTTTAAATATTTAAAAAATAAAATAAAATTAAACTTTGGAGAAATTGTAAAATATTTTGGTAAACTTTTTTAATGAATATAATATCATGTATGTTGAAGATATAATAATTCTATTAGATAATATGGAGATTTGTGCTTTATTGAAATATTTTTAAAAAATATAAGAATTTTACATCTTAGCATTCAAAAGTAAAATATTTTATTTATGGTTGTGAGTAAGATGAAAATATTTTTACAATATATTTGGCTGTAATATCAACAACTAAACACAAAAGCATAATAAAAATGGACATACATACATATATATATAGTTAGTTAGTTGTTAATTATAGTCAAGATTGTTTTTTATTTAGAAAAAAAATTATTTTAATTTTAAAATGGACATATCACTTTGAACTTGATTACAAATGAGAACAAGCACCTAAACACAAATGTTGAATATCTAAAGGTGTTAATGCAAATGAGCATTTCAAACATGACATAATTACTTTGCAAATAAATCTCAACCTTGGATTTGTCTATAGTATTAAGAAAATTGTAGAATACTCCATGGAGGTTAAACCCCTACCATCCATCTAACAATTATTGGTTATAATTATTAATAATTATTGATAATATTTTAGATTTTAATTAAATTGATTAATTAAAAAATGTTATATGAAGATTTGTCATATGACTATAACTTGCAGTTTTTTGGTTATGCCATATTAATATGTAATGATATTATAAGAAATTCTATTAAAATATCTATAATTAAATATCTTGTTCCATGTTTTTTAAATGTACATATATTCAACTCATACATCAATTTTTTTATAATTAAAAATAATAATAATTTTAAAATGATATTTTTTTAAAGCAATGTAAGATGTATTATGAAGTAATTGTTTCTATTATTATCATTTAATTTATATAACTATATTAACTTTAGTTTTATATAAATTTAAATGGTGAATTATTTAGCAACACCAAACATTGTTTTTCTTATAAAATTATTTTCTAATATAACTTATTTTTGTAAATATGATAACTATACTTAATAATAATTATTTATTTGTTTTGAAAATAATTACCAAAAAAATCAACACAATTCAAATCACGCAAGTCCTAATTCTGAAATGTAAAATATAATAAGACTGATTTAAAAAAAAATAAAAATATATTAATAATCATTGGGTTTCAGTATGGTCACCTAGCCTTTGCCACACACTCCATGTAAATATTGGAATATTTTGATATGCATTTTATTTGTTAATGATATATTTACTATTTTCGCTGATGAACTTATAGTAAACCTCATAATTTAAAAATCAAAATTAACTTTAAAATGATACATGATCAAAATTACGAGAAATTTATGAAAAAGCAATTAGGGTCGTTGAAGGGCAAATTTAATTATTGTTAAATTCCTCTGTATAAATATTCCCCTATGAGATATAAATCCCTATGAGATATAAATCCTTTTAGGAAGATTATATTAGAAATTGAGACTATAAATCCATAACTTACCAAGGCAGTGATTTCTCACTATGAATCTGTCACAGTTTTCCAGTTTGCATACCATAAATTTTTGAACACTCTCTAAAGATATTGCAAATCATATAGTATTGCCGACCAGTTAGTTGTTGAAGATGACAACATTATATAGTATCGCCAGCAGTTAGCCCTCCGAGACCACAATCTCAGAGAAAATGCGGTTGTGACTGCACGGAGACATCAAAATCCCTTTCCGTTTTACCCAAAAAAATAGGTTGGCCACTTTATGGAAAATTTGTCCAATTATGCAATCAATATCCATTTCTCATCACCGGAATTATTGAAGGTTTTAATCATATTCCTCTCTCTGCTATTCAAAATATGTATTTTTGAATCAATGCAATAGTAGAGAATCAAATTTTAATTGATTCTTTAGTATATTCCTCTAAAGAGAGGGAAAATCAAATTTTAATTGATTCTTTAGTATATTCCTCTAAAGAGAGGGAAAATCAAATTTTAATTTATTCCTTCAAAGAGGGGGAAAATTGAAAAGTCGAGCCATTTTATACATTTCGTAATGGAGAATATACAATTGAGATATTCTCATGATATAGTTGTTGGAAAGATTGAGGAGGAGAGACACAAAATTTCACACAAACAAATAATAATACAAGCTGTGACTTTTTTATTGATCACACAAATTTGATAATTGCAATGAATTCAATGAGTGGTATTTATATTTTTTCGACTAACCACCCAATCAAAATAACTTCAACATGCAACATATACTAAATTCTACTTTCATTGACATTAATTTTTTTTTAACTCTACATACAGGAGTAATTAGCTATCTTTAACACTCCCCCTTAATTATGACCGCTAAACTAAGATATGACTAATGACAACTCAAACATGTTTCATGTTCTAAGTCTCACCCAAGCTTATAATACCCAAGTTTCCTTTGTGAAACTGAAATACATATTTTGCTAATGACTTAGTGAATATATCAGCAAATTGATCACTCGATTTACAAGGCTTCAAATAAACTTTTCCATTACTCACAATTTCTCTAATGAAATGATATCTTCTATCAATATGCTTGCTCTTTTGATGAAACACACTATGCTTGGATAATGCAATGAGTGAGGTGTTATCACAATATATTGTTGTTGATCATTGTTGTTTCTACTTGAGTCCATCCAAAATCTTCATAACCACACAGTTTGGCATGCTGTTGATGTCTTTGCTAAATATTTTTCTTATGCTGATGAAAGTGTCACAATAGGATGCTTCTTAGATTCCCATGTGTAGGAATTTACAGGGTAAGTTCCGTAGATCAAGAACCAAAGGTCACCACTCACAAACAGATCGCAAATTAGTACACTAGTATAATCATGTGGTTAAAACCCTCAAAGAGGGAAACAATCCACGCCCTGAGCCAACGCGGCCACTTCAGGGAATTTATTAATATAAAAAGAAAGGTTACATATGTTTCTCTCATAAACGGTTACTAGAAAAATGACCCTCCATGCTCTTTAAATAGAGATGATGGACCAATCAGGTGTTAAGCCACAGATCAAGTGTTGTTAATACTGAGGTGAGATATAACCGTCGGATCACTACAAATCATGACCATCGGATTATAAGTTACAAATGTACATGGTAAAGAAACACACTTTACCTAACTCTACACTAGACTAAGTTATTCTTAACTATTTCCTATGTGTCGAAATATCCTAACATCCCCCCTTAAGAAAAACTTGGGATAGGATTGAAGGATTTACAAAGGTGACACAAAAGGAGCCTATTTCCTATGTGTCGAAATATCCTAACATCCCCCTTAAGAACAAATTGGGATAGGATTGAAGGATTTACAAAAGTGACACAATAGGAGAAGGAAGGAGGCATTAGAGCCTATCCCCCCTTAATGACAACTTTCTTGAACTCCAAGCATGGATCGAAGTTTGGTAAACTTTGCTTCTGTGAGAGCCTTTGTAAAGATATCGACTACTTGATCATTGGTTGGACAGTACTGCACTTCAAGAACACGATCATGAATGAGCTTTCTGATGAAGTGTATGTGGAGTTCAATGTGTTTCATACGTTGATGCTGAACTGGATCTTTACATAGTTGAATGGCACTCTGATTATCACACCAAAGTGTAGTTGGATGCTGCTGATGGAGACCAAATTCAGACAGGATCTGACGAAGCCACATGGCTTCCTTGTTGGCTTCAACTGCACCACGATACTCTGCTTCTGCTGAAGAAAGGGAGATGGCACTTTGTTTCTTACAAGACCAAGTAATAGGTCTTGAACCAAGAGTGAATATATATCCTACAGTGGAATTCCGATCATCAGGGTCACCAGCCCAATCAGAATCAGTGAAACCAATCAATAAGGGAGATGCTCTTGCACTGTAATGAATCTTGAACTGAATTATACCTCGAATATATCGAAGTATTCTTTTAGCTGCTTTCCAGTGACTTTCATGAGATTAGTGCACAAAACGAGCGACAAGACCAACGACAAAGGAAAGGTCAGTACGGGTATGGGTTAGATACAAAAGTTTACCAACAAGTTGACGGTATAAGGTAGCATCAACTTCAGGGGTAGTACAATTGACTGAAAGCTTGACTCCAAACTGAAAGGGAGAAGGGGCAGGCTTACAGTCTTCCATGTGAAAGTGGTGTAGAAGATCACAGACATACTTGGACTGAGAGAGGGTAATGCCTTCCTTGGATTGCAAGACTTGAAGACCAAGGAAATAATGCAAGTGTCCTAAGTCTGTCATTTCAAACTTCTTTTTGAGGCTAGACTTCACATGGTTTATATAGTTTGGATCACTACCAGTAAGGATAAGATCATCAACATAAAGAACAAGGATGGTGAAGGAATTACCCACCTTCTTGGTGTAGACAGTGTTGTCAGAATGACACCTAGAAAAGCCATTATCTAAGAGAAATCTATCCATTTTGACATACCAAGCTCGAGGAGCTTGTTTGAGACCATAGAGAGACTTCCTAAGGCGACAAAAAAGGCTGGAGTCTTTTTGGATAAAGCCAGGGGGTTGTTCCATGTAGATTTCTTCATGCAAATATCCATGTAAGAAGGCAAATTTAACATCCATCTGATGGACTTCCCATTTAAAGGAGGCATCAAGGGAAAGAAAAAGGCAGATAGAATTCATTTTGGCAACAGGGGAGAAGGTTTCAGTATAGTCAATGCCTTCAACTTGTGAAAAACCTTTAGCGACAAGACGAGCTTTATGTCTATCCACTTTTCCATCTGGTCCAAACTTTGTTTTGTAAACCCATCTACATCTGACAAGTTTTCTTCCTTTTGGAAGAGGAACAAGATCCCAAGTATTGTTTGCCAATAAGGAACGATACTCTTCATTCATAGCTTCATCCCAATCTGGATGATCTAAGACTTATTCAAAGGTTTCTGGATCAAGTTTTTCTGGAACTTGAGCCAATAAGAAAGAGGCTCTTTTGAACTGAGAACGTGTACGTCGTCGATCTGCAGGGTCACTTGCAAGAGAACCTACTGCATCCCGAGTAGAGCGGACCCATCTTGGAAGCGGTGGAGTATAAGGAACAATTTCACGAGTTGGAGGAGGATTTTCATCTTTGCTGTCATCATATGAACTGGAAGGAATGCTATTAAAAATAGAAGAGAGAGAGAAAGACGTGGCAAATATGCCGAATCAGGCTCGCAGGCCAAAGGTGGCACACCCGCCAAACTAGGCTTGCAGGCTGATATATTTTCATCAAAATTTACATCTCTTCTAATGATTATATTTTTGGATTTGGGTTGAAGAAGTCTATATCCTTTGACATCTTCAGAATATCCAAAAAAAAAAATTTTTTTCACTCTTAGGTTCTAAGGCTTTATGTTTCGCATCTGGAATATGGGCCCAAGCATCACTTCCAAAAACAAAAAAGTGACTTACATCTGGTTTGATTGAGCTCCAAGCTTCTTTTGGAGTTATATTCTTGAAAACCTTAGTAGGAGTGCAATTTACTATGTGATTTGCACAGTTAATGGCTTCTGCCCAAAAATTGAGACCAAGTCCTTTAGATTGAAGCATACAATTAACCATTTCTTTTAAGGTGCGATTCTTCCTTTCAGCTACACCATTTTGTTGTGGAGTATATGGAACAATATGTTGCAATTGAATTCCATGCTCAGTGTAGAAGTTGATAAATTTGTTGTTAACATATTCTCCGCCATTGTCTGATCTTAACTTAAGAATTTGATGTCCAGATTGTTTCTCAACAAAGGCCTTAAAGGCCAAGAACATGTTAAAAAATTCACTCTTGAGTTTTAAGAAATATACCCAAGTGCGTCTGGAAAAATCATCAATGAAGGTTAAGAAGTACTTGCAACCAGAGAAAGAAACAACAGGAAGTGGACCACATAAATCACTGTGCACAAGCTGCAAAGGGGCTGAAGCGTGCCAAGAGGCATGCTTTTCAAAAATATCCCGTTGATGTTTTTCGAGTACAAATCCGGAGCAAACGCCATCCCGAAAAGATACCATAGGAAGGCTCATCACCATATTTTCCTTACACAGAGTTTGAAGAGAGCGGTAGTTTAAGTGACCAAATCACTCATGCCAAAGTTTGCTCACATCATCATTATGAGCAAAAAAAACAGAGGGAAGAGATGATGACCCAAAGTTGTCAAACTTATACAACCTTGTGGAATCATCATCAATTCCAGTAGCTAAAATATGTTTAGGATATTTGAGGTCCTTGATTACAACATCATGAGGTGAGAATTCTACTATTTTCCCTTCACCTGAATGAGTTATCTGATAAACAGATAGAAGGTTGCATGACAAGGTAGGAACACATAGTACATCATTAAACTAACCATTATCTAGATGAATGGTTTCAGATCCTACAACACTAAGAGATCTATCATCACCAACATAAATATGTTTGGTGTTACAATCATTTAAAGAAGAAAACATGGATTTATTTTTAGCCATGTGGTAAGACGCTCCAGAATCAATGAGCCACTCATGAGAAGGAGAAGAAGAAGATACATTTAATGCATAACCATATCTTGATGCTTGAAAACCATAAGCAGAAAGTGCCATGCCTGATGATGAAGGTGAAGAGTGCTCCAAATTGATGTTGTGCTTCTTCATTGCTGCTTCTAAGGCTTACATCTTCTTAAAAAATTTGGACTCTAAATGGCCATCACGATTGCAAAAGTTGCAATGTCTATCTGTCTTCTTTCCTTTGTTTTTATATGCCTTATCATTTTGGTGAGTTTCTTTTTTAGTTTGTGGCTGAAATTGCATAGGACCCTTGTTTGGTTTTGGACCATACTTTTTAGGATACTGCTTCTTGGGATTATTTTGATATGATTGATGTTGGGTTGCTAAGACTTTCTTAGAAGCGTTTCTAGCAGTGATAAGACCAAGGTGTAAATTTTTTTCTTATTCTCTTATCAAAGAATCACAAAAGGCATCAAAAGAGGGATTCTTGTAGGTGTTTCCTGAAGAAATGATGGCTTCTGTAGTGGAATGGAAGGCGGAAACAAATACAGAGTATGCAGGGCCAAGCTTAGTAAGAATGCAATAGATGAGGCTACCATCTTCCTTTTTGACCTTACAACCTTCTAAAAGAACTCTGAGGGTCTTGAATTTGGACAAAAAGTCTTCAATAGAGGAGAAATTATTGGGGTCCAAAGTTAGCAACTCATTTTCAAGCTGATGGGCCCTAATTTGATTTTGAATGCCAAAGACAATATTTAGCTTGTCCAGGGCTTCATGAGGGATGTCAATGTCAAAGATATGAAATCGAAGATCTTGAGCAATGAACATTCCTATCAACCCTCATGCTTGATCTTTTTTATCTTCCCATTTAGCAACTTTATCAACATCAGAAGGCTTAGTTTCTAGCCGTGTGGCTATTCTATAAAGCCCTTTACTTCTAAGTATATCTACCATGTGAGGTAGCCATTGGAAATAATTGGTGCTGTTAAGAATAACCGGGCATGCACTTTCCATTTAAAAAAAAAAACTGAAGCTGAGAAAAGCTGAAACTAACTGCTCCAATGGAAATATCTCAAAAAATTAGGCCATTTAAAAAAAAAAAAAACTCAAAAAATGACTTCCTGATGAAGAAGTTATGCCTTTTGAAAAAAATTGAGTTGTAGATGCCGAATAGTTACGGGAACGGGATGAAGTGCGGCTCTTTAAAAAAAAAAAAATTCGCCCCTTTGAACAATTTTTTTTTACCAAAAGAAGCTTGAGAAGGAGACTTGAACCCAAGACCTATATTCTCATAAACTAACGCCTCACCAAGTGAGATAGTAAAAGGATTATGTTATTTTAGAAAGGAGGAAGGGGGAATTATTATTATTGTTGTTGTTGTTATTATGAGAGGTGTGAGTGCCTTTTCCTGCACAAAAAATGAGCAAAAGAAACGAAATGCAAAGCCTTACGGCAGAATATTAGATTCTCAGTTAGGCTTACCAACAACTATCACTTTTTTACTATTTCTGATTTCTCGAGATCTCACAAAGATGCGGGGAAAGAGCACACATAGCAAAAAAATCCATTTTCAATTTACAGTTCTCTTGAGATCGCATGGGGGCGCACAACAAAAAGGCATAGGCTAAAGAAGAGTGTATAGATCCGACAAATAAATAAAACCTTAATACGGGAAAAAAAAGCCGGAAATAAGCAAGAAATATTAATATCAGCCCATAAAATAGATGCTTTATACCTCCAGACCTAAAATGACATAACTTGGGCAGCCGGAAACCTTTTTTCATGAAACGAAAGGTGTTCCTCACTGTAATAGACGCTCTGGACACAACAGAGTAGTTATCCAAGCCCAAAAATGTTCAAAAATAGTATATCTACAAAACGGAATTCGCATGCAGTCAAATCGGCTTAGAATTTTGATCAACAATGGATGCGGCCCTCAAAATAGCTCTGATACCATGTAAGAATTTACAGGGTAAGTTCTGTAGATCAAGAAACAAAGGTCACCGCTCACAAACAAATCACAAATCAGTACACTGGTATAATCACATGGTTAAAACCCTCAAAGAGGGAAATAGTCCACGCTCTGAGCCAACGTGGTCACTTTAGTGAATTTATTAATATAAAAAGAAAGGTTACATATGCTCTTCTCATAAATGGTTACCAGAAAAATGACCCTCCATGCTCTTTCAATAGATATCATGGACCAATCGGGTGCTAAGCCACGGATCAAGTGTCGTTAATACCGAGGTGAGAGATAACCATCAGATCACTACAAATCGTGACCATTTGATTATAAGTTACAAATGTACATGGTAAAAAAACACACTTTACCTAGCTCTACACTAGACTAAGCTATTCTTAACTATTTCCTATGTGTCGAAATATCCTAACACCATGATATCATACTTGAACCAAGATGAAACACATAACCAGAGGTGCTTTTCCTATCATCCAAACTTCCTACAAAATCATTGTCAATATATCCAACTAAATCTTTTTTCTCTGTGTTTGCATAAAATATGTCACAATTTGTAGTTCCTACTATGTATCTCAGAATTCTTTTTGTCAACTTTCCAATGTGAGTCTTTTGGAGACTCCATAAATCTAGAAATCAAACTATCTCCTTGCATAATATCTAGTCTTTTAGTTGTGAGATACATAAGGTTTCCAACCAATATTTTGAATAGAGTTGGATTAACTCTGATCTTTCATCATACTAACTCAAGTTTTTATATGTATAGCTTGTTGTAGAGGGCTTAAATTTTCCTCCCCAGGAAACTTTTACATATTTTAGCATGCTTATTTTGAAAAATAAATTCCTTTCTCTGATTGCTCAACCTCTATACCAAGAAACTATTTCATAAGACCAAGATATGTCATTTCGAATTCTTCATCATTGCTTCTTTAAATTCATTCAATTCAAGATCACTTATTGTATAAATAATGTCATCAACATGTAACCAAAACAAGTCAAAGACTATATGCTCATTTACATTTTTGTACAAGTGGTTCAATGTTTTATACAAAATCATTCACTTGATCATGTAGCGTCATCTTGCTATACCAGGCTCTTGGAACTTGTTTAAGTTCATAGAGCACTTTCTTAATCATAAAACCTTGTCTTCATATCCTTTAACTTCATAACCTAGAGGTTGCTACAAAAATATTTATTATTCTATAATTCCATTCAAGAAGGTTGATTTCGCATCCATCAGATACACTTTCCACTTTTTCTGAGTTTTTCTTGCTAAGACTTCTCTTACGATATCCAATATGACTATGTGAGTGAACGTTTCTCCAAAGTCTATTTCTAGTTGTCAATTTCTCCTTTCTCAATCAACTTTGTCTTGTACACTGATTTCACACCAATGATATTTTTATCTCTTAGAAAATCAACCAAATCCCGAGTATCATTTTTTTCAATAGCTTATATTTTTTCATCCATAGTTTGCATGCAATTTTTAACTCTGATAGCTTCCTCAAATAATGAATGTTGAAATTACAACAATGCAAAATTTGAACTAACATCCAAATTATCATAAATATCTTTCATACTTCTCATTTTTCTCTTACTATTGCTTGATTCATCACCTGGAAGATTGCTGGGATAATTTTGATTTATTTATCTTCTTGAAGATCCACGTTGTTCAAAAATTCTTGGTGTCCTTGCTGGTGTGACTTTGATTGCTATCTTCTCTTATGATTCTTGTTGCTTTTTTTTTTTTCTGATACATCCTCTTCTTCCATCAGTGGCATTGTTGCATCAATTGTTTTGTTTACAGTCTCATTCCATAACTCTTGTTATTTGAACATAATATCTTTGCTGATTATGGTCTTCTTGGTGAGAGGGTTATATAATTTGTAAGATTTTTATTTCTCACTATAAGCATTAAATATGCATTTTTCACTTTTATCATCTAACTTTCCTCTTAGATATTTAGGCACATGTGCATATGCTACACATCATAACACTCTAAGGTGAGATACACCGCAAGAAATACATGACCATGCTTCTTCTGGCACTCTGTTTATCACGCTCTTTGCAGGATATTTTTTGATCACATAAACAATGCATGCAATTAATTCTTCCCAATACTCATTAGAAAAGTTATTTCATTTCATCATGCTCCTTTCCATGTTCATAATTTTCATGTTCTTTCTCTCTTCTACACCATTCTATTGCTGTGTGTATCTGGTTGTAAACTACCTTCTGGTTCCATGTTGTTTGAAGTAAGTATGGAATGCCCTTGAATCATATTCTCCACCATAATCTGATCTAAACCCTTTGATATGACGATCACTGTGGTTCTTTGCTAAGGATTTGAATTCTTTGAATTTTGAAAAACTTTCAGACTTATGCTTCATGAATTAAACCCATGTCTTTCTACTGAAATCATCAATGAAAGTGAGGAAGTTACATCTTACATCAATTGACTATCTTCATAAGTCTACACAATTTTGTATGAACCAAATCTAATGGCTACTTTTCTCTACATGTAACTCCTTGCTGAAAACTCTCACAGTGTTGCTTTCCCAATATGAAACACTCACAAGTACTAGAAGGTTATTTTATGGGAGGTAATCCTCAAATCATATGTTTCTGCTGCAACAATATTAAACCAGAGAGATGCAAATTCGCAAACTGAAAGTGCCATAACTAGTAATCATTGGAACACAATAGTAAAAGAATTGACCTAATCACTGTAATTCATGATGAGAGGAAATAGTTTGTTCCTCGTCATCTGCACCTTGTATATCAACACATTTCTTGGAGTCTTGTCATATATAACACACTCTTTTACGTAGAAAATAACCTTGTATCCTTTCTGCATTAACTAACCAACACTTATCAGATTGTGTTTATGACCAAGAACATAATATACCTCATAGATTGTCTTCGGCTTCCCCTACTTGGTTAAAATGTTAATTTTTAGTGTCCCATGATTTAGCAGATTGGTAGACCAAATGCACAAAGTAACATGAAACCAGTCTTTGGAGTCCTAGGACCTAGCCTTCCTAGACTCAGAGAGGTCTCTCTCTATTGTATGAAAAGGATGTGAACTTGTTTGCTTTAGATGGTTTATTTTAGGCTAGTTGTGAAGTTTAGGGTTTTGTTTGTTTCGTTGGGTTGGGGAAAATGATCAAGTGGAATAGGTGGAGTGAGAGGTCATCAAATCATTGGGCTATGGAGTCTATGAAAGTCATGGATATCTCGAAAATGAGTTAGAGTGCATCACAAGGAAAATCTAGTGTGGTCAATGGATCTTTAAGGTTATGTGTGAAGTGAGATGGACATTAAGTTGGTGAATCAAGGTAGGGAAAAGGGCAGTGAAGTATCCTTTGTTATATACCCATAAACTAGAAGGTCTCAAATACTGATAAGAAAAATATAATAATCATGAGATAGGGAAAACCATTAACTCAATGACATTACTTTAACAAATAGACATTCAAGATGAACAATTTAGTGAAACACAAAAAGAAAGAAATCCTATCTAACTTTAGTGATTTCACCTTGAAAGTTTGAAAACATTTAAGATAAAAAAATAACTTTAATCAATCAAAGAGGAAACTCTTAAACATTGTTGATCAAGCTACAAAGAACTTTGAGGCAAAATGATAGGCATGGACAAAGGGCAAGATTAGAACAAGACCTCCTTGGCTTAACTTAACAAGTAATACTTCAAAGAGAGATTTCAAAACAAAGTTTAGATAGCATCAAATAAGCAGGGCTTGCCATAAGACATATTTGGAAACTAGCATATTAATCCATTAATGAAATAAACAAGCATAAAGAGGCCTAAGGAGCAGCTAAGAATTCCTTAAACACACCCAGCAGAGGAAAACATAAAGACAATAGTAACAGGAAGGACTAAGGTGCCTCAAACAACATTTCTTAGCCTATAATTTTCTGATCTATTGCAACATAGAAGGATGGACACAATGATAAAAAAAAAAACATGAAAAAATTAGAGACACATCACCATTGAACAAGCTCAGGGATCCTGCAAGCAAGCTTTCATCATCATCAATCAAAACAAATCATTCACAAGCTCCATAAGACCAAATTGCTCTTCAACCTCAAAGAACCATGTATTTCTCTCAAAACTCATCAAATGCCAACATTAACAATGAGTCCTCAATGCTCTATTTAATCAGAAAGGAGGAGAAAAACCTAATAGAGTATTTAGAAGCCTATTGGATAATCAGAAATGTCACTATTGTCCTTGATACCTTGCAAAGCCCAAGGCACAAAATATCTAAAAAAAAATATCTTTTTGGACATTTTTAGCAAAGAAAATGATATTTTAGGTCTGACAAGCCTCTTAAAACATTCCAAGCATACATTTTTGACTTTCCCTCTGCTAAGGGCACATCACTATGTTTTAGGAGGAATTTTCATGCCAAGGGCATAGCACAGGAGCAGGAAAACTGGGTCAACTTGCAGTAGTGTTTTGAAAGCCTTCCTGATGTTGGAAAAGGCTCCGTGATGGCCCGCTGGAAAGCCCTTTGAGTTTGATTTCCAGATCTACCCTTGGTTCTATGATTTGACCTCTGCAACCTATTCAAAAATAAATAATTCCAAGGCTAGTAAAGGCACAACACATGTCCTGAAAAGCAGGCAGAATGGTGAAAATTAGGGTGTTTTTGACCCTTTTGGAGGACCAAAACAAATCCAATTGATCTGAAACTTTGTGATCATTCTACATTTGAGATGAGGATTCCAAAAGCGTGAGCCTTTCCTCCTGAATATGCTCTGAGAAAAAGCGTAGCACCAAGTGTGCTACCCCCTTGGCCTCAAAATGAGCAAAAAACCAAAACTTGTCAAAAATATCCCAAATTTACTGAATGAGTGCCTTATGGGTTTTGAGGGACCTGTAGGAAGGCTTGTGCCAAGATTCCAAGCCTAGCTTGGCATTTTTCTTCTTTTAGTGCTTGAATTTCCATGAGGGCTTCCTTTAGTTTGGCACAAGCAAGTTTGTTTTTTATGGCATAATGTTTGGTCATATTTTTCTGGAGAGCAAGGCCCCTTTTTATCTTCTTAAAATAATTGTGTTCATTCTTGTAGTACTGAATGATACATTGTGCCATTTCAAAGTCTCTCTCCCACTCCCTGATTTTTGCATCTTTTGTTTGGAGAAGTAGTCTAGTGGCCACCTCCTCATCTTCATTATCACTATCTAGGTCAATGAATTCTGGCTTTTAAGTAGTTTGTATGCCTCCCTTACCTTTCTTATCCTTTTTCATCTTTTCTTTGCCCTTGTAAATCATTTGAGCTGATGTAGATGGCAAGGTCCCTTGCCTTTTGGAGGCAGAAAACACTTGCCTTGATCCTCTTTGATATGTGAGAGGAAGAAAATCAAATTTGTTTACTAGAACTCTCTTACCATGACTGATATCAAGATTTCCTTTCCTTTCATCAATGATATCTGCATTTATGTCTTCTTCAGTTTTTTCTTGAATGCCCTCTTGAGAGGTAATTTCATTTTCCTTCATGCTAACATCACTTTCATGACCTTCGCCACTATCCTCAATCTCTTGAATGCATTTTGGGTTCATAGTGTTACTGCTATCATCATTATTAGGGCTATTAGTCATCATGTTTTCTTCTCCATCATCCTCCTCTGAGTTTGCAACATTATCATTGCCATCATTATTTTCTGTGTTGTCACTGTTAGAGGCGTCCTTGTCAGTGTCTTCATTACCGTTTGGTGTATTTTCATCATTTTCATCCTCTTCCATATCTGCTGCACTGACATTTTGTTCTAAACTGTCCTCTTCATCATTGTCATTGTTTTGCCCACTGTCATGCTCACTGTTTTCATATTTATCACTGTCATGTTCACTGCTCTTTTCTTCAAATTTTGCTTCTGTCTCTTCTTCTAATTCTGCCTTTTCATCATTTGTTCCTTCTTCATTTGTCTCTTCCTCATTGCTTGCATCTGCCTCTTTTTCATCTGTTTCTTCCTCATTTTTTGGCTCACTGCCTTCTTCTTCTTCTTCACTGTTTTTCTCAATTTCCTTTGTCTTCCTCTTCACTGTTTGGCTCACTACCTTTGTTTTCATCATCCTCTACATTATCTTCCTTATCATTGTTTTCTTGTTCTAAACTGTCTTCTTCTTCATAATCTGCCACTGTCTCTTAATTTTCATCATCATCCTCCTCATCATCATTTTCTTCCTCATGACTGTCATTTTCTGCTTGACTGTTATTTTCCTCTTGACTGTCATCATCCTCTTGAATTTCATTTTCCTCTTGCTCTTCATCACTTTCTTCTTGTTCTGATTCTTTAGGAGAAGGTGAAGGAGGAAAGTTATCTTGGGGAGTGGATTCATGTGTGGATGAGGAATCATGGTCAGTGGGGGTTGATGGAGGAATGGAAGAAGGTGGATGAGATGATGAGGGTAAAATTTGCAGAGGAAGAGGCTATGGATTTGTGAAAATGTCATGGGCGATGAACACTTCCCATGGGATACCCTGTTGCTTTAATTGATGTAACACAATCATCTTGATAAGAGAATGGTGGAAAAGTCTCTACATTTTTTGTGAAGGAGGCCTTTTTTTCACAATGTATGACATCTTATCAATACTTCTATAAAGGTAATAGGTAAAATGTAGTATTTTTTCCCTAGTGAAGTGCATAAGCAGTCTTATATGTTAGGAATAAAGTATAGAAAACATCCCCTCACATGTAAAATACTTCATGATGACTTTAATTAAAGGGGAATATCTTTCCAAAAAATGGGAAAAGGGAAAAATAGTTTTGCAATCAGCTTGGTATCTTGGTTTCAAGAAAGGTTGATAATGAATTAAGTCCAAATTCACATGTTTGAACCATTTTTATCCCATACAAGGTATTCTAGTTGCCATAGCAATTGTATTGGTGGATAACTCAAAATTTACCCCAGCTAGATGCACTTGATGATCATGGAGGTTGAGGACAAAAGTCTGGTCAATTTAGGGTGAATTTGGACTCTTTGTGCTCTTTCACAGAAATCAAAACAACCCACCTCTTGGAAATAGGAAACTGTTGTAGGGGAGGCTATCAACTCTTTGGTGTTCAAAGGTTCAAATCTATTTGATCTTCCACCCTTTCTTTGCTATCCCCTGGGCCTTTGGCCTCCCTTGCCATTGCCACCATTGCCTTCTCTAGACATTTTATTTTTTACTCTTGCTTTGAAAATAAAACCCTGAACTACTTTTGAAATGATATGGAGAGGGAAAGTGAGATGATAATGAGAATGGCGGTGATTTGCAAGTGAAGGAAAATGATGAGTGATTAACAAAGAAGTCTCAGTGTATCTTTATCGTGTAGATGGGTGAGTGTTCTTCAATCAACAAATTTTTTTAGCATGGTGACCAAGCCTTTCTCTTCCTTTAGGGTTGTTTACCTTTCTCTCTAAGTTCACCCTTTAAAATAATATGAAAGGGGGCAGTAGATATAAATAACTCTTAAAAAAAACCCTCAAGAGGTGCCAAGCAGAGACTTGGAGGAGCTCTGAGAAAATTTTGAGGCTTGCATAGCTTGAAAAGCTTCCTGGCTAAACGCATAGCACATGAGCGTAGCACTCGGGCTCCTGCATGTGTTGTCGGGTCGACCTGAATGGCCTTGCACATAGTGCCCGGGTGGAGGACAGGAGCGCAACTCCAGCAGAGCTGCACGCAGTCGGGTCGATCTTTTGCATGACTATCGGGTGGGCTTGAACGACCTTTGGTTGGATGTCGAACGAGCAAGGCTCGGGCCTATCGGGCCTTCATGCAGTGTGGAAGGGTAGGGAAAAATCGTAGCACAGGTAGAGTTTTCACGCTGTCTGGTCCTGGCTGGTGGCTTTGAATGGGTTTTTGGGCCCCCTTTGAAGGTCTGTAAGCGGGTAGCGCAAGCGCGCAACATTAGGTGGAGTGGTCTAGCGGTCTTGCACGCAGTAAACGCATAGCAGTATTTCACAGGAGCACAACGCTCCGTTACACCTTACACAAGGGTCATGCACAGTCGTGTAGCACTGTGTTCCAGGAGTGCAACACTGTGTTTTTTCTGTCCTAAGTCTTGCCAGAAACTCTGAAATCTTTCTTTGAAAACCTTCCACTCTCTTCTGCAAATGAGAAATGGGCTTGAGTGATAAATAATGACTTTTTATACCTTTGGAAAAATAATTTAAAACCAAAGCTTACCTTTGCTAATGTTTATTTTTATCTTTTTATCCCTTTACTGATATTTCTTTTACCTTTGCAGTAGGTGAATTTAGACACAAAAAAAATGATCTCTTTGTGGGTGATCTGAAAATATGATTTTATTCCCCTCTCACTAATTTTGACAGTGATATATCTATTTTGAAAAAGACTGTAAATCATGTTCACCATGTCTTCTCTTGGCCACTTCTGTTTTTCTCATGCAGGTGCCATGTAACAAATTATTTAGTCTCCTTTGTGATTCTTGGAATCTTGAAAACTTTAGTCACTCAACAGCAAACTCGTGATTTTCTTGGTGTTCTATTTTGACACTTTACCTCATGCTTTCCTTATTTTGACCATTTTGAAGACCTTTGACTGTACTTTGAAAGTTTAGGCTCCTTCATACTGATTCTCTTTACAATTTCTCCCTTTGGTGCAGTGAAACAGTGTTGCTTTGACAAACCATGCAAGTCACCTTCTGATATAATTTTTCAACTTCTGCTTGCTGCCATCATGGAGGTCTCTCATATTCATTTCTAGTTTCAAAAAATCTTCAATTCATGCACAGTTGTGCTGATGTACCTCTATCCTTGTGTTTTTGGCTTTAGCTCCTTGCTTGGCAACACTGTTTAGCCAATTAGTCATAAAACCCTGATTCTCTTTGAACTTAGGCCTGATGTCTCTCCTTTGCTGTGAATGTCCTTTGTGACGATTTAGCCTCTTTCCTTACTTCTTATTTGCCAATATCTATCTCATTCATTCCTGCAGAAATGTTTAAGATGAGCAACTGTCTTTTTGCAGAAGTTGTGCTTTGAACAAGGAGGCCTTTCTCAGAATATTTTTTGATCCATTTGGACAATAATATGCTAACCTTCTTCCTCTTTGATTGCAACCTCTTGGCACAGGAAAAACAAAGATTTAGAACATCAAAACAATCCTATGACCTGTGAAAACCCTAGGTGACTTAGTGGGAGGCCTTTTAGACTTTACTTTTGGCTAAAAACTTGCCTTAAGGTTTTTAGGTGTAAAACAGAGTTTTTGACAAAACCTATGCATTGCAGACCTAAAAACATATGAATTTTAATTATCTAAAGAGCCTAGAAATGTAGCTTGAAACCACCAATGCTTGAGGCACTTGGTGAATAGGGGAAAAGGTTAGGCTACTTGGCAGTCCAAGGTGGAAGTAAAAGGTTGGACAAGCCAAAACAGAGTGGTAAGGTCCAAGGTGGTGAAATAGTGAAAATGAGTGGCATGAGCCCATGATGGGTCTTCTGGGATTGATAGGCTAGCCATGACTTGATAGAGTAGTAAAATAGTGAAAAATTTATCCTGAGGATAATGAAGGCAGCACTTGAGATTTATAGAACTCACAATATTCATGAATTTTGTTTCTAGAAATCCAGGACAAACATTTAGTCATCTATAAAAAGAAAAAAATTATTGATGACTAACATTAACCACTCCTTTTCCATCGACATCCATAGTCTTCTCAGTGCCAAACTTTACCTTTTTTTCCTAGATTGATCCAGGTTTGCAACCAAATTATTGTTGCATGCCATGTGGTTACTTAAACCACTGTCAAATATCCAAAAATTATCAGAAGGTTCATGCATGGAATGGCGAGTTAGGAACATGGAGTCAATATTATTTGTAGTTACATTATCTCTTTTTTTTCCTTGATTGGTTATTTGTTTTCTGAAATCACGGGCATAATGACAAAATTTATTGCATTAATAACATCTCACCTTTGATTTCTAGACTCTTTGATTGTTGTTGAAGTTGTTTTTAGTTCATTTACTTTCTTGTTCCTACTATTCTCTATAGTCTCTCTGACCACCCTGTCTTCTGCCTCATCCTCTCCCTCTCGATCTTCTTCTACCTCAACCTCAGTCTCTTGAAATATAAACCTAAATTTTAAAACCGATTTCTAAGGTGGAATCCTTATTTTTTCTATCATTGTCTCATGGGATAGAAGTGATCCCATCAATTCATCAACTGTCAGCATTGTCAAATACTTGGCTTCTTCTATGATTGCTACTACAACATAAAATTTGGTAGACAAAGAATTGAGGACCTTCTCAACCACTATTTTATCTTCTATGACATCACCATATATCCTTAATTGGTTTATGACAGTCAAGATCCAATTCATGAATGAATCAATATCCTCTGTTTCTTTCATCTACAAACTTTCAAAATCTCTCCTAGTATTTCGAAACTTAATAATATTGACTTGTTCCATACCTTTATAGCTCATCTCCAAAGTATCACATGCTATCTTTGCTAAAGACATGGTCATAATATCTTGGAACAATGTTAGGTCCACTCTTTGTTGCATAACCTACAATGCTTTTGCATTCTTCTTTTTATCTTTCTTTCATTACTCCCTCTCTGCATTAGTGAGGGTTTGTTCTTCTTTTTCATCCTTAGGTTATGGAAATCCAAACTTGACATGATCTCAAACATCATGAGCCTTTAATGTGGTCTCGATCATAATTGCCAACATTTCATAGTTTTTTCCTGTAAATAGACGAAACCGTAACTCGAAACTTGGTGAAGCCATATTAAAAAAAAACATTTATTAAAATAATAAAATACTCCTTTTTGAAAAGAAATATTTTATTTTTAGATCCCTTTTATATACTTTTCAAAACGATTTATAAATTATTTAAAAAAAAACTTTTAAAAAACTTTATTAAACCCTTTTTCTTTAATATAAAGAGGAATTTATAAAACACAAGTTTTGATAAAGCCTTGAAACTTTATGAACCCATTTTATCATTTTTCCATTTTTTTTTTATAAATAAATAAAAACCTTGTCACATATTGAATTCATAAGGAAAATACCCATGTTACTCATTTCAAGAAACTCCTTATTGAACCACTCTTAAACTTGCTAATTTCTTGACTTTACATGTGCGCTTTTTTGTAAGAGCATCATCATACCTTTCGATAGGGTAGAGCGGTGATGAGTTTTTAATTCAACAAACATTTGAAAAAACAAAACTACGATGACTCAAAAAATATTGTAACTTTGAGTTAAATAAATGCACCTTATACAGTTCACAACTTACGATTGGTGCCTATAACCTGTGATGGTTTTTCCTTCATGATTTTTGAAAATTGTAAGTCTTCTTCTAGATCTTCTGGTTCCACAGATCTTGTAATATTTCCTCGGATCTGGTACCAATTTGTTGGAAAGGAAGTGGAGGAAAGGCACAAAGGTTCACACACACAAATAAGAACACAAGTTGTGTCTCTTCTATTGATCACACAAACTTTATTATTACAATGAAACCAATGAGGGGTATTTATACTTTTTCAACTAGAAACTCAAAATAAATTCATCATTCAACACAAATAAATTCTAGTTTTCCCAAAATAAGATTGAAATCGAACTCACTCACACTTGACTCAATTAACTAATACTCTAAATTTAGACAACTCTACATGTGAGAGTAATTAACTATATTTAACAGTAGACATGGGAGGACCTACCTCTAGTGCTGGAAAGCTCTAAGGAAGGATGTGTAGCCTCCCCACTAAGTGAGGAAACATTAAAAGGTAGATATTTTCTTTCATAGCCGCAACCATTTTGGCATCCCTGAAAAGGATGGGAATTAGTTTGACAAAAGATATTCATTCTTCCAACAATACTTGAAATGATGAAAAGGTCTATCTCGAGGAATAAATACAAGCAAAATGGGGTTATGAATTACAACCGTCATGTCAAAGGCTTTTAAATATACATCACAATTTTTTACCCCCTTCTCTGTATTTTCCATTTTTCATTTTCCTTCATCTCTTTACCCTAACAATAGTCCTGATGTAGTCAAAGGAGTATGTGATTTTTCCCGCGACTGGGTGGAAGGAATTATAATTATGTTTTTATATGGTGATTGTATGTATAGTTTAAATGGTTTTAATGATTAAGGTTCTCTACCATATTTTATTTATATATATTTATTTATGACTAATTATGTAAAAAAAACTGAAAGGTTATTGTTTCCATGCATTAAAAATTTAAATCACAAAATTTCATACATGTATCTATGTATGTTTGAAGTTTATGAATCGTCACTAATTGTATCTTTTATTTTTGAATTATAAATTAAGATCCCATAAGATAAGATATACACAACTTTCAAGTTTATTTCTCTCCTAATTCCAAAGCGTTTTCTTGACATGATTCCATATTAAGTAGAGTGTTTGAAAATTGTATCATGTTTTAGACAATATGCTTATCTCTATTTTTCCTCTAAAAACCTGCAAAGGGCCATGATTCATATTCAAATTATATTTTGGTGTAGGTATGTGATGAATATAGAATTTCACTTCATTCTCATCTTTGGTAACTTGCATTGGAAGCAATTTTCAAACTAATCTACACTCAAAAATATCATGATATATAAATTGTAACTGTATACATCATTAGAAAGGAAAAAATGCAAACAAGCCCATACAAAACACATGTTTGCAACAATTTTACACAAATTTCATGTCCACATATAACAAAACCAAAGGAAACAAAGCCTCTTCTGCCCTTCCTATATTTTTCCCTATGGTACCAACCCTCCGATGACTCGAATGTACGATCGGGTTAACGATGGCTACAACATTGATCTGAATAGGTGAAAAATTACTATGCCATTTTCTATTGGCTGAGTCTAGTATGAAATAAACTCTCTTATTTGTTACAACATCCTGTGAATGAGACGAAATTGAAGATGAAAAGGAATTTGATGATTGCTCCTGCCAATCTTACAAGACCATCGTTGAGAGCTCTGCCCAAAGTTGTACCCGCTGTAAAATCCCAAGTAAGAAAGGTAATAGAAATCATTGCGTGTCACAAGAAAAATAATATCGAAGAGATGAATGAAGAGAATAAGTAGAAAAGAAGACGAGGAAGCGAATTGTGGAGGAGAAGATTGAAATTCCATCATTGCCATGGCTACAACTCAACCAAACACAATACATAGGAGTGAAATTGAAATGTTGTATGAAAATTAATCTCAACCACCTCGTTAAATATACTGAAAACAACCACACTTGTGATAAACATGTAAATCAACCAAGTAAATATTTTGCAGGTTGCGGATTTTGTTTGCAAGCTAAAGGAGATGAATTAAATGAAATTCCGAGTGGGAGTACAAAATTCCCATTCTGAAACACATTAGATAATTAAAGTCAAATGGAAATTTAATTCAAGGTTTGTAAAAATGTATGGAAAAATATTAATTCGACAAATGATATATGTACTCCGCAACATAGAAAATAATTTTTGTACAATCGTCCACCCTGTGTCTTAATATTTTGACTTTGTCATGAATTAATGTATTAGAAATGTATGTTTTGATATAAAAAGTATGTAAAATTATTTTGAATAGTGGTGGATGTAAGTCTGAGAGGTCAAGTGGAGAAAATCATGGAAAATGTTGTGGTGGGCACATAAAAACATTTTTTTTACAGGGTTTGACAGTGAGTTACTCTACAACTCTCGGTGAAGTGTAAAACTCAGTAAAACTGGTGTTTTACTTGGTGAAGGATCCCCAACCTCCATATGAATGTATTTATGATGTTTTTAAATCATAATATAAAGTATAGTATGTTGCGACATCTTTATGAAAATTTCACGTCTAATTTTTACCACAACCACTCTATTTTACTCTCTTCTACTATGCGTAAATTTGTTTGAAGTTTTTTTTCCATTTAGTTGCACAAGTCAACTTTGATTTTATCTCTCCGACTGTATTTTTAGGAAGAATACTCTATTTTAATCTTTCACATGGTATCATAGAGGGTGTAAAATTTTATTTGTTAAGAACAAGTGCTTTTACTGGGAGTTAAAAATTGTTTTGAAGGCATTACTTTTGGAGCGCATTTACCAGAAGGGAGACATATTTTTTTTAACAGTAAAAAATGGCAGCATCAAGAAAAAGATTGACTAATCCCCAAATACCTCACTTTAATTGGGAAAATTATGACTATTGGGCTATAACAATGAAGGCTATGTTTTCTTCTCAAGATATTTTGGAATTGGTGGAGAATGGTTTCCAAGAACCAGTAGATGCAACAACATATAATGCTTTGAAACAAGCAGAAAATGAATTTTTAAGGGAAAACATGAAGAAGGACTCAAAATCCCTCTTCTACATTTTTCAAGTAGTTCATGAAAGTATTTTCCCAAGGATTTCAACAACAAAAAAGTCCAAGATACCCTCCAGACATCCTACCAAGGCATGGAAAAAGTGAGGACAACAAAACTAGAAATGCCGAGAAGAGATTTTGAGACAATTTGTATGAAAGTGTTTGAAAATGTAGACACGTTTTTTACAAAAGTAATTGGACTAGTTACTCAAATCAAGTCTCATGGTGAGACACTTGAGGAAAGGAGAATAGTTGAGAAAATTTTGAGAAGTCTTCCAGCAAGATTTGATGCCATTATTGTGGCAATAGAGGAGACAAAGTATCTCTCATAGTTATTAATGGATGAGCTTCACACATCAATTATTTATCATGAAAATTGATTGAATAGAGCAACAAACTCGTCATTGGAGCATGCCTTCAAGACACAAGTTTAATTTGGTCAAGTTAGAGGAAGAGGAGGATCAAATGCTAGAGGAAGAGGAAGAAGCCCACACAGAGGTGGAAGAAGTATCCCTTCAAGCTAAAGTGGAAGGGGAAACAATAAAAATCCAAGTCAAGGCCCAAGCCAAAATAAAGCACAAGGTCAGAGGAATGGTAAATCTTAATTTCAATGTCAGTATTGTAAGAAGTATGGTCATTATGCAAATGAATATAGAAATAAGAAACATGACATAAGTAACAAACCAAGTGAAAATTTTACAAAGGAAAACAAAAACCAAGATAGAATATTTTTAGCTTGTAATGTAGCATAAGAAAAATAAGGAGATGTTTGGTTTGTAGATTGAGGTTGCAACAACCACATGACATGGAACATAGAAATGTTTTAAAATCTAGATGAAAGTGTGAAATTTGAAGTGACATTAGGGACTAATAGCAAAGTATCTCTCATGGGAAAAGGAAGAGTCGACATTATAAAAAATAAGGGGGAGAAGAAGTACAATTTAGATGTTTATTTTGTCCCTGGTTTGAAGTATAACCTTATAAGCATTGGGCATCTCATGCAAAAGGGCTATATTTTTTTTTCAAAAATGATGAGTGCACAATTTTGGATAAGTCTCCAAGAAGACAGTTGATTACAAAAGTTCAGATGAAAAATAATAGAATGTTTCCTCTCAAGTTAAAACCATATTCAAAGGAAGAAGGTGCTATCAAGAAAGGCATGAGATGCACTCATCCAAAATTGGTGAAGGGATATCTACTCATAGAATAACCAGATACCCTATGTGAAGTATGTATCTTGGGAAAATAACATAGATAGACATTTCCAGCAAGAAAGTCAATAAGGGAAAAGACACATTTGGAGATTGTCCATTAAAACTTATGTGGACCAATGCAGACACCATCAATTGGTGGAAGCTACTATTTTTTAAATTTCATAGATAATTATACAAGGAATACATGGGTCTAATTCCTAAAACAGAAAAGTGAGGTGTTTGAGCACTTCTGCCAATAAAAAGCTCTTGTTGAGAAGAAAAGCGGAAACAACATCATAGCCTTGAGGACTAACAGAGGTGGAAAACACATCTCAAATGGCTTCCTACATTTTTGCAGGGAGCATGAAATTCACAAGCAATTTACAACAAGGTATACACCTCAGCAAAATGGTGTCGCGGAAAGAAAAAATAGGACCATTATGGAAATGGAGAGTATGTTGAAGGAAAAGCATTTTCTGAATGATTAATGGGCTGAAGCTATTACTTTTTCAGCATACATCAATAATAGGTGTCCAACCAAAAGTGTTAAGAATATGTTTTCTGAAGAGACATGGAGCAGAAGAAAGCATAGCGTCACTCACATGATAGTGTTTGGATGTGTGGCTTATGCACATGTCCCAGATGAGTTAAGGAAGAAGTTGGACAACAAGGGGGGGAAATGCATATTTTTTGGATATAGTGATTCATCCAAGGCATAGAAGCTCTACAATCCATTAACCAAGGAGGTCATAATCAACAAAGATGTGCAATTCATAGAAGAGGAAGCATGGGATGGAAGTTTAAAAAATACAATCAATGTGAAAATGTGTATACCACATGGAGACAAAGAGGAATTGACCTCAAAAATTAATTCCTCAATGGTGACTCCTCCTACTCCTATTCAATCTCAACAAAGAAGTCAACAAGTGACACCGTCAACAAATAATAGGAAAATGCCACGCAATCAATCAAGTACTACTCCAAGCACACTGCAAATACCCGCAACTCAATCTAATTCAAGTACAACACCAAGTGACATGTCAAGACCATCTTCCGCAAGCATAAGAAAACAAAAATTCAGAAATTTAAGTGAAATGTATTAGGAAAATGAAGTTGATAGTAGCGTTGGTATAAATTCCTTATTTGCATTGTTTTGTCATGCAGATGACCCAATACATTTTGAGGATGCAATCAAAGAATAAAAATGGGTTGCGGTGATGGATGAAGAAATAGAATCAATAGAAAAGAATAACACATGGGGGTTAGTGGATCTTCCATAAGGAAAATAAGTTATTGGAGTAAAGTTGGTCTATAAGACCAATAGCAACATTGAAAAAATGTTGAAAGGCATAAAACAAGGCTAGTTGTCAAAGTATACAAGCAACATCATGGAAGATATTATTAAGAGACATTTGTGTCAATCGCAAGGATGGAGACAATGCGTACAATGTTGTCAATTTCCATGCAACAAAAATGAAAGTGTATCAAATGGACGTAAAATCGATCTTCTTGAATGGAGTGTTGAAAGAGGAAGTATATGTTGTGTAAACACCTAGATATGAGGTAGAACGCCAAGAAGACAAGGTGTATAGGTTGAGGAAATATCTTTATGGGATGAAGCAAGCACCACGTGCATGGTATAGCAGAATAGATGCTTACTTTATGGACAATGGCTTCGAAAAATATGACGACGAACTTACTCTCTACATCAAATAGAGTGATGGTAAGCTTCTTATTGTTGTTTTATATGTAGATGATTTTAGTTTTAGGGGGAATGATGATTTCCTCATTGCCAATTTTAAATAATTTATGAAAAGTGAGTTGGAAATGACTGGTTATGTGTTTAAGGAAAACTTTTCCTTTTCTAAACATCACTTCATAGCCACTATTTTCCAATACTGCTATGGAGACAAGATTATTCTTTAGGCCTAGAACATACAAAACATCTTCTAGTCTGAGATGGGAGTCATTCTCCCTCTGAAAGGTAATTGTACCTATGTCGGTAGCGCTATACCTCCCGTCATCTCCAAACTCTATGTTCTTCTAGAGGTCCTTCTCCTCCAAGTCATTGAAGAGATCTCTATTCCCCGTCATATGGAACGAGGCACCATTGTCTAGATACCACATGCATCCTATTACAGTGATTTCCATGCATGAAATGAGAGTAAAATCAAGCTCGAACTATGAAGCCAATGCTTCACGTGCTGCAATTGCAGGCTCCTTCTTGCTTTCCTTATTTTGTGGAAAATTTGTAGCATAGTGCCCATGCTCGTGACAGTGAAAACATCTGATCTTGGACAAGTATTTCTTTCCCGCTTCGCCTTGGGATTTGTTTCCCTTGGCCTTATTTTCCTTACCGGCTAAGGCACAATATTTCTCGTCATTAGTCTTGGATGAGGATCCATTCCTAGTATTCCACCTGAATTCTTCTTGTATCAAATCCGACCAAAGTTGCTCCCAATCTGGTAGCTTCTCCCTCCAATTGACAGAGTCCTGATAACTATGCCAACTCTTGGGAAGGCCTAAAATTTATAGGCTCACCAAGTCATCATCTGCTATAGTAATATTGACACTTCCAATCTCATCTCTACATTGGATGAACTTGGTCAAGTATTTCGGAATAGTGTCACCTTTCTCCATTTTGATTTTCCTGAGCTTGTCCTTCAATGCTAACTTACTTTGGTCACTGCTGTTATGAAATAAATCTATTAAGTCCTTCCAAATAGCATATGGAGTCACCTTGCCATGGATACTCGAGACAATGTGATCTCTAACTCCCTCTAATAAGACTCGCCTCTCCCTTTCTACCTTATTTTTCCAAGCATCAAGAAGAGCGGCGTCTGCTACTGCGGGCTTAGGAATATCATTATAAATGAAGTCTTTCAACTCGTTTTCCTCCAGAACTGCCTCCATTATATATTTCCATGTGATATAATTAGAACTTCCTTCAAGTGCATATTCCAATATTAATCCATTGAAATCCATCTTGATTCGCTTGTCACTCCAAAGAAAGTATCTGCAAGTTTGAATACTGTTCAACAAAAACTCAATTTCTTCTCCACTATTGTGATTCATGGCGCTCTAATACCATGTAGAAATTATACAAACAATACGTATATCAATGGATTCAATCCTATCATGCAATATTCTAAAGCAAGATACTAAATCCTTCCAACAATTAATTTGTGGAAATTAAACACGATCGCACAATCACAACAAGTAAGAGAGAGAAGCAAATCAATCACACAACACATATATTTTCCTGGGGAAATATTGGTGCTCAAAACCCCTCTATCTATATTGTATAATGAACCAAGGAATCATGAAACAATACAGTGCACTCTTCTCACAAGAGTCTATTGCATTCTGTCGATTGTCTCACAATGATCTAGACAAAATCGACCAACACTTAGCCAATTTCCTGCCTCTGCTCAGCTTGCTTTGCTCATGCAATCCCTAGGAAATTAATCCATATTAAATAGGATAATTAGCCTTCCTTGAATGTGCAAAACATAATGGGAAATCCTATGGTTATCTCTAGTAGAAAATGGCTAATTAGTTACTAAAAAAATGACTAAAATTTGCATATAAACGACTATTTTTCGACCGGTGACCAATAGTAGCTAATTTACAGTATCTTATAATGCGATCAAGTTTTAGTCATTTTAGCTTAGTCATTAATTGGTTGTATCAATTTTGATGTCTAGTAGTATATTTGGTCATTAATTTAGTCATTGATTAGGTCATTGTAGTCATTTATTTGGTCATTGATTTAGTCATTGATTTGGTCATCGATTTTTTCATTAATTTGATTATTGATTTGGTCATTGATTTTATTGTCTAGTAGTATATTTGGTCATTAATTTATTGATTGATTTGGTCATTTATTTCCACAATTAATGACCTGGCAATTATAAAACAAAATATATTACTAAATGATCACCAGATAAAACTAATTAATGACCAAAGAAATATGACCAAAATGTTGGTACTGTTATAAGATACTGTAAATTAGCAGCTAATAGTCATATATATGAAAATTTTAGTCACCATTTGAAACCAATTAATGACCAAAGAAATATGAGTAAATTTTGGTCGTGTTATAAGCTACTGTAAATTAGCTACGTATATATGCACAATTTAGTCGTCATTTGTAATCACAAATTTATCATTTGCAGTAGTCATTTTTTTTTTGGTAGTTTCATATTCATTATATAAATTACTACTTTATTAGTTTATATTCATTTCATTTACTTTCGTTAACAATCGTTATAAGAAACTAATTTAGCAGTATATTAATTTTATTTATGTTCATCATTAATAAACATAAGCTACTAATTTAGTAGTTTTAGATGGATTTTATTTGTTCATTATTAATCAACATAAATTAATCAATATGATTTTGCAACTAAATTTAATAAAAATTTCATAAAATGTACATGTTCATCTAATATGAAAACATAAAGTTACATATGTTAATTACAATACTATGTAATATCCAGTGCAACTATAAATAATTCCAACCACATAAATTATATTATATAAAATTTCAAGTATTACAATATGAGTTTCCAACTTAATATTAGTTGGAGTAAAATTTACACATGAAATAATGTTTCATTACTTCAAAAATTATCGTTTTCTTGCCAAGGCATTGCAAGTGAATTCACCAACTCTGATTGTTTTGCCAAGGCATTGCAAGTGAATTCACCAACTCTGAAGACTTGATCATCAACCTCTATGTGTGTCTTATGCAAGATATTGGCTCTATGGGTACCACTAGACCAATTCTCTTCTCTCTCTTTAATTTTCATTTTGTTGCTCTAGTGTTATTTGTTCTCATCTTTCTTCAATCCTTGCTTCTTACCATCAATACTGAGTTCCTTTTCTGACGAAAAAAAAGAAAGAGAGGATACACTGCAATGTATAAGACATGAAATTCGATGACCACTAGAATATAAACTAAATTGGGCTATAAAATATTTATACGATATATACCTCAACATCATCAATATTGTTAATGCAATTTTTCCCCATAAAAGAAAGAAACTTGAATAAGCTTTCTTCAGTTGGGAAATAGTGGCAACTATGTGGCCTGATGACCTGTAAAAACAAAGAAGACAAAATGTCACAAATAAACACAACAAAGCTAGAAATTTCTAATAAGAATGTCTCATGCTCCACTTTTGTAGTTATATCATTTCCTCTAGTTATCTCCAAGAAGTAGCGAAACTTCAACAATAAAACTGGTCAGTAGAAATCTAATGGGCGGAGAAAAGTATTGTTGACACAAGATTACAACAAGAAACTAAAAAAGAATAAGACAAGACTTTGTAAATTGCGATACTAACTGGGAATATAGCTTCAAAATAGTAATCTTCAATTATCAACCTACTATTCCAGGAGAAAAAGGAATCCAATTCCCATAAGCCAAAAAATTATGTATGCCACATGTTTTCCCTATAATTAATTGAGCGAGATTAGCACATGCAATTTCCATTTAGAATCTATGAAACAATTCTATAAATATTCAAAGCAAACTTAATGCTACTCATTCATTTTTCTCTGATGTAGAAAAAACTGAATGTGCTAACATGTTTTTAAGCTGGAGAGTTTTGTAATTCAATGTGTCCAAAATCATTTCTTATTGTCATGATTTTTATTTTTAATGATAAAGCAATGGGCCTATATTTGATCAAAAAATATATCTTTCAGAATATATTCCATTTCTCTAATTCAATGCTAAATTTCCTTCCAGTTTATGTCGTTCAAACAAACTGGAATCATATTCCTTTAACAAGTCACTGTTGTAATATACTACTAAACGAACAACTACGTAATGAAGTTAGTAGTGGTGGAATAATAATAAATCACAAATATAGACAATAAATAACACCATTATGTCCTAGGCATGCCAAGTCTTTATCCTCTTAGTTGGAAATATTTCTTCATGAAAATAACTGATGCGACAAAGGCTCTCATTGCAAATGCACGCATCTAAACTAATCTCCAGCTTGCATTTTGAAAAACGGTGGGAAAATTTTCTTTTGCAAAGTTTACAGCCAATATGCCTCCTCGACGGTGAAATGTATAGGTATTTTTCTAGTTTTTCCATAATTAAGCCTTTTAGCGGATTAGAAATTGAAATAACCTTAAAAATAACCATTAAAAAAAAAAAAATTTGTCAAGCGGTGCCCTGGATCTATTAGAAGCTTATGGGATATTGGTGTTGCATAAAATTCTGAGCCGCCGCATATAGGTACTAATGATAGCTAGCACCATTTTGGGGCGGACAGAAGAACATTAAAATAATTTAAATCAAAAATAGCTAAAATAAAAGGCGGTGCGCTCATTTATCCAGGCACACCGTTGACCACAGGAATCACAGTGCGGTGCATTGATGGAATTATCCACCTCGGTGTATGTTAGTGCCTACATTACACGGTTAAAAGGATTAGCGATTAAACCGGTAAAAGACTACACCATGAGATATGTAATTGTCTCTGTATTTAGTCTTAATGAAAGAACCTCTGTGTCATTAGCGTATATTTCGATCAGTGCACCACTATTGAACTTTGATAAATTTAACGATTGCTTGAAAAAATAGATAGATGCGTAGGCAGGTGCATTGTATTTCATTAGGGGCCCCGGTACCAGTGCTCTATATTCTTAAGACGCACCGTGACCGGTGCGTGACTGTTTTTATGGCGCACCAACTTGTCTGTTTGTTTTTTTTTCAAAATATATATATATATATATATATATGTATATTCCTAAATACATGTCTGTTTTAATAATTTTTTATTTATTTAATATGGCAATGATTTAGAGAGAAGAGGAGGAGCAACAGCAACAACAGGCTGAACAATATGACATGATTCACCAATGGGAGGCCCAAGAGAGGGAGAGAGATGCATACCCTTTCCCTATTACTGCAGATACCCAAGAGATCCTTAGGTAGGTAGGCATCCTCAAGTTCTATGAGGAGGCTAATTCCCTAAAGGTACACATTGTGTTTCTGAGATATCTTATCCGCAGGTGGAATGCCCACCGACAGGCTTTCCAGGTTGGTCATGACCAGTGGTACACACCCACTAAGGAGGATATTTATTTTATTACAGGACTATCGAGGAGAGGGGTGGATTTTCCCTCATTCCCAGATGTGCCAACTGGTTGTGCAGCAGGGAGTCAATTAGTTTACGCCTAGAGATACATTGGAGCACATGTACGGTCTCCTTCAGAGTTTCAGGTACCTAGAGGTCAGTTACGTATAGGTGCTTTTGGTAGATAGGATGTGCAGTGCCTCTCCCTTATCATTTCGACCATTTTGCACAACACCAGTGACGGGCAACGCATTAGTTGCTCGCTTTTATATTATGTTGATTCTTTAGTACAACAGCCACGACTTGTCAGGTGGTCTGCCATTTTTTTGCAGCAGTTTTGTATGACCTTAGATAGATGTCGTGCTCATGCACAAGGGAGGGTCAAATTCCCTTTTGCTTCAGAGCTGTTTTGTTTATTTTTTGAGAGGTTTCCAGAGATGAGACCTAGTTTTGTTCGACAACCTTGTAGGCCGATGTTTGAGGCCCAAATACACATGTGGGGGCAGATGATGCCCAAGAGGGGAGACACTTTGTTTCCAACCAGGATATCACATGATTCACTAGACTTACTAGCCAATGTTGACGGGCTGCATCCCTTCATTTTGGTCCCATATGCCTATGTTGGCTTAGATTGGCGAGGGTGTCCCAACATCCTCTTCACAACTGATGAGCCGCCAGATGATAAAGGCAATATTACTGTTTTATTTATATTTATTCTAACATGTTCTTAATTAACTTGTTTTTATTAAATTGTGTAATGAAATTGTCTAATTATTGTTGTGTACTTGTATATATTTTGCAGACATTGGCTCTTTTGATGGTGAGGAGATGCCAGGTCCACCACATGATCCAGGTGTGGATCCTGATCATGACAATCAGGATATGGATGATGTCGAGCATGATCATGATGAGGATGAGGCCGATACAGCAGAGAGACATGCTCATGCTCATCATGGTGCACCGATGCTGCCTTTTTCTAGGTGTGGTCAACCTGAGACCAGATATAGGATGAAGTTGGCCAACCAACTCGGTGCATTGATTGTTGATGCAGGCATTAGGCCCGCTCATTATAGAGACATAAAGGCTGACGATAGGCTGTTACGAATGTGGAGAGGCATACCGCGTGACATGTACAACTTGATGCGGCATGTCGTAGGAGCTACGACAACAGTTATGTGACTCAGGAGGACTGTCCATAGCTATAGGCATAGTCGAGCTGCAGCATGTGATCGATGAACATGAGTCCACGAGTAGTAACTCACATGCATCTCATGATCGTTCACCTTGCGGCGCACCTGATGAGCATGATGCTCCACTGGCAGCATCTGACAGTCATCATGGAGATGAGGCTGGGCCATCGGCCGGCACATCCATTTAATAGCCTGCAGCTACATCAATCAGTACTAGTCATAATGATCATGAGCAGGCTAGACCATCGACCACTGAGGCTGGACTATTTACTAAGCAGGCCTCCACTACTACTGCTCATATTGATGTTGTACTACCACTAGCGGATGCATCCATTAGTACTAGTGATCATGATCATGAGCATGCTCGACCATAGATTGTCGAGGCTGCACCCAACTTTACTAAGCAAACATCCACTTGTAGTATTGCTATTGATGTTATTATACTACCACCAGTGCCTGATCCATGACATTTATATTACAGTTGTATATTTTTAACATTATCCAGTTATATATATATGGTCCATGTATTTTATGTTCATGTTTCATTTGTACTTAATTTTCATGTTGGTGATCATCATGATGTGGCACATATTTTTAGGTCATGTTAGATATGTTCATTTAATGTTTAGCTTACAAATAGATGTGTATATGTGATAACATGAGTTATTTGACATATTGAGATGTATATTTGATGTTTGAATGTGTTTATTAGTCGAATATGATGTTTGTACAATGGTTATCATGATCGTGATGATGTTTGTTAATTAATTTAATATTAAATGACCATGATATTTATTAAATATTATGTCGTGATTGTAATTTTAATTTAAATTTTAATTGTATGTAAAATTGTAAAATTGTATTTGTATTTGTACTTATTGTAATTTAAACTATAATTGTATGTAAAATATTTATTAATGTAAAATTTTAATTGTAATTGTAATATTTAATTTATTCTAAAATGATTGTAATTGTATATATGAAAAATTGTAAAATTGTAATTGTATGTAAAATTCTAAAATTGTAATTGTAATTATATTTGTAATTGTAATTTTAATTGAATTGTATGTAAAATATTTATAAAATTGTAATTGTAATTGTAAATGTTGTTAGGGTCCCGTGATTTGGCTGATTGGCAAGACAAATGACAGTGTAACATCAAACCAGTCTTTGGAGCCCAAGGACCTAGCCTTCCTGGACTCAGAGAGGGCTCTATCTATTTGTGTAAGGGATATCTGTGTGTTTGCTTATTGTGTTATGATTTTAGGCTAGTTATGAAGTAGGTTTTTGGTTTTGGTTTTTAGGTTGTGAGGGATGAACTGAGAAAAGACATAATATAGGTGAAAGGATGTCAGATCAACTGGGCTATGGGGTCGAAAAGGTCAAGAAAGTTTTCAGATGGTGATACAAGGTTGTTGAAGGGCCAATTTGATTCGAGGTAGAATGGATCTTTGGGAAAAATGGAGTAAGATGGACATCAAGTTTTTGAATAAAAAATGATTTCAAGCACAAATAGTTTAATAGCTGACATAAACATGGTAGGGAAAACCATTAATCATGAGAAATGTAACTTTAATCTAATCAATGCATAGAAATAAACATTCAAGACATGCATAGAGATATATAACTCTCTAACTTTAGGAAATGGCTATCAGAATTTGGGGAGATACACTTAAGACAGAAAAACAACTCAAATTACTATGCCTGAACGCCTAAACAAAGTACTTCAAGCTATTGAGCACTTTGAAGACAAGATTTCATAGTCTTAGGCAAAGGGCAAGATCAGAAAAATACCTCCTTGGTTCAACAAATGACAATCTAATCAGTCAAACAAAAGTTTCATAGACGGAGCTATGGCTAGCCATGAGTGAGCAGAGCATACCATAAATCATACTTAGCATGCATAAAACCATGAATGAAACAAGAAAACAATATTCTCAAGTTATTAAAGAGAAATCAAGAATTCTTTAATGTGACTAAGAATGAAGAAAACATGGAAGCTATGAAGAAACATGAAATTTGAGGTGCCTCCAAGGGCATGTCTCAAATTTGTTCTCTACTGTCCTATAGAAAGCAAGAACATGGATTTATGAATGAAAACTAGGAAACAAAACAGAGAGAGAGAGACACTATACCATTCTACCAAGTCATGGAATCCAACAACAATCCTCTTTCATCATCCAAGAACATCCAAGAGACTATCCAAAAGCATGAGACAAGTATTTCTTCCAAATATTATATGACCATATATTGCTTCTATTCATCAGGTACAGCCTCGTTTACAATGAAAGCCTTTGGAATATATAGGCCAAAGTGAGGAAAACCCCTCGGTTCAACTTGCAATCTCATTGGCCTATCCAAAATATTTGATTTTGTCCTTGAGGCTTTGCAAAGCCCAAGGCACAAAATATCTAAAAAATGCTAAAATAGGAAAATATATTGACTTTTCATAACTTATCATGTACAAAATAGCTAAAAGCACATGAAGTAAAGTCACTTTTGAAAGGTTCAATTTTTACAAAAATACTCAAAAAATACATTAGCAAAAGGTCACCTGACTTGCCGGCAACTTTTGGAGGCCTTCCCGATGTCGAAATGAGGCCCATGATAGCTCGTTGGAAAGCTATGAGTGTCTAATTTTGGAAAATATTTATTTTTATCCCAAATTACCACTAAAAGTCCTCCAAAAATAGGTCTGTGTGAAAAAACCCAAAAAATAAGCCTTGCTGATAAACGGGGCAGAGTGTAGAAAAAGCGAGTGTTTCTCACCATTTTGGGGGAGAAAAAGATCTTCAATTGTTCTGAAAATCACTGAGTATGTGCCCCTGAAAATATGGCATCCAATGATACCATTCTAATATTTTGATGATGTCTCAAAATGAAATGGTGATGCCCATGAGTTTTGGCCAAAAACCCAAAAATGACAAAAAACCAAAATATGTCGAATTTCGCCCAAAATTGGTGAGCATGACCCTCAAGGGTTTTCAGCAACATGTTGTGAAGCACATGCCACAATTTTGAGTCTTGAGGTGTCTTTCCTCAATTTTTGTGCCGGGCGCTTCCCTTTAGCTTCCTTGAGTTTTTCCTGAGCAGCCTTCAACTTCCGCCAGGAAAACTGATTGAGCTTTTTATAATGCCCGATCATCCTCCGTTGAAGGTCTAAGTCCCTGTTTTCCTTCTCCAATTTCTTCTCCAAGTGATCATTAACTCTCTCAAGCCATGCTTCCCGATTTTTCTCTATCTCTTGTTCGAACAATGCAGTGAGAGGGGTAGATTGGAGAAGGGCATTTTCTTCTTCCTTTTGTTTCTCAAGGCCTTTTTTAGCCCCATGGTTCTTGGCCTCTTTCGCCTAGGCTGATTTTCACCTTCACTTTCCTCGAACTCACCCATGAGTTCTTCCAATATCACCTGTGCTTTGGAGGCCTCTTTTTTGTATCGGATGGCCCGTGTCTCATATACAGCCATATGGACACTCATTTGCTTGTTTTGGACTTGAAAAAAGTGATTGAAGTTCCCAGCCCTATGAAGATCAGCCCTCAAGGCATCAATTTGGCTTTCTCTATGGATGAAGAGATTTTCTAGGATCTGGGATTCATTATCACTATCATCACTTTGGATTTGGATGATGTTGAATTCCATTTCCTGTTCATGACTGCTTTCTTCCTTGTCCTTCCCTTTGCTTTGGGTGGCTCTTCTAGTACTCTTCCTCTTGGGCAATTTTCCCTTGCTTCAGAGGGCCCTAGTCACATTTGGAGTTACAACTCTAGGCACGCTTTTCTTTGCTGTCCGGGGCTTGGTGATTTTCGGAGAAGAGAGCATGGACCCTTGCCTAGGAGAGGCAGCTAGCACATGCTCCATGGGATCTTTACCCTTGTCACTTTGCACCTTATTTTTTCCACCGTCTTGGAGTTATTTATGGATGCCTTGGCTATCCTTTTGCACTTCCCTTTGAGGGCAGTGCTCCTCACTGTGTTGCAAATTTTTATCCTACTGCCCCTCTTCTTCTTGAGGTTACTGTTCCTCTTGAGGAGGCTGCTGTTCATCACCCTGAGGCTGCCTCTGCTCATATTGTTGTAGCTGCTGTGTATCATGTTGTGGCTGCCCCTGTTTATCACCTTCATGCTGCTCCTGTTCAACATATTTTGGCCGCCCTTGTTCATCACCTTCATAATGCTCCTGTTAAGCATCTTTTGGCTACCCCTGTTCATCGACACATTCATACTGCTCTTGTTTAGAACCTCCATGCCCTTTTTGTTCTGTCTCAATGTGATGTTGCTCATCAGCACTTTATTCTCCATCCTGGTCATGCTCTTCTCCTTCTTCAGGCTCCTTTTTTTGTTCTGTGGTAAACTTGAGCATTTTGGGAATAGGTCTACTAGAAGAAGGCGAAGGATGGTGAGTAGGAGGTGTAGGGGATGTATGAACTGGAGGGACAATGGAGAAATCCGGATGGATGATGAAAGTATCCCAAGAGACCTCCCTCTTTTCAAGATGATGAAGAATGATGACTTTGATGAGAGAGTGATGGAAGAGGCAGGTTGTTTGCTATGAAGGAGGCTTCTTCTGAACAGTGGAGGACATTTTTTCAATGCTCCTGTGTAAGAAGAAAGGAAGATTTAGCAATTTGGCCCTAGTTAAATGCATGAGTAGTCGAATGTGATAGGCATAGACTCGGGAGAATCTTCCCTCACAAGTGAAGTATTTCATGATGTTCTTCATGAGGGGGGCGTAGCTAGTCAAAAGATATGAGAAGGGGAAAATGGCAGGACATGAATCTCTGTGCTCAGGCTTTAGAAAGAGCTTGTAATCTTCTGAGTCCATGTGGCTTTGTTTAAACCACTTCTCCCCAATATAAGGGATTTTAGTGGCCTTGGAGATGGAACTTGGAGAGAATTTGAAGTCTAGGTCTGCCAACTGGAAATGCTTGTCTTGAAACCTCAAAGCGCAAAGATGTGTCAAAGGAAAAAAGCTCTTCACCTCTTGCACTCTTTGACAAAAATATAAACACCAAACCTCATGGAAATTGAACAAGACTGATGGGTGGGCATTCACTTCTTCAGTGGAAACAGGCTCAAATCTCTTATGCAAGCCACTCCTACTATCCTGCCTGGGAGGCATCATGTTTTGAATGCTCTCTGTAACACCAAGCTGCCTCAAATGGCTTTTGAAATGATTTCTCAAACAAAACTCTATCCTGTTTGTTAGTCACTGTTTGATCAAGGCAAATTTGCCCCAAAGGCTGTGTGAAATGTTTCTTTAATATCAGCTCTCTGCTCCTTCCAAATCACTGCTTGTCTTCCTTTGTATGCCAATCAAAAAATAGTTATAATAACAAGCACACAGACAAACAAAAAGGTACACATAGTCAAATGATCACTGTGTTGGGTAAGGTCACAAAGCTTTTCTGTGTTTTTGGTATAAGCAAGACAACCTTGTAGAAAAAAAACACCCCTCCCAATCAAAAACACTTCTCTTGTACTTCACTGTTTCACATACACAGGTAGACAAAACACCTTCAGACTGAGTTAAAATATTTTTCACCACAATTTGTTTTATGGGACCAAAAGAAGGCAGCAATAGTCTCACTGTTTCACTTATTCAAAAGGAGACATTCTTTGAAGGTGACAAGGCATTCGAACTAAGACTACTGCTTTCAACATAGGATCATTGATGTCACCTCACCATCACTGTGCTTTCCTTAAAACCACTGCTTTAGCTTCTAACAATGTTTTCACCATAAAATTGGCTGACAGAGGTTAGCTTTTCCCTATCATAGTTAGGGCATATTTAATGATTGACAAAACCTCTAACACTGTTTTTACCTTTCAACAGCTGCCTCCACCTTATAACACTGTTTTTACCTTACACTTGGCTGACAGAGGTTATGGTTTATCACTGTCTTGGTGGTGGCTTTAGGCTTGTTGAAATTAATATGAATACTCTAATAGCCTCCCACCGTAACAAACTTTGTCAATATTTACCAAAACACATTGATTTATACCAAGAGCTTCATTTTTTCAATCACCATCTAGTAGCTCGAAAATATGAAGGAGGTAAATGAGAATACCTTGAAGATGGTTGGCAGTCTTGGTTTGAAGAGTTGAGAAGCTTCAAGACTTGTTGAAGGCGTTTGGACCATTAAAACATGCGCGACATGTTGAAATGGGAAGGCGTTGCGCAATAGAAAAGGTGTCGGGTCGATGATGGGCGGTCGTGACTGGCGCCTACAAGTGTGCCGTGCGCTGCTACAGGCGCGCCGCGCAGCAATACAAACTATTCGTAAACTGACTCCTGAACACGCCGTGCACTTTTCCAAGCACGCTGTGCGGTCTCAAAGCTTCAAACTTCTGCAAACTTGCTCGAAAATTCCTTGTTTCGGTCAGAGAGCAACATAGGGGAGTATTGCCCGTGCTTTGAATTTGCAAAATATATTTTGCAACGGTTAATCTACCCCTTATATTTGAAAAAATCAATAACCCTTTGAAGTGCCTTATGAAGGTTTTAAAACCTTTTTGAAAGAAAGGCATTGGTTGCAAAAAACAAAACATAAAACACTCGCCTTTGCAGTTTTATTATTTTGAAACATTTCAAATTCCAATACTTGACCGGGATCACTAAAGTGTTGTAGATGACACCTTTGAATATTTTCCGTAGATGTGACATTTTTCAAAGTGAAGGAATCATCCTCAAAGACACAATTTCTCTTATGTTCTCTCATCTAGGGAGGAAAAATATTTCTTGTGTCCATATCTGTTTTGAAAAGGCAACTTTGCTCAAGACCATCAACTGATCATAGAAGCATTCTTTAAATGAAATTTCTCTTTGGCATGTGGGTGAAACTTAGTTGTATTTCACCTAGGGCTTTACTATCATCTTTGATATATTTCCATAAGGAATAGGCCTTTATTTGTAACAGTGGCATGCTTTATTTTCTTTGAGTGTTGTTTCTGTACTTGAAACACCTGCCATATCCCTCCTTACACATTTATGAACCTATGTGTCTATTTGCAAAGCCTCTTTAAGAAAACAAAGCTCAGGTTACCTTTTTTGTCCACTTTATTGAAAGAAAACTCCTCATGAATCAGGAAGAACATAACTTTCTTGAAAAGTAATCAACACTCTTTGGCCTGTGTCTAACCCATCTCTCAACCTCAGCAAGGTTGTTTCATTTTGCCTCTAGACTGCTTTTGAAAGAAAACTCTGATAGGAGATAAAAACAACCTCTTGGATTATTATAGTACCCCTGCTTTCTCTTTGTTTTTAACATCATTTCTCTGTTCAGAAGCCTTCAACTGTCTCCTATTGTTCTTAAAACTTGTCTCTCAGTTAGAGAAAATCCTAAAATCAATCACTTCCCTGGCCCTCTGCTTATGAAGGAGGCCTATTTTGACAAATGCATGGTTTCCTTTCAACCTCTGTCTCCACCAAATGAAGAATGTTTGATGAACATACTGATAGTGGTTTCCTTTATACATGATGGCAGAAGTTAGTTTGAGACCAAGACTGTTTGACTCCTTTGGACATCTTATTAATAATATTTCTTCATTGATGATCAACCCATTAGCTTCACATTGTAATTCAATAACAGTGAAACTCATGCAAACAATTTTTAAAATAACCACTGCTTTGCCTCTGCCTTTAACATCATTTTTATTCAGAAACCTTCAATTTTCTTCCACTGTACCTAAAATTTGTCTTTACAGTTAGTGAAAAAATTAAAAACAAATTTTATCCCTGGCCCTCTGCTTATAGATGAAGGAGGCCTTCTCAGTCTTCAACCCTCTGCTTATAGAATGAAGGAGGTTTTTCTCAGTGATGCCATTTCATCGTCTTTTAACAGTGTTATTTTTCCTTTCACTGCCTTTTCATGCTTGAGCAAATGAAGAATGACAAATTGATAATAGTTAAGATGGGCACTTCTCTGAGACATGTAATTCTGCTTTTCAAATATCTTTGTGCCTCTTTAGACATCACAAGCAGTTTGGCTAGTATTTGCAAAGCACTTCTTGTCATTCATAATTTACTAACCTTTGACTGTGATCGCATGAGCTTAATGAAACAACTCTCTTCCCTGTAGCTGCATCCTAGGCTCAAAATCACATGAGAAGCAGCTGCCTTCTCATGTTGAGCCAAATATTGTCTTCTGGGATGCTGGTACACTTCTGCTCTTGAAAGATCCATTGAAACACTATAAAACCACCTAATATCAGTTTGACCTAGGGCATGTGCATTGCTGAGACTTTAGGGCTTGTTAGTGGCGTGACTCAAGGGTGTAACCAACTTTATTTGCACAATGGGAAGGTCTGTTATGACTGGTCTGTAGCAGATAGAGTTTCTTTGGCTTTAGGATAGTTTTCCAAGGGAGAAATGCCTAAAGTGCCACTACCTAAGTTAGGGGAGACTTCTTTGGATAGATTTGGATTTTTTTCTTTGGAGCTGATGGACAAGCTAGTATGGCTGAGGCTAGATAGGGCTTGATAATGAGGTTTCATCTCGTCATGGGCGGATTGAAAAGGTAGGAGGGAAAATTTTTTTTATGGGTGTTTTCCAGCTGGCAAATTTGACAATTTTTTAGACCGACTGCTAGAAAACTTGGTTGTTACAACTAGTCATCACCAACAAGTGAAAAATACTGATGAATAACAAATGTAATTTTAAGTAAAATTGTAAATGTAATTGTATGTAAATTCTAAAATTGTAATTGTATTTATAATTGTAATTTTAATTGAATTGTATGTAAAATATTTGTAAAATTATAATTGTAATTGTAAATGTAATTCTATGTAAAATTGTAAATGTAATTCTATGTAAAATTAAAATTGTAATTGTAATTCTAATCATAATACATGTATGTGAAATTAATGTAAAATTGTAATTGTAATTTTAATTCTAATTGTAATTATTGTATTTTAATTGTAATTGTATGTAAAATATTTTTAAAATATTTTAGATTTTCTTTGGCTTTAGGATAGTTTGCCAAGGGAGAAATGCCTAAAGTGCCACTACCTAACTTAGTGGAGACTTCTTTGGACAGATTTGGATTGTTTTCTTTGGAGCTGATGGACAAGCTAGTATGGCTGAGGCTAGATAGGGCTTGATAATGAGGTTTCATCTCGTCATGGGCGGATTGAAAAGGTAGGAGGGCAAAAAATGTTTATGGGTGTTTTCCAGCTGGCAAATTTGACAATTTTTTAGATCAGCTGCTAGAAAACTTGGCTGTTACAACTACTCATCACAAACAAGTGAAAAATACTGATGACTAACAGTGACTCCATTTGGGGAGGGCAGCTCCTTTTCAGGAGGTGTCCAGAATTTTAGATCTTTGGCTTATGAATACCAGTTCCTTATCCATTGGCGCAAATTTCATTCTTCCTTGATGTTATTTCTGAAAATTGACAGCATGATTAGCATCAATGATATTTCTACCTACCCCACTATCTTTCCTAACATTTTTTCTTCCTTTGGGTGCATTTGAACTAGCAACCCTTTGACAATATATATATATATATATATATATATATATATATATATTGAAAAATGAACCTATCTAGTTCTACACTTATATCTGCCGGGAATTCAGATTAAGCTGATGAACTCCTTCATTGCTCTACCTATGCTAGATCAGCTGTCAAGGTTAAGTTGTTTGACAGGATTTTGTTTTCTAATCTAAACATGAAATTGAAAAATGATAAAATCAGGGTTAGACAGTCTGATTTGTCATGTACTTGCGGCATGAAAGAAAAGCTGCACACAAATATTATTTTTCATAAAATGGAAACTAGGAAAAGCGGGGCTAGGATACACAATTTGTTTTTCATTCCCGCTTCCCTCTTTGGTTCTGTTTTGAGCATGTGGAACCAGTATCTTTCCTAATCTACTCTCTTTGATAAGTCAAGCTTACACAATGTTGACCATCTTTTCCACTCACTAACTTATCAGCAAATAAATTTAAAACATGTTCAACTATGATTAGGCTAGATAACTGAACAAGACATTTGAGCACTAGTAGCGACATTTAGGCTTGCGCGCTTTTGAATGACTATTTTTTTTTTGAACATGGGGCCTTCTTTCTATTTTTGAAACTGCCCTATTTTCTATTTTTCTATTGTTTTTGAATTTTCTGTTTTTATCTATTTTTCAAACAATGGTATATACAATGATTGAAAATGTTTTAAACTCAGAAATCTTGGAAATGGCGAAACTTAAGCATCTTATCCTCATAAGGATCTCTTACCACTCTTGGTCCACTGAACTCTTGAAAAGAGAAATTTGGAAAATTCTCTCTTTCAAGCATGACATAAGGATTCATGCATGAATCTTTGAACAAACCCGTATCTTCCCGCTGTACCTCTTGATACCTCCGATTTCCACTCCTTCCTTTACTATACATCTTTTTCAAGTAATGCATATATTCTTTGTCATTCTTGAAATATATAATGACATCATAAAGGTATGTCAACATGAAGAAATTTAGGACTGGAAACATGGCTTTTAGGAGCATATTTTTTATATCCGGTGGTTTTGCAGTTCTGAATTTGAAACTGGAAATACTTCCAACATACTGGAAAAAATCTTTGAGCTGTCTATTTTGCAATGGAATCAATTCGCTATACCCTGAAACATCATCTTGCAAAGACATATGATTAAAAGCACTTATCATTGGTATATCATGGTCTTGGGCAGGAAGGATAAAATTTCTGTCACCAGGATGTGTACTGGTGTTTTTGAAATCAAAACAAATCCTATGACCAACTATTTTATCTTTGACTATTACTGATTGGTTCAGATTTTTGTATTTTATTTTGTCGAAGTTGTTTCTTGGAGTGATGGTAGTGGCATAGTGTTTCTCACTGTTTTCTCTATATGAAGTAGTATTTTGAATGATATTGCAAATTCTAGTAGTTCTAAGTCTTTGTTGGAGTGACAGATTTTTAGCCAGTTCAAGTAACTCAGGTATACTTGGACTGCAGTCATCATCTTTGCTCATAAAAAGTTTATTCGACATTTTTTCTGGATTTGGAGCTGTTATGGCTACAGTCAAGGTTTCATTTGCAATGGTAGAGTTATGTGATGGTAAATCCTTGAGGTATGGTAAGATCATTAAGTTTCCCTGCCCCCTAGTTTCAAAAAGGTTTGTGATATGTAAGTCTTTTAATGCCTTTGTTCTGAAAAAGTTTCCTGATGTTACTGCTGATGTTTGACTAAGGTTTGAGAAATTCGCTTGATAGTACATAATGGTTTGTGCTTCTTTCTCTATTCCTATTTCAAAAGGAGCACACTTACTTTCCTCAAGACATAGCTGTTCATGATCATGATAGTTTTGAGTGTCCATTTCATCATAGAGAACTAGGGGCAACTGATGTGGTGGGTCTAAGTTTGTTTCAAATCCTTCTGACTATTCTTCAATGTCCTCATCAGTGTGTAGAATGAAAGAATTCAGATTGGAATGGAAGGAATACATCGAGATGTTATCTGGCCTCTCTTGGCTATTGATCATGTATTTCATGTGTGACTCTCGATAGAGTATTCTAGTTTGGTCAAACGCAGGAATAATGGCATAGGACATATCAACTTGAATATTTCCTTGGAGCTTGGCTCCCCAAGATCTGGATAGAAGCATTCGGTACTTGGGAGGGATTTCTGCTACCACTATGTCCATGATCAGATGTTTTGCAGGTACTTGGGCCAAACTGAAACAAATATCTTTGATCAAACCTAGAAATTTGACTCTACTCGAATCAAATGAATATAAGTCTTTGTATGGTCTTGTGATTTCTAGGCCTAATCTTTCTATTACAACCTTCGGCATGATATTATGCGAGGCTCCGGAGTCTAGCATGGCATTATGAAGGATTTGGTCATGGATATTCAGACTGATGTAAAAGGGAAGAGTGGTTCCTTCTTGGAATTTTCCTTCTATTTTCGGACCAAACAACACTTCAGGAGTGTCATCAACTAGATTAAGGGTGTTCGCATCATTTCCTATATTCAGGAATTTTAACACTTGGGATTTATAAGAGCCTTGGGCGACAAGTTTAGTGAGAGGCATGGTAATCTTTATTTTGGCGATTTCTCCCTCAAAACTGAAAGGTACTTGTAGTTTAGACAGGTTCGCTTCAACTTTTTCAGCCATGACTTTCTCTATGTTCTGAGTTTGTTGGCTTTGTTTTGGGATTTTGTTTGTCACAGCCATCTCGGGAATATTTGTGGAAGTACTAGGAGCATCTGAGCCAAGACTTGTTTGGGTAAATTTATCTTTGTTTTGGTCATTTTTCCTGACCATGATTTTGTTGCTGTCCACTGCATTTTTAAGGATGGTATTAGGAGTTTTAGCAGTGTCTGAGATGTCTTGGTTTTTTCTGCTTCTAAGGTCATACTACCTATGAGCTTCTACTATGGCATTCTGAAAATCTATGGCAGGATCCTCGGGATCTTCATAGTTGTTTTCATCCTGATTCGGAGAGAAGAATGTTTGTTCTTCTTCTGTGAGGTACACCTCACTCTCATTATCAGATCCTATGAGGTTAAAATGATTTTCATCAATGGGTTTTGTATCCCTATCATCTTCTTCCACATAATTTTCATTAAATGGTGGCCTAATTTGTTGGTCATTTTCCCTTGGTTTGTTTTGAGGCTATTCCCTCCTAAAATTTTGGTTCCGGTTTCTATTTGGAGGGTTTGGCTGGTTGTCCCTAAGAGGGGTCTTTTCACTTATCTTTTCCCACATTTTGGCCATGGACCTAACCAAGTCATCTATTCTAGGATCTAAGGAAGGGGCTGAAGTGGAGACCTCATCCCGATATGTGAATTTCCTGTTTGATCTAGTCCTAGCTCTTTTTTCTGCTAAGTTGGCTTCTGCCCTTATGGCTAGTTTTTGCATTTCCTCTAAGGTAAGGGGGTCCTTGTCTCTTAGCTGATAAGTCATGTCTGGGTCAAAACCCTCGGGTAATTTCACCAGGGTTGAGCCAAGTGGAGGTTTGAAGTGAGGTGGGAGGGCGTTATACACACTGTTGAACCTAGTGCAATATCCTTGGACACTTTCCCCATTTTCTCATTTTAGATTATTATACTTTGACAGGATTTGAATGGGGTTCTTTCAGATTACCCACTTGTTTATGAAGGTTTGGTAGAGTTTTGGGAGGTTGTGGATGCTGTTTGGAGTTAAGCTCTTAAACCATTTTTTGGGTTCTCCTCCCAGGCTTTGGGCGAACATCCTCATTCTGATGGTCTCATCTTCTATTTCCATGTATTCAAAGGCATCGCTAATCCTATCTACATGCTGTTGAGCTGTGGTAACCTCAACTCCGATAAAGTGTGGGATTTTGGATTGACAGTAATTTTGTAAGGGAGCTAAAGGCTGTGGCAACACCAAAGGTGTGTACCAGGCTGCCATGACGTGAGCTAATGGATGATGTACAAAATGAGGGCTTGTGGGATGAGCTGAGGTGGTTTGAACAATAGTAGTTTGGATGGGGGTGGCAGATGTACTTGGACTAGTGATCCGATGTTGAGCAGATCTGGGATGGTAAGAGCCAAAGTGATGGAGAAGCTGAAAGTTGGGAGGTGTAGTAGGCGAGGCTTCTCTATTAGGACTCTATGGCAGATCTAGGGGCTCAATATCGTCAAAGTCTACCTTACTTTGTGACTTGCTTCTAAAAAGGGTTTTTGCTGATTTTAAGTCAAAGGGGGAATCCTACAAGGCTGTGAGATATTCAGGTACTGATCTTTCTTTACGGATGGACCTATTGGTAGCTAAATTGCCAGTTTCGGAAGCTTGCCACAGAATATTCTCTGGGTCATCTACTATGATAGGGGGATTTGGGTCTGGATGAGATTTGGTGTTGATTCTTCGTGAAGCTAGATTTCAAATCTAGAGTCTAGAGAGGATGGTCTTTGTGAATGTTTCAGATGAATGGCCTCTCTAGGGTTTTACTAATGTGAAGGGATGGTAAAAAAAAAAGAATGGACTAATGGAGTCACCAGGTGGATTTCTATGAGAACTATGGTCTACCACCAACACTATCAAAGATGCTTATGGGAAAAAGTTTTATATCAAAATTTGAGATGGAAACTTGCAAAGAAGAGTGATTCACTTGGTTTTAATAGTTTTCTAGGCTGTATGGACAAGCTAATGGTTCTCTTGGCAAGAATACTTCTACTTATCTCCTATGTTTAGGTGAGGTCTTCTGAATCGCTAAGTTATACTTAGTTTGTCATTGATTACAAAGTTTCTACCCTAATATTATGTTTTAGGAAGGATGAGTTAGCAGAAAGGTATGGTTTACGAATTTTTTTCTCTTTTATGGAGTTTTTAGGCCTACTGGAAGCTAGTGGAGTCGCCAGGTGTAACTTGGTTGTTTTTGTAAAGATGTAGCTATGGTCCACCACCAGTAACTAGGGAAAAGCCAATCTGGGAATGTTTTGGGGTTTTTTGAGTTTTATGTGTAGCCTATTGTTTATTAAAGTATTCTAAACCCGTTTCATCACTTTTCTAGGGTGGCGATAACAAAATGAGTTTACTCTAAATGATTCTATGGACTACTTTCCTGTTTAATTTTTAAAGACTAATGAATCTACAATAGTTTGCTAGACTATTATGTACTCAGTTAGTCCCACCGTGATCGCCATTATGTTAGTGAGCGGTGGGATAAGTCAATCAGATAGTATTTTCAAGGGTCTCTAAAGGTTTAGGGAAACTAAGTTTGTTTATCACTCAGAGTCCCACCTTGATCGCCATTATGTTAGTGAGTGGTGGGATAAGTCAATCAGATAGTATTTTCAAAGGTCTCTAAAGGTTTAGGGAAACTAAGTTTGTTTATCACTTAGAGTCCCACTGTGATCGCCATTATGTTAGTGAGTGGTGGGATAAGTCAATTAGATAGTATTTTCAAAGGTCTCTAAAGCTTTAGGGAAACTAAGTTTTTTTATCACTCAGAGTCCCACCGTGATCGCCATTATGTTAGGGTCCCATGAATTGGCTAATTGGAAAGCCAAATGACAGTGTAACATCAAACCAGTCTTTGGAGCCCAGGGACCTAGCCTTCCTGGACTCAGAGAGGGCTCTCTCTATTTGTGTAAGGGATATCTTTGTGTTAGCTTATTGTGTTCTGATTTTAGGCTAGTTATGAAGTAGGTTTTTTTGTTTTTTTTTTTAGGTTGTGAGGGATGAACTGATCAAAGATATAAGATAGGTAAAAACATGTCAGATCAACTGGGCTATGGGGTTGAAAAGGTCAAGAAAGCTTTCAGATGGTGATACAAGGTTGTTGAAGGGCCGATTTGATTCGAGGTAAAATGGATCTTTGGGAAAAATGGAGTAAGATGGACATCAAGTTTGTGAATAAAAAAGGATTTAAAGCACAAATAGTTTAATAGCTGACATAAACATGGTAGGGAAAACCATTCATAATGAGAAATGTAACTTTAAGCTAATCAATGCATAGAAATAAACATTCAAGCCATGCATAGAGATATATAACTCTCTAACTTTAGGAAATGGCTATCAGAATTTGGGGAAATACATTTAAGACAGAAAAACAACTCAAATCACTATGTCGGAACGCCTAAACATAGTTCTTCAAGCTATTGAGCACTTTGAAAACAAGATTGCATAGTCTTAGGCAAAGGGCAAGATCAGAACAAGACCTCCTTGATTCAACAAATGACAATCTGATCAGTCAAACAGAAGTTTCATAGATGGAGCTATGGCTAACCATGAGTAAGCAGGGCATACCGTAAATCATACTTAGAATGCATAAAACCATGAATGAAACAAGCAAACAATATTCTTAAGTTATTAAAGAGAAATCAAGAATTCTTTAATGTGACTAAGAATGAAGAAAACATGGAAGCTATGAAGAAACAGGAAATTTGAGGTGCCTCGAAGGGCATGTCTCAAATTTTTTCTCTACTGTCCTATAGCAAGCAAGAACAAGGATTTATGAATGAAAACTAGGAAACAAAACAGAGAGAGAGACACTATACCATTCTACCAAGTCATGGAATCCAACAACAATCCTCTTTCATCATCCAAGAACATCCAAGAGACTATCCAAAATCATGATACAAGTATTTATTCCAAAGCTTATATGACCATATATTGCTTCTATTCATTAAGTTCAGCCTGGTTTACAATGAAAGCCTTTGGAATATATAGGCCAAAGTGAGGAAAACCTCTTAGTTCAACATGCAATCTCATTGGCCTATCCAAAATATCTGTTTTTGTCCTTGAGGCTTTGCAAAGCCCAAGGCACAAAATATCTAATATAATATCTAAAAAATGCTAAAAAAGGGAAATATATTGACTTTTGATAACTTATCATGTACAAAAATAGCTAAACGCACATGAGGAAAAATCAATTTTGAAAGGTTCAATTTTTACAAAAATACTCAAAAAATACATCAGCAAAAAGTCCCCTGACTTTCCGGCAACCTTTGGAGGCCTTCCTGATGTCAAAATGAGGCTCATGATAGCTCGTTGGAAAGCTCTGACTGTCGAAATTCTAAAAATGTTTAGTTTTCACACAACTAACCACTAGAAGTCCTCCAAAAATAGGCCTGTGTGTAAAAACCCAAAAAATAAGCCTTGCTGATAAACGGGGCATAGTGTAGAAAAAGCGAGTGTTTTTCGCCATTTTGGGGGAGAAAAAGATCTTCAATTGTTCTGAAAATCACTGAGTATGTGCCCCTAAAATTATGGCATCCAATGATACCATTTTCATCCTTTGATTATGTCCCAAACTGAAATGGCGATGCCCATGATTTTTGGCCAAAAACCCAAAAATGACAAAAAACCAAAATATGTCGAATTTTGCCCAAAATTGGTGAGCATGCCCCTCAAGGGTTTTCAGCAACATGTTGTGAAGCAGAGGCCAAAATTTGGAGCCTTGAGGTGTCTTTCCTCAATTTTTGTGCCGGGCGCTTCCCTTTAACCTCCTTGAGTTTTTCTCGAGCAGCCTTCAACTTCCGTCGGGCAAACTGATTGAGCTTTTTATAATGCCCGGTCATCCTGCGTTGAAGGTCCAAGTCCCTCTTTTCCTTCTCCAACTTCTTCTCCAAGTGATCATTAACTCTCTCAAGCCATGCTTCCCGATTGTTCTCTATCTCTTGTTCGAACAATGCAGTGAGAGGGGTAGATTGGAGAAGGGCATCTTCTTCTTCTTTTTGTTTCTCAAGGGCCTTTTCTAGCCCCATGGTTCTTGGCCTCTTTCGCCTAGGCTGATCTTCACCTTTACTTTCCTCGAAATCACCCATGAGTTCTTCCAATCTCACCTGTGCTTTGGAGGCCTCCTTTTTGTATCGGATGGCCCGTGTCTCATATACAGCCATATGGACACTCATTTGCTTGTTTTGGACTTGCAAAAAGTGATTGAAGTTCCTAGCTCTATGAAGATCAGCCCTCAAGGCATCAATTTGGCTTTCTCTATGGATCAAGAGATTTTCTAGGATCTGGGCTTCATTATCACTATCATCACTTTGGATTTGGATGATGTCAAATTCCCTTTCCTGTTCATGACTACTTTCTTCCTTGTCCTTCCCTTTGCTTTGGGTGGCTCTTCTAGAACTCTTCCTCTTGGGCAATTCGACCATGGGTTTCTTGGGAATTTTTCGCTTGCTTTGGAGGGCCCTAGTCACATTTGGAGTTACAACTCTAGGCACCCTTTTCTTTATTGTTTGGGGCTTGGCGACTTTTAGAGAAGAGAGCATGGCCCCTTGCCTAGGAGAGGCAGTTAGTACAAGCTCCATGGGCTCTTTACCCTTGTCACCTTGCCCCTCATTTTTTCCATTCTCTTGGAGTTATTTATGGATGCCTTGGCTATCCTTTTGCACTTACCTTTGAGGGTTGTCCTCCTCACTATGATGCAACTTTTTATGCTGCTGCCCCTCTTCTTCTTGAGGTTTTTTTTCCTCTTTAGGAGGTTGTTGTTCATCACCCTAAGGCTGCCTCTGCTCATATTGATGTAGCTACTGTGTATCATGTTGTGGCTGCCCCTGTTTAGCATCTTTTGGCTACCCCTATTCATCACCTTCATGCTGCTCCTGTTCAGCACATTCATGCCCTTACTGTTCTGTCTCACTGTGATGCTGCACATCAGCACTTTCTTCTTCATCCCCTTGCTACTGCTCATCATCACTTTGCTCTTCCTGCTCATGTCCTTCTTTCTCATCATGGTCATGCTCTTCTCCTTCTTCAGGCTCCTTTGTTTGTTCTATGGTAAAATTGAGCTTTTTGGGAATAGGTCTACTAGAAGAACGCAAAGTATGGTGAGTAGGAGGTGTAGGGGACGTATGAACTGGAGGGACAGTGGAGAAATCCGGATGGGTGATGAAAGTATCCTAATAGACCTCCCTCTTTTCAATTTGATGAAGAATGACGACTTTGATGAGAGTGTGATGGAAGAGGTAGGCTGTTTGCTGTGAAGGAGGCTTCTTCTGAACAGTGGAGGCCATTTTCTCAATGCTCCTATGTAAGAAGAAAGGAAGATTTAGCAATTTGGCCCTAGTGAAATGCATGAGCAGTCGAATGTGATAGGCATAGACTCGGGAGAATCTTCCATCACAAGTGAAGTATTTCATGATGAGCTTCATGAGGGGGGCGTAGCTAGTCAAAAGATATGAGAAGGGGAAAAAGGCAGAACATGAATCTCTGTGCTCAGGCTTTAGAAAAGGCTTGTAATCTGCTGAGTCTAGGTGGCTTTGTTTAAACCACTTCTCCCCAATATAAGTGATTTTAGTGGCCTTGGAGATGGACCTTGGAGAGAATTTGAAGTCTAGGCCTGCCAACTGGAAATGCTTGTCTTGAAACCTCAGAGTGCAAATATGTGACAGAAGAGAAAAGCTCTTCACCTCTTGCACTCTTTGACAAAAATGTAAACATCCAACCTCATGGAAATTGAACAAGACTGATGGGTGGGCATTCACTTCTTCAGTGGAAACAGGCTCAAATCTCTTATGCAAGCCACTCCTACTATCCTGCCTAGGAGGCATCTTGTTTTGAATGCTCTCTGCAACACCAAACTTCCTCAAATGGATTTTGAAATTCTTTCTCAAACACAACTCTGTCCTCTTTTTTAGTCACTGTTTGACCAAGGAAAATTTGTCCCAAAGGCTGTGTGAAATGTTTCTTTAATATCAGCTCTCTACTGCTTGTCTTCCTTTGTATGCCAATCAACAAATAGTTATAATGACAAGCGCACAGACAAACAAAGAGGTACACACAGTCAAATGATCACTGTGTTGGGTAAGGTCACGAAGCTTTTCTGTGTTTTTGGTATAAGCAAGACAGCCTTGTAGAAAACAAACACCCCTCCCAATAAAAAACACTCCTCTTGTTCTTCACTGTTTTACATACACAGTTAGACACAATACCTTCAAATTGAGTTAAAATATTCTTCACCACAATATACTTTATGGGACAAAGGAGGCAGCCTTAGTTTCACTGTTTTTCCACACATAGAGGACCTTTTGAAGTGATAGAGTGTTTCAGACTTGATCACTATTGTATTTGTTCAAAACTGTTTCCCTACTTGTCTCTTATACCCAAGCAAAAAACACTTTCCAAGGATTTTGTAGAATCTCTCACCACACTTTTTTATGGGACAAAAGAGGCAGCAATAGTTTCACCGTTTCACTTATTCAAAAGGAGACATTCTTTGAAAGTGACAAGGCATTCAAACTAAGACTATTGCTTTTAACATAGGCTCATTGATGTCACCTCACAATCACTGTGCTTTCCTTACAACCACTGCTTCACCTTCTAACACTGTTTTTACCTTACACTTGGCTGACAGAGGTTATGGTTTATCACTGTCTTGGTGGTGGCTTTAGGCCTGTTGAAACTAATATGAATACTCTAGTAGCCTCCCACCGTAACAAACTTTGTCAATATTTACCAAAACACATTGATTTATACCAAGAGCTTCATTTTTTCAATGACCATCTAGCATCTCGAAAATATCAAGGAGGTAAATGAGAATACCTTGAAGATGGTTGGCATTCTTGGTTTGAAGAGTTGAGTAGCATTTAGACCCTTTTGGAGGCGTTTTAACTGTTCAAACCTGTGCGGCCCGTTCAAAAGAGTAAGCGTCGCGTAGCAATAGGGGTGTCCGATCGATGATGGGCGGTCGTGACTGGCGCCTACAGGCGCACTGTGCAGACATTATCAAGCTGTGTAAAATCACTCCTGAACGTGCCGCGCGTTTTTCCAGGCACACCGCGCAGTCCAAAAACTTCAAACTTTATGATTTTTTCTCTAGAATTCCTTGTCTTAGTCAGGGAGCAGCTTAGGGGAGTATTTCTCGTGCTTCGAACTTGCAAAATAGCCTTTGCAACGGTCAATCTACTCCTTATATTTGAAAAAATCAATAACCCTTTGAAGTGCTTTATGAAGGTTTTGAAAATATTTGAAAGGACCTTTGGGTTAAAACAAAAACATGAAGCTCATGGATTTTTTTTAAAACATAACCGAGACTCCTTTTTTGTTTCAAATAAAAGACATATTGGAAAGAACCACTTCCTTTATAGGCCTGACCCTTTTTTTGAAGTAAAGCAACCTTTTTAAGAATTAATTACTTTCATTGTTTCTCACTAAGGAATGAAACATTGTTTTCCTTTTGATATCTGTACTGTGGAAGGAAATTCTGCTCCAAGCCACGTGAATGACTATAGATGTGCCTTTTGAATGATACTGCCTTTTTCACTGGGGGAAAAACTTAGATACAATTTCCATATCCTTTTTCCACATCTTTTCTTTGTGTTGTTCATTTGCTGTCACTTTTGACAAGTTTGAAAAAGGTTTTTATGAATAGAAAGAGCAACACCTTTTGAATATCAACATCACTTAGTTTTTTTATCATTGAAAAGGGACACCTGTAGAAAGACACATTGTGTTATGTGAGGTTTTCTTTGACATTTTGTGAGGAGCTAGCTTCACCCTTTTGAAACTTAAACTGACAGTGTCTGCTCCTGATGCTTTGGAGGTGGTCATGCCCACTGTGAGGCTGATTGAACTTGCAGGTGCTGCTTTGAGTCTCTCTTGACTGTGAGTGAAGAACCTCAGCTATATTTTTAAATGAAAAACTCTGCTATAAATAGATTCCATCATCAAGGTAACTGACCAACCCTGGATTGCTAAAGTAATGATTTTTCAACTTTTATGGAGATAAAACAGGGAATGATGAACTGAAGTTTGAAATGTGAACATGGGAAGGCTCTCCCTTTGTTATTTTGTGAAGGAGGTCTGCAAGAAACATGAATTTTCATTCATTCCACCCTTTTTGAGAGCAGTCTCTTTTGGAATCTTTGCCACATGCAATAATTTCTTTTCATCCTCAAACAATGATGAACCCTTTACTTTGTTTATGAAGGAGGCCTATTTTTGATAGATGCCTAATTTCTTTTCGACCTATGTCTCAACCAAAATGAAGAATGTTTGATGAACATACTGATAGTGGTTTCCTTTATACATGATGGCAGAAGTTAGTTTGAGACCAAGACTGTTTGACTCCTTTGGCCATCCGCTTAATAATATTTCTTCATTGATGATCAACCCATTAGCTTCACATTGTAATTCAATAACAGTGAAACCCATGCAAACAATTTTTAAAAGCACCACTGCTCTGCCTCTGCCTTTAACATCATTTTTATTCAGAAACCTTCAATTGTCTTCCACTGTACCTAAAATTTGTCTTTACAGTTAGTGAAAAACTTAAAAACAAACTTTATCCCTGGCCCTCTGCTTATAGATGAAGGAGGCCTTCTTAGTATTCAACCCTCTGCTTATAAAATGAAGGAGGTTTTCTCATTCCTCAACTCTCTGCTTATAAAATGAAGGAGGTTTTTCATAGTGATGCCATTTCATTAGCTTTTAACGGTGTTATTTTTCCTTTCACTGCCTTTTCATGCTTGAGCAAATGGAGAATGACAAATTGATAATAGTCAAGATGGCCACTTCTCCGAGACATGTAATTCTGCTTTTCAAATATCTCTATGCCTCTTTAGACATCACAAGTAGTTTGGCTAGTATTTGCAAAGCACTTCTTGTCATTCATAATTTACTAACCTTTGACTGTGATTGCAGGAGCTTAATGAAACAACTCTCTACCCTGTAGCTGCATCCCAGGCTCAGAATCACATGAGAAGCAGTTGTCTTCTCATGTTGAGCCAAATACTATCTTCTGGGATACTGGTACATTTCTTCTCTTGAAAGATCCATTGAAACACTGTAAAACCACCTAATATCAGTTTTACCTAGGGCATGTGCATTGCTGAGACTTTAGGGCTTGTTAGTGGTGTGACTTAAGGGTGTAACCAGCTTTATTTGCAGAATAGGAAGGTCTGTTATGACTGGTCTATAGTAGATAGAGGTTCTTTGGCTTTAGGATATTTTTCCAAGGGAGAAATTCCTAAAGTGCCACTACCTGACTTAGGGGAGACTTCTTTGGACAGATTTGGATTGTTTTCTTTGGAGCTGACGGACAAGATAATATGGCTGAGGCTAGATAGGGCTTGATAATGAGGTTTCATCTCGTCATGGGTGGATTGAAAAGGTAGGAGGGTAAAAAATGTTTATGGGTGTTTTCCAGCTGGAAAATTTGACAATTTTTTAGATCAGCTGCTAGAAAATTTGGCTGTTACAACTAGTCATCACCAACAAGTGAAAAATACTAATGACTAACAGACACCAAAATATCTTGTGAAGGTTTTGTACTGGATAACATTAACACTTGGGAACTAGGAGCTGGATCCATAGCAACCAAATTTGTGTCTAGATTTCGAAATGGGTTTGTCAACACAGATGATGCATTTGAACTCTTGATGATTTTTGACACTTCAGCACGATGAGGAAAATCCCTAAGAAAGTGTTCCTCATTACAGATTATGCATGGATAACTAGGTTTCCGTGGTCTTGACGGTTGATTAGATGATCCTTTCTATGGGTTAGAAGTTTTCTTTTTCTTTAAATTCCCCTTTTTCTTACTTCCTGGTTGCTTATCACTTTTTCCTTTGCCAAATGAGACGATGTTGATTTCGAAAGTAGGAGCAGGATCAAATGCATTAGTGTTTTGTGTGTTTACAGTGCCTATAAAGCCATCTCCGGCATGAGAGTCTTTTATTTGAGGGGGAACATTGAAATTAGATCGCGTCGCATTTGGTATTTTCTCATACAGCATGCCATACTAAGTATAAATCAAGTCTAAATACTAGGCATAAGCGATGAATTTCTCTTTTGTGACGACGCCACCTTTAGCCACATCCTCTGTTATAGATGGTAACAAGGATTTGATCAACCATTCAACAAGCAGCTGATCAGGAACAAATGTCTTAACCATTCGTCGACGGTGACGCCACTTATGAATATGATCTGAAATGTGAGTAGCATTACTTTGTTTGAAGTTGGTAAAGAGTTTCGTTCTAGTTTCGTATCTGATCGGTAACTGGAAATGGGTCAAAAATACAGTAGCCAAGGTAGTAAAACTGTCAAATGAAGCTCTAGGTAATTCAATGCACCATTTAGCTGCTGGACCTGTGAGCCTCCTCTAGAAAATATGTAATCGAACAAAATCATCATTTAAGGAATTTGATGAAAAACATAAATGATAAGTCATAACACGAGTTAATGGGTCTTCTCCAGGGTTTTCATTGAATTTAGGAATGTTAGAGGGTAATTTATGTGGTATCACCGGCCACCAAGGAGCATAATTGATAGGATCATTAGTTAACTAGTTTAAATCCGGTAATTACAAGGTTGCAACAAAAGGAAATTGTCTATTAAGGTCAGGTTGAGCATAGCCAGGATAAGATGGAATTGCTTGGGCAATAGGTATTTAAGCACTAGCATATGGGATTTGTTGCTGGTAACCCAGATAGGGGTTGTTTTGCATGGCAAACACTTGAGAGTGTTGTTGACCAAAACCTGGATATGTTACTTGTAGAAATGAAGTTTGCAGAATTTGTGCCTGTGGCTACCAAGGGGTTTGTCCACCAAGATTATAATCCAAATTTGTATAATTTGGATTCAGTTGATATGTATAACTAGATTGTGTTTGTGACACCCCATAAAATGGTGGACCAACTTGTGAATAAATTATCCCTGATACAGGTTGTTGTAAATTAACCAAAGGACTTTGAGTTTGTGGACCCAAAATTTGATGATATTGAGTTGAAGAGCTCGCCTGATAAGGTTGATGAACAAGATTTTGATGGTGTAATAGGGGTATAGGTGTATTAACAAGTGGTATTGAAGTGGGTGTAACAGCTTGAACTGGTTGATATGATTGGACAACCGTTTGTGGTTGGATAGGCAGAGTGGGCTGCCATTGACAAAAATTTAAATCAACATTAGTCTGACCAAAATTTGACTGAGTACTGTCATATTGGGTAACCAAAGGTTGCCCCCCACCATAAGGAGGATAATAAGATGAAAAATATTGTTCACCAAATGCTGGGAGTCCAATTGATAAAGGATTTGACCCATAATGACCGGCTTGATATTGTCCTGATGATGGATTTAATGAATCAATTCGTGCAGTACTAACTATAGGACTACCAATTAAAACACCAGATGATGACATTGGCAAAGACCATGAACGTGAAGGTGCACCAGAGAAAGTGCCAGATAGTTATTTGTAACCTATTGGGACTGAAGGGCCATCGTGCAAATATGACTCTGATGATGTTGTGAACATCGACGGAGTAGCGAGGGTAGGAGCTGATGTAATTGGAACAACAGACCCAACCGAAGATGTTGGTTCAGACATGGTAATTTGACCAAGTGTATACCCTCGAAAATCGATGGGATATTGAATGGTAATAGGATCAACAAAAGCAGATGGAAATGATTGAGGAAATGACTGGTAAAGGTAAAGGTCTCCCACAAAGTGGGTTTGACTTAAAGGTGTATCAGGCTGAGGGATTTCTTCAATTGCAATTAAACCAGGAGGAAGAACATCAATGTCAGGCCAAAAATATATTTCAGACGGTTGACTGTGTGAAATAGGAGTTTTAGTGGTTACAGAAATTTATGGGATGACCAAGGTAGGAAAAAATTACGGCTGTTCAAATTCAGGATTCAGATATTCTGGCAAAGAAGAGATAGGATCTAGATCAATATGTGATTGAACAACGTCAAGTTCAGGAGGTATGGTCTCAGCGACTGAATGGATCATGACCATGGGTAACTGTGAAGGCTCCGTTTCGACAATAGTAAATGAACCGAGATGCGTGGAAACAATTTGAGCTAACTCTGGATTAAAAGATGATGTTTCGCCAGAGGTACGAATTGTACTTGATTTGGCAAATCGTGATCGCCTTCGCCTACCAGAAATAACTTCCAGTGGTAAAGGTGGTTTTAAAGCTAATCTACACGAACGATGGGGGGTAGGATTATGTTCTTCCATGATTACAGATTTATTTTATCCAAAAAAAAATAAACAAAAAGAGGGTAATGCTAGGCAAAAAGGTTTACCAGGAAACTGTGAACTGCAGAATACCTCTTGGCGAACCAAAAAGTACAGGCAGGTAATCTCCTCGGATGTTGTGTTCATTGTATCACAATTTCAAGGTGGCCGACTCAATTCACTATGGATGGATAGCACCTAAAATTTTTCCTCGCAAATATACCCGAAGGTACGTGGAGGCCCAAGTCTGTATTAGCGTTGCCTGATGCGAAACCACACAGTGAGAGCACCCCTTTATACTTATCATACTGTAACACCGCCCGATATACCTGAGAGTACGTGGATGAGCTATGATATAATTGTGTACGTGGAGTGAGGTATCACACTCGAAATGTATTGCAGACAAGTTAACGACGGCTGCTATGTTTTACGACGCCGGAACACGTCTCTAGCCTAGACCTCTAAATGTTATCGTTAATTTTCCAAAGCATTGTTAAGTAAATTGAGATTTATTTTATGTTGATCTTGCTTAACAGTTTTCCTTTCAGGTTCACCACGACGATGTATATGAAATTCCTAAAATGCAAGCTAAGAATGATAAACAAACTTTGACTTTCAGCTTTTTCAATGAAAAACCTAGCTACTAAGGGAAGAGAGCAAGTAATTTGAGAGCAAAAAAATCAATGAACAAAACAAATCAATGAATCTCAAACTAAATGTAGGTTTCCTAATGTTCCTTTTGCAAAAAACACACAATCCTACATGCAAATGCAAGTTTTTATTTTCAGTTTCCTTAATGTTATGAATGCAGAAAGAAAACTAGGTGCACTAGATCAATAATTGAAATTCTTTTTACTCTCGAGAAATGAATAATACAAACAAGAATTTCTCTTTTGAAGGAAAAATGAAGATTTCAATAACAATTTCTCCTATCAAGGAAATGAAGACTTTACGACAATTTCCTATTTCGAAAGAAAACGATTCTTAATGCGACCATAAAAAGTACTTTGAAATCAACTTGCCAATGATAATGAACAACTTTTTTGAAACTGCTGGTGTCCCCTGTTTTGATAGTTTGGCAAATCAAAATACAAGGCAACATTAGAACCAATCTTTAGAGTTACAGGATCTAGTCCTCCTGCTCTTAGAGAGGGATCTCTCAAATTATTCGTTTTTTGCAAGGGTTTATCTTGTGTGCTTTGAATATTGGTTTTAGACTAGCTATAAAGTGCAAATGTTTGTTTGTTTGTTTGGTTGAATTGATACAACATAACCTAAAAGGTCTAGGAAAGATAGATAGAAAGGGGAAATGTCAACTTCATTGGGAAATGGAGTAAAAAAATAATAATTTCATGACAAAATTATCAATGGATATGGGATATCAAAAGGAAAATCTAACTTGGCTGCAGGATCCTTTGGTTTTGGAATGAGATGGAAATCAATGATTTGGAAAGAGAAGTTTAATTCTCAAAAAAGGGAATTTGATAGCACAACTTGAACAATAAAGAGCTATTTGATAGACAGGGCTAACCATGAATTCTACAAATCACACTTCAAGCAAATAATGAATTCAAAACAACTTTTAAAATGAAATATAAGATTCGGGGAACACCCTATTTCCTCAAAGATTTTATTTCAAATGACTTAGAAAACATAAAATATTCACTGATAATTACGGTCATAGAAGAGGGAACACCTAAATACATCTATGATCACAACTATAAAGACCTTTCAGCCAACTTTTCAAGTAAGGATAAGGGGCATGATCAGAATAGACCTCCTTGGCTCACTATAAACAAAGATACTTCAAAGGTAGACTTCAATAACAGCCTTTAAGTGGCAGCAGACAAGCAGGGAAAACCATAAATCATGCTGAAACGAACTATTCGAACTATTAGAGAAATAAACAAGCATGAAGATTA